>VZTZ01038741.1:226786-347642 GCA_013400955.1 Drymodes brunneopygia
GGGTGGGGAGGCGGCGCGGGGCGGCCCCGTGAGGCGGCTGCCGTTCCCCACGGGCTCACACCGGGCCGCGGGAGCTGGCGGGAGGCTCCCGGCCCGCAGCGCCCTGCTGTGCCCCATCGGGTTTCTCCTGAGAGGCATATGAAGAAATTGGCAGAAATCAAACAATTTTCTCGACCTACATTTTGACTAAAAGCCGCCTATTCGGGAACAATGCCTCATATGTGATCATTTAGTCGCTTTGAATTGTGTCTTATCATAAATATTTTGCAGGGATGCTTATTTTGGGAGAAAGCATTCCTTCCCTAGTGACACCTGTCTCAGAGACTGTAGTTGTCAGGACCTCAGGAGGTCATCCAGTCCAACTCCCTGCCCAGGCAGGGCTACCCTGAGCCAGCTGAGTGGCCAGGTGACCATGGCCAAAACCATGGCCAGGTGAGTTTTGAGTATCTCCAAGGATGGAGAATTCATGACTTCCCTGAGCAACCTGCACAGGTGTTTGACCTGCTCAAGTGTTTGACCACTCTCACAATGAAAACGTGTTTCCTTATGTTCGTGTGGATTTTCTTGTCTTTCAGTTTGTGCCAATTGACTCTCATCCTTTCCCAGGAAACCACCGATTTCCCTCCCATCTTCCGATGAAGTCTTCTTCATCCCCTCCCGTCAGGTATTTATGGTTTAAGGATCCCTCCAACCCTCTCTTCCACAGGCTGAACAGCGCCAGCTTTCTCAGCCTCTGCTGACAGGAATCAGTCTGCTGAGACACCCATGTCTTACACTGCTTTTCTCTCTCAAAGTCTACCAAACTATAAGAGTGAATGCCAATAAAATCTATGTCTGTTTATTAAACAATTACTGCCTTCCACCCAAAGTTAAACTTGACAATTAGAAACGTCGTCTTTGTGAATCTGTTCGGTAAATCCAGGATACGAAGATCATACAAAGCTGAGCAGTTACTCTGCCTGAAGTGGCTGATGGTGGCTGACAGTCCAGTTCACCTCAATGTTGTTCATTCAACAGACTGTCATGTCTGTAGTCAGAGGATAATTAATAGATCTGGTCTGGTTCCAGTACAAAGGATGACTTTATTAGATGTGTGCTCTGCAAAAGCTTAAGGCAAAAGAGCACAGGAGCTGAGTTGTACCATTGAGGAAATACAGAATATTGATATAAAACCTATATTTTGAAATAATGAAACACATTCAGGTAAACACATTGTTCTTTAAGTGCAGTACCAGATCTAGTATGTCTTTAGACTAGAATTAACAATATGAAGCTGTATTTAGCTTGCTCTGTCCTCAAAAATACTGCCTTTAGTCCAGGAAACAATGTGAATGATTTTTGCATTGACCAGATAACTCATACCATTTGAATATTCATACTGTTTTATTAAAGTTGTGTTCTGCTTTTCAATGAGTTGCAGAAAACTACAACAGAAACTGAAAGAAAATACTAATTTTTTTTCACATAGTAGTTTGCTCATAGTCAGGACAACCTCCTCTCAGATACAAAACTCCATGTCTGCAGGACCTCATATATCAAGGAAATTAGCTATAACCAAGCAAAAGCTTTTGGGATTTCACAAGCTACTTGGTGGCAGCATCAGATAACATTGACTTCAAAATCAATATATTAAGGACGTATTTGGCTTTAAGTACTGCCCTTATATCCTCCCATAAACAAATCTGGCTGTCTAGAATATAACACAGAACCTTTGCTATACTGGTACTATTATTAGTTTGTGTTTTTATCTTTATGTATATACACTTCAAAAGGAAAGCAAACACACCTGTGTCCACATCTAAGATTGGGACATGTCTTTCCCCAGCATGCCTTCACATTTAAAAGTAAAAGATTGTATTGGACCTTATGTTTGTAATATAAAGAGGTAGTTTGGGAAAAGTACTAATGGGGCTTCTCTGGAAATGATGTTCTGCATAGATGCCCTGATTTGCTATTACGTATATGTTTCTCCCAGAAGCAAAATTTTCTGTTCCCTTTAAATTCTACATGTTAACCTGGATTTTTCAAATGTCTTCGTTTTTTTGGTTGGGATTTATTTCAATTCCATGTCTCAGAATAAAATGCATTTTCTTTATATGTACCTTTGTATTAGTTATTTTCACTAAGGTTGGAACAAATGGGAAGAGACTAAAACACACCAAGCCACAGCACACATTTCCTCACATTTTAAAGGGACCTGTTTTTTCTGTTGAGTTCATTTTTGTAAAGAGATTCAGGCAGTTATTGGCTGTTAGCTTTATTCAAAATCTTTATGTTTTAAACCATGCCAGCCAATTAGCTAATTTAAATCTACTTTCTTTTACTAACACTCACTATACTGTTTTTGGTAATAAAATTGTATATTTCTACAAGAATAATCTTTTTTCAAAATCAATTTAATTTGAAAATGTTTTTCCCCAAGTATTCAGGATGTCATTATTTCAACCAATGATGTTTGAAAATGCATTAAATAGCTTTTTGTTAAGCACAAGAGTATTTTAAACGAAATTTGTAGTTTTTCCTGATCAACTGACTGGTAACTAAATGTATTTAGTACTGACTTGATGCTGCAGAATTCTTAAAAATCCTGCCTGAGGTGGGAACATCAGAGCAGGGGACTGTTGCTTCAGACCACGACACACAGCATGGAAAAAAAGGACTTCATCCTCTTCTGTTGAAATGTCACGGTCTGATGTAGCTGAAGAATGACACCAACGGCGTGCTGAACACAACCTGCACATTGTAATACAGCTTGGGAACCAAGAAAAGTGACTGCCGCATTCTGGTAAGATTCCCAGGCCCCCACCCACTGCAATATGAGATTAAAGTACAAACTCAGTAGAAAATAGACCTGCAAGGCTTCAAATGTCACTACAGGAATATGATCAACTCTGTCTGAATGAATAATGCAGTATCTCAGTTCTGGAGCTGAGCCAGGACAGATATCTCATCAACAGCAAGCTTGCTCCCTGTGACATCAAATGACTCTAAAAGACGTGTGAACTGCAAGGCCCAGCAAGTGACAGTGTAGTGAAACATTTTCTGAGATGAGCAAATAGAAAGTTTGCCACAGGCCTGTGGCACTCAGCCCGAAGCACGAGGTGCTGAAAAAAGGCCAGGAGAGATTAGGAAGGCTTCAGTTTATTTGCTCTCAATATTGTTAAGCAAGATGGCAACTAGAAAGCCTAGCTGCAAAACAACTTTCTGCCTGGCCAAGTTAAAAGAAAAACAAATTGTAAAAATGGGGGAATCTCAATGAAGAAGTTCTGTTGCAGTTGTAACAAATCCTTTCAGAAAGTCAAGATACTTGTCAAGAGGAACCAAGAAAAAGATGCTTATAAAACAAGCTTAAAGGAGCAGGTCTGTAAGGTTCCTGGGATCTTTTCATCATCTCTGCATAAAATTATTTTCAGTGGTCCTCTTCAGATGTTAGTAAGTGCTAATGAAATAATGCTTGAGAATAAAGATGCAACAATTTCTGTCAAAGAATTATCTTAATAGCATAGAAGTTCTGACAGGATGGTTTTATGGGCTTTTTGCACCTCAGGAAGCAATTTGCCTGAACATCCCAAAAGGTGTCTATGTAATATTCTGTGATTAAAGAAGAGACAAAGAATTGTGCCATTGGTTTAATTTGGTCTGGAAGCTAAAACCACATAACCGCTTGCTCACTGCCCCAGTGGCATGGGGGAGAAAATCATTAAAAAGGTAAAACTCACAGGTTGAGATAAGTTTTCACAGGTTTCCTTTCATAGGACAGAAAAGGAAAGGAAAATAATAATAATAGAATAATAATAATATAAAGAATACACAGAAATAATGCACAATGCAACCATTCACCATCTGCTCTCCCAATGCCAATCCAGTTCCCAAGCAGAGGCCTAATGTTTTATTCTATAAGTAATCCCATCTAAGATCGCTGATAATATTGATGCTAGCAACTAATAATTCTACTTTATATCACACGTAACTATCAAGAAGCACATTCATTTCAAGGGAAGAAATTTGAAATTTTTAACTAGGAAAGACTTCCTATTACCTCAGAGTTTTTATATTTATAAAAAGTACTTTTCTATAAGAATAGAATTTTCCCCTCCCAATTTCTGCCAGATATTTCTTTGTGCTTGCTATTTTGCCAAAGTACAGCTCCTAGAGATAAATGATTGTTTATGTTACATCTAATCCTCTGTCCCCCCCAAAAATGTAAAATGTGTCTCAGTCATATTTCTGATTATGTAAAAACTTTGCCAAAAGTAACTCCTTAACTATAAATTAATTTCCAATCCATATTTCTGTAATTATGATTTATAATTTCTGAAATAGGTGGGCCTATCTCTATTGTGTTGCTTTGCTTTCTCTTAAATGTAGCACTGTGATGCTAACAGCATTTTCATATAAATGTGAGAACGTACAGCTTGTGCCTGACAGTATCCAGTGGATGCATTGTGCTGCCTTCTCAGCCAGTGGGACACACTGTATAGGGGACTGAGATGTCATAGGAGATGTTGGAAAACAGGTAACATAGTTCTAGAAGTGTCAAAATTGCAATTGGATTCATGTTAATTTCATCTTTCTCAGTTCTTCTGTTTTCAAACACTGATTGCTCCCAGCCACTGCCGAGGCTGCCTGTAATGAAGGTCAGGTTGTGTCTCTTAGGGATAGTGCCAAATCCATGGGGAAGCTTTGTGTACTTGCATGGATGTTTGGAAAGCACGAGGAGACGATTGTGTGCCAAATAAACTGGTCAAGGCTGGCATAAACAAAAGCCCAAGGGATTTGAAGAATATTATAAAGAATGACAACAATAGTTTTCAAAACAAGGACAAAACCCCAGGGGTTGAAAGACCTGAAATTATTCAGTTACTATAGGTTGAAGTTTATTGCACTCCAACCTACTGAAGGGGTTTTTTTGTGACTTCTGCATTCCTCCCTCCTTTAATCTATTAAAAATCCAGCTGTCATAAACATCCTATTGCTTTTGTTACTTCACACATTTCTTTAAATCACACTTGGGTCGTATTGCCCAAGCGGGGAGTGAAGGAGATTATGGGAGAGAGGATATCAGGTAGTGAAAGATGGAGCATTCAAAAATAGCTCTTAAAGATATTTAATTAAAAAGGAAAACAAAGGCTTTCATTTACTGAACTGGACAATGTAATTACTTTTTGGGTCTTAGAATAACAGCTGTTTTTTCCTTTCCTGCTTTTCCTGTTATCTGCCACGTCTATTTGTAGTATTGTATTTCTGATTGTGTTCTTAGGAGAGCAATGTGTGTTTGGGTAGGCACTGTTGTCCTGGAGCCTTGTTTCTGATTATGCCTTTTAACTTCTGCAGTAAACCAAATTCAGTAAGTGAGAATGAAAAAATAACCCCACAAAATAGGAGATGATGAAAATATTTTGGTGAAAATGACAGTTACTGCTGATTTGGAATTTCACTAAACTTTATATAGCAGTCAATCTCCTTTTAGTGTAGTTAAGACTGTCAGTACTTTTATGATTCTGCTGCAAGATGATAAAAATGCTAGTTTCTGTTTATTTCTAATACTCTCATTTCCTAAAGTTGACCTATAATAATTAAAAGTCACAAATGTTGGATTTTTTCCCCTCTATTGCTAGTGGTTTGCACCTTTCTCACAGAATAGGAAATGCAGTTGCTGAAAATTAAGGGAAGTCGCTTCTCACAGTATCTAACACCCACCATATGCTTTTTCAAACTTTCTGCCTTTCCTCACATTAGGCACTAAAGGAAACAAAACAACAGCCAAACAAATTTTTTTCTCTCTTTAAATGCTAGATTTCTGTATTCTAGCAGCCCAGTACTCACTGACTGCTTGGTTATAGCTGCACCTCCGTAGCAACAACACTTCAACCACACTTTGCAGTTCATATGAATGTGCCTCATTATTTTAAGTCACACTGTTTTAATTTTCACATCTATTAACTGCTTCCTGTCTGCAAAAGGCACAAAACTTGGAACTTAAAGAGTGAAATAAGGTGTGACGAGTCTGTAACAAGGTAAATAGGTGGAAAGCACAAACTACAGGTTACAGGAGAGGGAACCAAAAGGGTGTTCACATCATCCATGTGCCTCGGTGTGTGCTTTAACTACATGTAGGTGTCCTAAAAGAACAACACAATTCAGTCCAAAAACCAAACCAGCCCATTAGCAAGTATTGCAGAGAGCTCTAGAAACAACAGGATTTTCTGCTCTGTACCAAATATATTATCAAGCCTCTTGTTGGCCTGCCTAACCATAACTTTCTCACTCTTTTGTAACCCAGTCTTTTGTTTTGTGTTCTGTCTTGTTTTTGCAGACTGGAGGAATGGTGTGCATCTTGCATTTGGTTTTACAAGTGCTTGAGGAGAGAATGGCATTTGTCTTGGATGGTGACTTGCCAAAATGTTGGGAAGCATTGCCAGTAATAACTGTACTCATAACTGTTTGTTTTTCTAAAGAAAGTAAGTATTGTACTAGGTGGGCATTTTTAAGGACCAATTTGAGGCACATGAATAAATAAATAAATGTTTACTATATGTTTTCCTATCTAAGAATAAATGGATTATTCCACAGTCTTTTTCTTTAAGCCTCCCTCATTCTGATTTCCTTGTACATGGGCTAAAGGATAATTTGCCTGAATGTGTGATTATTCCTCTCTCATTGCTGTAAGTTCAGCAGCAGTTTGCATAACACGTGATAGATTGCAATGTGGTTGTTCCTCTTTCCTATATGTTAGAGAAAATACAGAATGTATTATAACTTCAAGGACACATTTTGAGAGTTAACACAGACCTCTCGGTGTGAAATGCCAAGAGGTATAATGTTTTTCATGCAGTTTTGCTCCTTAAGAAATATCAAAATTTGGATCCAAATACAGTCAATCTCCCTTCTTAGATTTAAAAAGTAAAATTTTCCATCAAAATTTCTAAGAGAGAAATCATATATATAGTAGTGTGTGTAAGTAACGAGTACATCTGATGTAGTGTGATATAGACATGTTTTTGAAATATTTTAATTTAATTTTATGAAATTTTATCTTAAAATTGTATTTTAAAGTCTTCATGTTTTAAAACAGCTGTTAAAAACCAAGCAAATTACCTGACCCCATATTGCTATGTTTTTTATACCAAAGGGCATTTAATATCAAAGGTGAGGAGTGGCAAATGCTTTTAAGCTAGAGACCCCATATGATGAAAACAAAAAGACAGAATATACTGAGTTGGAAGCATCCCATGAGGATCATCGAGCCCAACTCCTCAGTATAATAGAATAGTAGAAAATATTTGCTAAGCTCTCCTTTTTCTGAAACAGAAGACTGACCACATCACAGACCACATAGCTGTGATGAAATCCAAAAAAAAAGCTTAAAAGAAACTGCTCTTTAGATACTTTAAGGTCAGTATTATATAAGGACATTAATTCCTCAAAGAGCTTTTCTGCCTATCTAAATTAGCAGCGTCACTACTGCAAATCTTTTTTTTTTTCCAGCAAGCTGTAAAACAAAGTTAAACATTTGTCTACCTCCTACATGTTTCACGGCTGAAATGTGTGTACTTTTTATGGAATTAGGGAGTCTTCAGCTGAGGAAGAGCAAATCACTTTGGAAGAAGTGAAAGAGGTGTAAGCAACCCCACCCTGAATGGGCTGATTTTTTCATTAAATCTGCATGAGTAACACAGTGATGGTAAAATTAGATAAGAAAATCCAAACCATTAAAGTGAATTGTGACACATTACCTGCACTCAGCAATAAGACTTGCTTCACCTTAGCTATGTCTGAAGGAAAACAACAGCAATTACTTTGAGAAGGAAACTAGGGAAATGAAATCTAAGAGCTATTTAATAATAATGCTTTAAAATGCTTATGACAAATTTTTCTATTTTTCTAGTGCTTCTAGGATGATCTTCATCACTCTGTCCTTTGTTTTGTCTCTCCAATACTGAATTCTACAGAATCTGAGGGAAAAGTAATGGTTTTTCTTTATTTCTACAGCATACAGTGCTGTTATACTGTAGTCTGGATTGTAATCATTGGGAATACTACAATATAAAGGTGTATTTATAATTATATTTTAAATAAATAAGCACTGTTCAGTACCAGGCAAAAGCAGATGCTATTATAGACCACTGAAGTATTTATCTCAGTAGTCAAATATACTTTCCTGGTGACCAGATGTATTGATTTGCATCTTCAAGGAGTATTTTTTGATGAATACCTGATGGAAATAAAGTCATCCTCCTCACTAGGATTTCATGAAAATCTTTGGGGACGAGTTGCTGTGAACAGCTGGTACAGAAGCAGACAAGACCCTTAATTTCCCATGTTCTTAAGGGGCTTAGTGTTTCTGGTACCTTTGTTTTGGGCTGAGCCTCAGTAATGCACATAGGTCTCTGCATTTGCTTAAAAAGCCCCATGCTATATTCCTGAAACAACAGATGGAAGTCTCACTGATAATAGCGTTATTCAACCTTGCTGAAAATGTTAAGTCTAGCAACAATAAAGGCTTAACTGTTCTACATGCCAGCCAACTGGCCCTTGCATATTACAGAAAACAATTGCAAGCATTTAGCATTTCAGTACACATCCAGCCAACTACTTGGGAATGAGGGATCTGAATACTTAGCCTTGATGCTGCCGAGCGATCAGTATTGGGGATTTCATCTTTGGAAAACTGTGTTATATGCATTTCAATTTTGCTGTCACATATTCAGATGAAAGTAAAGACATTGTTTCTGAAACTCCAGGGACTCTAGGCCAGAATTTCGGCTTGTTCATTTTACACTGATCTGGCAGGGTAAGGAAGGTATGAGGCTCCAGTAACCCACCTGGAACTGGAATCAGGAATGATTTCTAGCTGCTGCCTGCAGAGCCCAGTTAGGTGCAGCCTGCATCAGCTGGAGCCAGTCAGGTCTGCTTGCCACAGCCGTATCAGACGGTTTAGGGAAAAGCATCATCTTTCCTATTTTGTGTTGACTTTTGCAGCTGTTGTGGAGTGCAAAGGCATTGATAAATGAGCAAAGGATTTCCAGTAAATTGGGATGTAAATAATGTAGAATCTGTTTATTTGTACTTGTCCTTTTGGGTCCTTGATGTGCTCATGCTTGTGAATTCTACATTGTAAAGCTGGTGTAAAATAAATTAGAGATGGGAAGGAGAAAAGCAATGCTTTATATGTTTTGAATTAAATTTTTGTGATTTTTTTCCCCCTGAGTATGGGTCACTAGTTACTATTAAAATAATTCCTCTTGATAATTTTTAGTATGAAAACCAAAATTTTTTGGTTGCCTCCTGTTTCTTGATTGCATGGTTATTATATGATTATTATATGCTTTTGCCTTTTCTGATATGCACTAATTTATTTTCACTCTTAAGTTTTGTTCTTTATTAAAAATAAAAAGTCCCACTTAGCTTCAGCTGTTCATGACTTTGGTTTAAATACTTGAAGATACTTATGACACAATTTTTTAGGAGTCAGATACCTTCCTTCTTCTCTTGCTTTAAAACTATTTTAATTTCTCCAAACCCTTTCACTGACACTTCATGCCTCAGAGCATCAGCAAATGAACATCAGTGTTCAGGTTGCTTCTATTAAACTCTTACTTTTCCTACAGGACTTCCCTTTGTGCTAATACCTTTCCTTTATTTACTTTTATTTGTTGTGGTTTATCTAACATATTGTTTAGAAATGCTTCAACTGAGAACAACAAAATTCCATCACTTTAAGAAATTATCTTATCAGAATATATATAACTGTATATCATTTCAACTACAATCAAAACCTACAAGACTCTTTTAATTTGTCCTTAGACTCTTTCTGAGAAGTTTAAAATCAATCCTTGGAGACCCACCAGCCAAAATTTTACCTTTTCTAGTGTGGTGTTACTTATAGCAGCAATGGGCTACTGTGCTCAGTATGAAACGACGACAAAAAGGATTCATCTCAGGAGATGACAGATCATGACAGAGCTTTTTGCATGAAAGATCACCAGAGCTTTTAATACATTAAAAGCAGTGTATTTTCATAATCTTCCTCTCAGAAATTGCTGAGCTATAGTCTATGCATCTTGTCCTGGCATTCACTTAGAAAATCTATTGACTTCATGGTCACAGACTAAAGCCCTGCGGCTTTGGCCATCTATTCTTTCCACAGTGCCTGCTACCAACCTCCTGGAAGTCAGAGCACTGTGTTCATAGTACTCCTGACAGGTTCAGACTAGCAATTCTGAAGAAATTTTAACAATTTTTTTTTTCAGTTATGATACAAGGATAATGTTATGCCAGCAAGTAGCTTGCTTTAGAATACTTTTTAAACTTGCAGTAACAACCTCTTTTTGGAACCTGTGGTTTCTTGTTTTCTCTGAGTAATAAGAGTTCTCTGCTGCATATTTAGGGTACTAGTTTAAGGTCATTGGAGTTTGTTATTTTGTTTGATGTCTTTGCTTTTGCTTTGAGAAAACCAAGAGGGCTCCTGTTACTCGTTTGTGTCGTGTTTCTGATTAAAAGCTTTCCATTATGTGAGAGAAAAAAGTATTGCAGATGCCCAGGCTAGATTCATCTAATCTCCTAGGAAAAATCACTCCATAGCTGTATCCCGAAGAGAAAGAATGCTTTGCTGAGGCTGGGATCACATGCTCTGTACTGCCAGTGTCCTAATCCAAGGCAAACTGAAATGTTTCATAGCATCCATAAAAGACATCACAGTGCTTGGGGCAACGGGGCATTCAGCCAATGCCTCTAGAATCACTTTTTCTATTGCAGTCTCTTTGTTTTAGAATAAAAGCATTTCTACTTTCAGAGGGGTATGGCAATATTTTCAAAGATGTCCTTGTTAACTTTCAATTTTGAAAAATTGTCTGCAAGCAGAAACAGTAAGTCCACCAACAGAGTTCCCTTAAACATTGCCACATATTTGTGGCCTTCGGGATGCATCCTGAACAGCTCAGCTGCCTTGTCACATCAAATGATTGGAAGGCATTTTGACATCATTTAGCCTCTGACCTTAAATTTCACTCTCAATAAGCAGAAACCAAAACATACCCCACAAAACACTGAGAAAATAGAAACTGTGGCTGTGTCATCCAAAATGAATCCCTATCGCTACAGATGAGACATTTCCCTGCTTTCACATAATAGATGCTTTTATTTATTACTATCAAGACTGGAGCCAAATTGAACAATCTCTCTTTGTATACAGATACTTCTTTTAATTTGTTAGTGAGTTGATCCTTTTAAAATTGCTAATTAGCTGAGCTGTTACTAATGTGACTCAAATAACTGGAAAATCTCTGATCTTATGGTCACAGGGCTATTGAACTGACGGGTCCACAAGTACCACTCATTCACCTTGTAAGTAAAGTAGTGTTTAACTCAGAAAGAGAAAACCAAAGTAATACATGCTGCTCAAATGGCCAATAAAAAGAGTGTTCTTAATATACCATTTTAACACTTCACATGCTTGATTAAATTCTCAATTAATTTCTTTAGCAAAATAAGCACAAAACACTTATTGCAAAATGAACAGATAATTTTTAAGCAGAGGAGAGTTTGTTAATTTCCAAAATTTCTGGGACATATTGAAGCATCTTACTTGCAGTGGAGCTGTTACTGCAGAACATACAATCCTCATCTGTATTTTGTGTACTTTTTATTACACTGTTAAATCCTTCAATTTCCTGGTGTCAGTCAGCACACCTGTATTTTCAGTGTGTAGACATTGTTATTAAATCTAGGTTCACATTGCTATTGTCTAAAATAATTTACAAATATATTGTAGCATACTTTACTCCAACCATTATTCCTCTGTATGTTAAATTTCAGGGGTTTTTTTTTAAGGCTTTTGCTAAAACGTTTATATAATTCTTTCTCATTTTACTTCTCTTTCCCTCTTCTAGAGAAGCTTTCACCAAACCACTGACCCTGCTTTGATAGCCAATAGCCTGCTGGGGAGCAGGGATTTGTGAGAATTCTTTCTTGCCTGTAATTTGTTGTTTTATTCAAGTCAACCGAGTTCAGCTTAAATTACCAGATCTGGAGCTGGTAGTAACTGGCATTTAGCAAAATCTTTTTTTTCCCCCTTGAATCCAGACCTTCTTTTGGTAGAAACAGTTGGAATCTGGTTGTTTTTTAAAAATGTTGTCTGCTGAAGAGATCTGTCAAATTGAAGCAGAGATCAATGGGGAAAAAATTACATTCAAGCTCAGTTTAGTGGTAAGTTATAGATTCATATCAAAACTTACTACCACTAATACATAACTTAAGCTGTTTATTCAATCAGATGATATGTGTACACGATACAAAGTGTGAGCTGAAGGTGGAAGTCACCCTTAGCTAGGTGAAAAATATTGCTAGAACTTCATTTATTTATGTAAAATTGAGCAGTATTATGAAAACTAAGTCCATATCATATTTGCTAGTCTAAGCAACTGCATTTTTGCAAGGATTTTCCATCTTATCAGCCTTATCGGCCTCATGAGTCTTACTTTCTGTTATGCTTGTATTATGTTATTATGTCCTAATTGAAGTTACAATATTATTTTACTATGTTCCTATTTTCCTACTATTTTTCTATTATACTTAAAATACTATTTTACCAATTCTCAGTTTTAATGCTTTGCCAAATGTGGGGGAAAAAGCCCCAAACATGAATATTGCATAAAGCATCTCCTGTCACTGTAGAAAAATAAAATGGTGTCTCCAGATGGGCAGGTGGTAATTGGTGTGTGTTTGCTCTGCTTGTAGTCTGTGTGGGCAGATTTTAATTCTGCTCTGGTCTGAAAGCAGAACAGTTGGATAAATAACTGTGTCTAAGCACTGCTCTCCAGAAGACTTTATTAGCAGAAACACAACACTCTTTTAGTGCAAAAGTCACACACTGCCAGGTAGGAACCTGATTACAGTGAATTGTCTGCACCCATCAACAGAGCCTAATCATAAGTTGTATTTCAAATAAGAAATATAATCTGGTTGATGAATGCATTGTTGCCAGGTTTGCTCATGGTTAGAAACAGGAATGGGATGGCAGCTGTGCAAATGCTAATACCTAAATATGCTGGTGGTGCAAATGTTTTCAGATTTTAGTCCACAAGCCTTATTTATGTAAGACTCCTGTTCATGCCAACAAATTAGTCAAAATGAAGGTAGAGAAGCTGTAACTTAGAAGTGTCTTCTGCAACTATTACTCATAATTCAGTTTAGAACAGAAAGTGTTGAATTTTGAGGGCAAGGACATATTCCACTGCAGGCTACTTTTTTTCCCCCCTTGTATTTGCAGTAAGTTTCCACTGCAAATTACAGACTTAGTGTAATGGTCTTTTCATCAGAGACCACATTATTTCTGTTTGAACTTGCAAAAAACACCTAAACCTACATCTCTTTTTTTGTTAAAAACAGGGAATTCATTATTGTGGCTTGGTTACCTAAGCACAGTGGTCTTACTACAAACGAGCAATTCAATGAGCAAGGAGAAATTCTCTTGCACATTAATTGCTTTAATGTGTGTCAATCAAGAGCTCATACATAAACGAGTTTTAGCTAATAAAGGATTCTATCATGTTGCCTGACCTGTATTATTTAGGTCATAGGTGACAGTTTAAAGATATAAATGATCATAAAAATCAATGTTGCAGAGTACAAAGTTTGCTATATTGGTAGAACTATTGGATTTTACTTTAATTTCTATAAATATTAAATTACAAGACTGTTCAACATGTAGATGTTCAACATTAACAGAGATACTAAAAAGCAAAATATTGATATTTTCTTTTTTTTCTTTTCTTTTGAGGGTACTTAAAATGAAAACTGTAAAAAATTGTTTGACTTTGAATACAAAATTTACCAAAATTGTTTTGTTTTAAATTGACATCATGCAGTCAGACTTCCAGCTTCTGTATTAAGCTGGTATGATTGCTGAATTCCAGAAATAATTTTGAATACACGGTTTGGAATTTGAATGCAGCATTTTTTAAATTTAGTTGCTGGGTGGACATATTTCAGATTACAAATGAACTCAGTTGACACCTCATTCTTGAGAAGGAAAGCTGCTGCCCAAGTAATTCATTAATATGATTACATGAACAGAAAATTAAAAGCATGACCAGAAAATCCAACAGGAATTCTTATGGAAAATACTCATGTAAGTAAACTATTAGTAGAGAAAGACCAGAATGCAAAAAATAGCAGCATTATTTTAGGAAATTAGATGTTTTTCTGAAACGTGCCTGTATCTTTAGCAATTGTTGAGCCTCTTGAGAAGAAAACTGAGTGGTTTGTATTAACCCACTGTGTGGTTAGCTGAGTTCTGTACATTTCAGCAGGACGTCTCCTGATGATTATCCATGCCCCAGGGGAATTGGACTCATGACATTAAGGTTGAGATATTTTATATATTTTTATGTGGTGTTTTTGTTTTAACAGGAAAAATGTAAATTTTTAAAAAGTAAATGGGATGCAAGAGAGTTTGTAAGCATGATTTGTATTTTGAAATATAAATGAGAAAAGAAAATAAGATCCTCATAGTTCAAAGTAATATGTGAGAAGGAACCAGATCAAAGACAAAGGTCACTGTACCTGAAACCCCATCAGGGCAGCTGAGGAGCATTATCTTGCAGAGGAAAACTAATGCAGAAAATTTTGTCACTATACTATGTGCTCACTGCTCAGTTCAGTGTCTTTTTCAAAATACCCTCTCTGCTGCTCAGGTGGTGTTGGGGAGCTCAAATACCCCGAGGAAGAGCACAAATTAGATACCATAGGTAATGCACATCTCCAAGCTTTTGTTGTGAGCTCCATGTCTTCATGGAGTGGAGCACTGTCACAGGCATTCTTGACTTATCCACGTTTTATAAAAACAACAATTGAGTACAATTGCACCTGGGTGGAAGATGATGCTCAGTAGAGATAAATTCTTATGCTGAAATTCAGATGTCTGGTTGTTATGACTGTCCTTAGAGAAGGCTGAGGAATGATTGTATGACTAAAACTCTGATGGATCCAAGCTAGAAGTCTGAAGATATATGTGGAGATCACCCCACGCATTTCCCTAAATAGGCATCTTTTTCAAGGAAATAGATACTTGGGAAGCAGATTGCTATTACTCCCTGAAAGCAATACAGTAGTCAATGAAAAACGTTTGATGTGACAGTGTTTGCTTTATCTTTCAGGCATTTAATAAAGTAAATTATCTGAATATATTAAAAAATTATCAGGTTTAGAAGCAACTGAGTTTTATATTAAGTACTGTAGTTGGAGATTAAATTTTAACATTTTATAACAAATTACGTGAAAGCAATGGACAAAAATCAGCTTTCTTGAATTTCTATTTCTGATACAAAATTAGTAAAGCTATTGGTTCTGTTTCTTTTTGCTGTATGGTCTTTTATGGAGGTTACAATGCTGCAACAGGAATTATCTTCCTCTGTTGTTGATCAAGATGTGTGTCATTCCCCTCTGTCTCTTCACAGGTACTTTTGATCTACATTACGTTTCTAAGAGTCACCAATTTTTTGCCTATTTGGACATCTAGTAAAAATATTTGCATGTCTTTTATTTCCTCCACTTTCCTTTCCCCCAGTATTTATTCAAACACTCTTGACAGGCTGCCTCTCTCTGCAGCCTTATTTTGCCTATGTCCTTTTTCACTCTATGCTTGTATCCAGCCCTGTATTTGTTTGGCAAATGATCTCCTTCTCTTGTTATATCTGTTTTTTCTCTTCTGTTTCTTCTCAAAATGACACTCCTGATAGATGTGAGTCTTTAAAAGGAATACAACGAAATCTGGAAGCAAAAATATTCAACCTCAATGTTTGATTAAGAGAAATGATCAGGTTTATTCACCATTATAAGTTCCCATAAATAATATTAATTCATGAGTTTATTTGACTTTTAGATGTCATTGGTTGACCATATCTGTCTGTTGTCACCACAATGTACCACCACAATGTGGTTCTCAATTATTTATATGTTTTTTATATTTTGTATATGTCTTCTGAAACCACAAGTTCCCCCACCCTTGCCCCTTCCTTTCCCACACACTTTCTGTCTAATTATGGCTCTGCTGGTTGGAGTACTATTTGTAGTGCTCTCTCCTTCTCTGTCTGAGCCATCAGTCCGAAAAAAAAACCCAGTGCCTGGTTTATTTTAGCTTTATAGATCACTTATGGAAAGACAAAAAATATCTACTAATTGACTGTGTCACATGAAGAATAATGGTGGTGGTGCTGTTGTTATGACAGCCTAAAGACATAATCAAGGCAGATTTTCTTGGTGAAAACAGTATCTTTTATTAGACCAACTTGTACCACTGGCAAAATTAGACAAGTTTTTGGGCATGTGAGTCCTTTTTCAGGTCTGAAATAGAAGCAGAAGACTTCAAAGCTAAGTACAGTAAGGTTGAGCAGATTGTCTTATCACATTAGCTGTGCTCAGACAATCTCAAAGGGAAAGTAAGAGGAAGAGAAAGAAGAGTCTGAGGAAGAGATACATCAAGGGGAAGCTGGGAGGTTTTTCTCTTGCAGAAACAGTCTCTGAATTCATGGGTTTTGGTGTCCAACAGATTTGTGAAAGCACACAAGTTTTTCTTTGGAAAATGCTGTAGGAATCCTCGAGGGTCTGGCCTAAGATATTCAAAATGCAGTGATTATTTTCTGAGAAATACTGTCTCCCTGATAACTGGGGAACTTCTGTCCTTTACTTGTGTATGTTCATTCTTTCTGGTGCCCAGTAGTTGCTTAGTTTCACCTGCACACAATGCATCTGATAAAAGGTCTCCAAAATTACAGGCATAGGAGTTGATTGTCCTGTGTTAAGGCATATTTATTGTGCTGGTAGTGGAGAGATGTTGGTTAAGTTTTGTACTTGTGAAGGGCCTAAATACATTTAGTTTGTTTTGGCCACAGGCAACTTGCCTCTCCTAGTGTGTTTAGTGAGGTTGGGGCCTGTGCAATTAGAAGGGAGGATCTGGAGAGCCCTATTTCAAAAGAGGATTGTTTTCTATCACATCTTTCAATGCTCTTATGTGTGTTCCAGCATACGAAATTGCAAGTGGGAAGGATGTACAAGGGCTTGATGATCTGCTACCACTACGCTACCACATGCAACATTGTGCATGTCCAAGAGTTTGACCTGTTTTTCTACTTGTAGCAGTCAGTCTGATAGAACATATTATTAATACGTAGAAACCTGAAGAATACGCCCTTGCTTTTAAAAAAAAAAACAGGTCCTAACATCAACAAAGGAGGATAAATGATGTTAAGATTAGCTTTTGTACAGTCTGCGTCACAATGTGTCAAGAATGTTGATTGCACTGTAGTTAAAACAACATTTATGAATCACTCTGTGGGGGAGGATTTGCTACTAGTGTTGCATTTAATCTTTTCCCTAAATCTTTTTGTTTAGGTGGGAGCCCAACATGACAATCAGTGTGTATGAGCCTTGTTAACATTTGTTAGCCTCATCTTCATCGATCTCTTTCACTTCTGCTACCAATGGTGTTTCTTGGTGACAGTGCTGAAATGCTGTGTCCATACTGTCTGAGTGAACAGCCTACACTGTCCTGTTCACTGTAGGGAATCCAATCCATGTCTAAATACAGACAACTGTGCCTCCTCTGTTTGGGTAATGGTTTATAATCCACTTCTCCCTGGTTTCCCATAAAGCTCTCTCATGATATCTTCTCTTTCCAAATATTAGCCAAACATTTTCCTCAAATCCTTGTTCCCCAAAGTTCCTGGTGTACATTCTGTCCCTACACTACCAGGTGTTCCACAAGAGGGAATTCTCTAGAGTTTCACCAAGTACATAGTACAGGTGGTAATTGGCCTTTGTGATGCTTGTAACATGAGTTTATTAGCAGCAATTAATATCAGCAATATTATTTATTATTAAACCTTGGAAGATGTACTGAAGTGGTGCTATGAGCACTTGTAATTCTTCAGGGTTTGGAGATGACAGTGCTTTTCAGGAAAACTTCCACAGAGTGTCATATTCCTTAGTGGAGCACTAGAGAAAGAGCTTGTAATTATTTGGCAAAGGGCAGTGAAAATGGTCTCACTGTGTTCCATCCAAGGGAAGGATCCCAGGATTTTCCAGCTGGAACAGAATTTTTTTCTGAGGGTTTGTTGGTTAAAAAGAGTGGAAAGGAGGGATGACATTCAGGCAAACCATGAATTTTGAGAAGATAAAGGTAGCATTTCTCCACAGGAAAACAATAGCAGTAAAAAAGGAGCATGGGTGTTGCAGCAGTTCTTGATCTCCAGTGCTTCCTGAGCTTGAAGCTTTTCTGCTTCTCACTAGGAGCCAGACACTTCCAAAGCAATTCATACTGTGCAACTGTCTTACTTGCAGCTAGAACAGTGTGTTTCCAAAATGCCTTTCCTTTTTTTTTTATCCTATAAAATCACAAGAAACATGGAAAAGCCTGAGGTTTTAATAATGGCATAGTGTGCTGGTGTTCTCAGCATTTAGAGAATACTAATTTAGGGATAAAGGCTCTTGTGACCTGTACTTTATAGTCTGATTTCAAAATATCGAGCAGAAATGTTTTGTTTCAAAATTATGTCTTCCTTCATGACAAAACTTCCCACTGTGTTTTCTACAGTTTCCATCTGGCTCTACCAGAATTGTTTCATTCTTTACCAGCAGAGTCATATATTGTGGAAAGCCATTTGTAAAGCTAATGGTGTATGTTCAATACAAAATATAATGTGAGATAAATTCTTTGTGCTTTTTGGAAGATAAAATCTCTGCAAATAAGCAGTCCCCAAGAACAGAGGCTCTCCCTCCCAGGGTGACACCTTTGAGGGTCCTCTCACAGTAGTCCCTAGTCACCACTGTGCTCAAAAGCCATCCCCTCCCTGAGTGATATTTCTCTTTGGTCTATGAAATCATCGTTCAGAATATGAAATCATCATTCAGAATATGTCTGGCTCATTATATCCTGCATGAGATGTAGAAAAATGGTTTCATTCCAGATGATCCCTTATAAGGTTATAAAGTACTGGGATTTGTCATGTGGAAAAGAGCTTTTTTCCTCATGTTTAGAAAACAACAGAAAACATGTTGTTGTGTTATTAGCTGAGAGTATTGCACAAAATTCTCCAGTAAAGCAACTGTTAAAAATTCATTTTCCACAGAAGTGCAATTTACACTACCATTTTGCCGTTATTGATAATAATTCCAATGTAGACAATTAAGTATTAATCAGCAATGTTTAAAGAAATGTTGTCCATTATAGACATATAGTATTTAAAAAAATAAGTAAAAAATAAAAAATTTTCAAATGTTCTTAGACCCAGTTTAATCTTTGTTTATGAGAGAATGGGGAGGATGTAGAGGACATAAACTCTAGTGTACCATTTCTGTTTTATGTAGCTACATTCAGCTTTAACAGGGATTCATTTATTTCAATCAGCATGAATCTTGGCAGCTGTTATTTAGTACATGTGGCTCAGAATAATCCCTTTAAAGGCAGAAATCCTGAAGTGCACTGTAGCCACACTGCACTGTGAACTGATTACCTGAAGAACAAAAGGCTGTTCAGACCTTTAAAGACATAGTAAGCCATGGAAAACTTATTTCATCAGTATGCTTTAGGGGAAGCTGGTGACTCCGTACTTGACTTTCAACAGTGTTCACATACAATCCTGCACACCTCTGTGTGCAAATCCTTCACTCTCCCTGTTTAACCACAAATTACCTGCACACAACAATATTACTGCTGGGTATCTCAGTCGTGGGTTTTCAGGGTGCTGTTGCAACTTGTGTTTATACAGCTTAAGGTCTGCTGCAACACAAAGTTTTCAGGGTACTTACCCAGTCACCCTGATTCTGCTCACTCACTGCTCAGACTAATGTCAGTGACTGAGTAAATACAACTGACCTTTTTATCAGACACCTGATTTTTCAAAGGCCAAGAAATCAGCTTCTGTATGTCTGACAAGTGGGAAGTTCTTACCTTACATTTACAACCTGGCAAAGAAAGTCGAACAGATCAAGTCTCTTGTCAAGGACGCAGTAGAAGAGAGTGAGGTAGCTGGGAAGAGCTATTTTCTGCTATTGAGTCCCTGTGCTTTAACCCCAGGATCAGACAAATGAATGCAGGCTGAAACCTGACCTGAAAATAGCAGATTTTCAGTTAAGATCACTAATGAGGATTTTAATTAGTTGAGTAAGCCAGCATCAATAAAATCAGTAAACCAAGCTCCATGACCTAGCAGCCTACTTCTTTCTGAAGGAAACTGTACTGTTGACAAGTGGATATCAGGCCTTTCTCAGCCATTTTTTACCATTTATTAGCACATGTCTGAATCCATTAATTAGTATTTTAATTAATTTTAAATAGTATGGTTCTTCTTAGAGTGTAAATCCATTCTGAATGCTCTCATCTGGACTGGGATGGTCACCCATTTCCAACAAGGGCTGGTGTGGCACTGTGGCTCACTCATAGGGACCTGTTAGCCCCATGTCTCCTTCTCCCCTGGCATTTGGGATTTTCCCCCGAGCCTCTCCAGGCTGCCATAACTTCCCTTTCATCTGGTCCCAGCAGTGGCCCTTCCTGGGCTGCAAAGGGAACTTTCCACTCTATGCCAGTGGTTGTAGGAAAGCCCCCTCCACAGCATTGCTAAAGGTTTTTCTTTTTTAGAACATGGCTGCCTCTTAGGTAAAAATAGCTAAAATAAAATTTTCAGCAGATCTCACTCCTCCCTCTGATTCTTATTATTTTAGCACATTATCCTTTGTGAAAAACTTGACACAATCTATGCTATCACAGCTTGAAATTAATCTAGACAATATGCTCATAATATGTCTATATTCTATGATAGAACAGGGTCTCTACCCTTTTAAAGTAGCATGATCACCAGTGAAAACAATTTGTTTCATCAAGGGGATTTCTTATTTCCATGGTGTGAATTGATAGTTGCAGCAACAGTCAGGAATGCTTTCTAGCTGAAAGTTGGTGAATATGCAACAATATAGTGAATTTTAAACTTGCAAATAGCTGACAATGACTGCCTGAATGATAAACAATAGACTTGCAACAATCACAAGTGCAACACTTTGTGCAAACGCTGAACTTCCACATCCCACAGAGCTCATAATCAAAACTGGGTGAAAGGGAAGAGGAGGGCTGAAATACCAGATAGAGAGTGGTGTGATAGCTGACAGGCATCAGGGCAAGGAGGAATTAGGAAACCAAGATGGGAATGGCAGGAGAAACAGGTAAAGCTTCCTTACAAGCTCCCTAGGAAGTGAGAACAGCTGGACAGAAAAGGAAATGTGAAAGGGAGAAAATAGCACTGCTGTGCTGGGCTCTGCTGGGTGAGCTGCAGAATGTCCCTGTTATGATTGCACTGAGAAAGCTGTACTGGCCTGGGAATACACTACATGAGACAGCCATAGGGCAGAGCTAGTGCTGGTGCCAAGAGCTGCTTCACCAGTAGGATTAAATTGCTTTCTCAATAGCAGTAGCTGAAGTTTCTTTCTACAT
Source organism: Drymodes brunneopygia (assembly GCA_013400955.1). NCBI lineage: Eukaryota > Metazoa > Chordata > Aves > Passeriformes > Petroicidae > Drymodes > Drymodes brunneopygia. The sequence goes on from VZTZ01038741.1 coordinate 248,268, forward strand.
CTTATTTGTATCTCTCTTTTATAGAAACAGTTAGTACATATTTGCACTACATATCTGTAGTAGTGTAGTCCTAATTTATCTTATCACTTTGTGTATTTTGCATTGCATTTTAATTTTATGAGAATGGAACAGGCTGCCCAAGGAGGTGGTGGAGTCACCACCCCTGGAGTTATTTTAAAGATGGCAGACGATGTTCTTAGGGACAGGGTTTAATGGTGGACTTGGTAGGGCTGGATTAACAGTTGGACTTGATCTAAAAGGTGTTTTCCAACATAAGTGATTCTATGATTCTAAGAAAGAAAAGCACCATATGAATCAAATCTGCACAGAACTACATAAGAGAAACCTGATGCTGTAAACAATGTGTTGGCAAGGACCATAGGAGGTCTTTGCAGCTCTCCATTCCATTGGCAAATCTGCACCTCATAAGACTGAACACAGACAGAAATATAAAACACCTTCAGGAATGAGAATGCAGAGCAAGACTGTCAGGCTAGGTCTGATAAAGAAAAAAGTTTGGAATTAAATCAGAGCAAAAAGTCTACAGATATTGACTTAGGTCAATAAAGATACAGATACAAAGTCAATAACATTTTAAAACCTTTGGGCTGATTTCTCAGTGCTACTGTGAATGAAATGATAACGCACAAGAGATACAACAAGTAACCAAAAACAAAACAAAAAAAGTTATAAATTAAATCCTTGTGTCTTGGTTATACAGACTATTAAGTAGCAAGAGAGTCATGTCAATTTGTATTAATTTTTGCCATTTATAGCAGATGAAAATGGGCTCCTATTTTTACCCACCATCAATGATGTGCTGGTAATTAAAAAATATCACAGCTTAAAATCATTTTCTAATTCAGTAACTTTTCTTCCACCCTTTTACCCAAGTTCAGAGTGAATGAAAGGAAAAAAGTCTTAAATGCTCACCAATTAAAACTTTAGCCGAGTTCTGAGAAGATTACTTAATTAATTTTTCATGTCTGACACAGATGCATAATTTTTATGAAAAAGAAGGGGCAATTTTAATGGTGTTTGTCAACCAGCCTATTTTGACTGTTTCAGAGCCTTCTTTCATTTTCTGCTCGTCCTTTTCTTCCTAGACCAAACTCAGATCAATTTGTTTTGATATTTTCTGCTTTGCAGGGCATTCCTACAAAATCATAAGCTCAGATCTCAAACATTCTCTTCAGTATATGGAAGACTGCAAGGAAGTTAAGCTACTGAAAAAAGGTCTGTACCATCCATCACTCATCTTTTCAGTGAAAAGCACTCGATATATCAGCAAGGCAGAGCTGCTTTTGAAAATATATTATATAAATAATATATACATTTTCAGGTAGCATAGCTCGTTTTGACCCCACAAGCATTTGTTTGATTTTTGGTCCATTTCTAATGTGCTCAGAAGTAGTGTTTTTATTTCAAACTGTGGTCTAATTCTTACCATACTCAGATAGTACTCAGCAGATTCTCTTTTTAAAAGTTCATGAAAATTTGAAAGACAAACTTATTATTTTTTAGTGTATCCTGTTTATTTGTAAAATGGAACTGTCTTAGCTTCCTTGAGTGCAAAGATATAATGAAAGCTAAAAGGGAGGTAGCAGGGACCAATTATAATAATCACTCTACATGGGTACCAAATCTGCAATTATAATTTACAGGTTAAGTGATCACACCACAGAAAATCTGGGAACATAATAAAGGATTTTTTCAAACTTAATTAGGACAAGTCATTAAAGCAAATCTTGAAGGGGAGGAGGGGAAAAAGGAGGCAATGAGAAGAAATTGCTGTCCTTAATACTTCTGTACAAAGTAAAATCACTCTCAAGTGAATTCTAGTTATGGCAGTGAAAAGGTAAGGAAAGGAAGAGTAGGGGAAAAGCAACGGAAAGAAAATAAAAAGAAGTAAACTGTTGGTATATGAAGAGAGAAAGGAAAAAACAGGCATATGGTATTCTAAAATTGTTGTGGGCTTTCTGCTGGCATAGCTGTTGCAGAAAGGTTGTTGTCCTTCCACACCTGTTGCTGATTTCATCCCTTGTTCCATATCAGCTCTCTGCATTCTGCAACTGTTAATTGCATTTCTGCTTTAAACTGTTCCATATTTTTGGTTAAACCCTAACTTGAATATTTTGATTCTATAGTACTATCTCCTTTTAAAACCAAGAAGTAACTAATAAAAGAACAAACCTACCTTTGCCCTTTGCCTACCATGCCCTTCCCATGCCTCATTATTGCAGTGAAAGGTTTGAAATGCAACTAAAGAATAAACAGAGAAACTAAAAGCCCTTACAGAAAAGAATTCAACACTGCTCTATTAGACCTCAGGGGGGATTTTTAGGTTTATTGATTTGGGAGCCTGAATACCTGCTGCTGTCCTCCCTTGTTCCCCACAGGCACTGCCCAGCCATGCTGGCTCTCACAGCAAGAACAGCACAAGCACATAGCTCACACCACTTAAAGGCTGACAGCCTCCAGTCTATCAATGCAGCAGCCACTTCATTAGGATTATTTATATCCTGGTAGATGTCAGAGTGTGAATATTCCTGTTCTTGCTGAAGGATGCTGAGGGTCTGTCCCATTTGTGCAGAAATCTTCTTGTGCCCCTCTCCATATCCTCAGCACTGCTCCTGCCCTGTCTGCTTGGCTGTCATCTTCAGCTGTGCTCAAGTCACTGTTATTTATCCTCAGATCTTCCTGGCACCACAGGACTGCTCTGATGCCTGTGCTCAGCCAGAGCACAGCACTTCTCTGACAGTGCCCTACAGTGTACTTAGGGGTGAGGAATATATAGTGGCCTTACTTCACACAGTAATCATTCCCAGCTGATTATTTCCTAGGGCCCATGTTTGTGTTACAGCCTATTTCCTTCTACCAAAGCAATGTGGTGGAGCCACAGAGCAGCTGACAGCCATCATGGCTTGGGCTCAGGGTGCTGAAGCCATGAAGGGGTCTCACTGTCACAAACTTTTGCCCTATGCCCTGTTGCCAGAGAACTGATTTTGCAAAAGCACCCTACTCTGAACCATTAGCAGAAATGGATTGCCTGTGCTGTGTTCTGGAGACTGCACTGCCCTCACACAGGAGGCTGAGCTGCTGTCAGTTCCCATCCTTTCTCTAACCTGGAACTTAATAATACAGTGCCATGGATACCAACAGGACAAAAAACTTACAATGCAGGAGCTCAGCATGCCCTCTGCTCCACTCTGCAATTTAGCCATAATGAAGAATCAGACTCAGACTTTAAGAAGCACAGAATAATTTGCATTGGAAAGGGTCTTTTAAGAGTCCTACCACCCTGCCGTAATCAGGGATATCTTCAACTGGATCAGGTAGCTCAGAGCCCCATGCAAGCTGCTCTTGAATGTTTCCAGGATGGGACTTTCTTTGAGCTACCTTTTCTGGCAGACACACCTGCAGCAACCCTTCTATTTCTCTTTGCACCCCTTGCTAAGTTCAGCTCCAGCTGCATCTTGGCCTTCCTGACCTCACCCCTACAAAACTGGGAAGCATCCCCATACTCTTCCCATCTCTTTAACATCTGGATTTGTAGCAAGCCCTACAACTAATTTAGGTGCTCTGACTAGGAGTAAAATAAGAAAAGTGAAGAAAAGAATATGAAATCTGCATACCTTTCTCCACTTACTACCTTTTTTTGCTGCCTACTGCTCCCAGATAGCTTGCCCACTTTGTGCATATTGTTTACTTGCAGGTATTACTAGCAGGAGCTGATTAAGAGTACCTTCATATATTGAGAGAATTACTGCCAGCAGATGGATATCATAAGCTCAGATGAAAGGCAAGGATGGTTTGGTATTCCACTAAGAGCTAGGCTACTGTTCTAGAAGGCAGTTGAAGTGGAAGTGAATTCAACAGTGGTATGGAAAAATAGCAAATATAGAACAAAGGCCATAGCTGTCCATGTACTGACATCATATTGGCAGCAGGTCAACAGGCAACTGATACAAGTGTTGTATTTTCCAAAGAGTGTCTTTATAAATAGTTGTTCACTACCAAATAGCAGAGAGACTTGGATGTTTTGCAAGTTTTATCTGAGAAAAAGATAAAGAAAAAAGGGGAGTATAAGGGTGGAGAACTACTCAGACATTCAAGCAGAACAATTTCTTTCATTTCCATAAAATAGCTAATCTATTATCTATTAGCTATGATTAGCTTATTTATTATTTATGCTTAATGTGGGAATTCTGAAAAGGATGTCCTCGATCCTTTTCATTCATGCTGTTATGTATTGGAAACAGCCAGAATGAAAAAAATCTGTCTGCTGATACAGACACCAAGGCAATCCTATAAAGAAAGAGGAATGTCTGAACTTTAACCTTGTCTTCATTGGAATTTGCAGCAGGTTGTTGTACATATATATGATTCAGAATACGAAGCTGACATTTTTCACTGGAGTTAAGCCTGTACTTTTCAGGGCTTTTGCTGTGGGCAGGAACATACACATCGCTCTGGTTCTGCTGCTCTGAGCAGAAGGTCCAAAAACAGCGGGCTCTTTTTCCTGAGAGCATCAGGCAGAGGAGTTCTCCCTCTTGTGGAGTCAAATGTAACTCCACTGGAAATTTAAATTCTGCTTCCATGATCCCCACTCTGAGACAGACAGGACCTAACTCCTAAGATAGCAAGAGAAAGATGAATGTAATTTGCAGGTTTCCTCATATGATGGCACAATATGGGCAAGAGCAAGGTCTAATCAAAAATAAGGTAATATCACTATGAAGACCTGAATGTATTTTGACCCAAACACACACTGTGCATTGCAATAATTCTGAAATTCTTTTGCAGATCAGGCATCTGGTTCAGCAGCTTATCCTTTAAGTTATGGCTATTTCTGACAAATTTGACTTTCTTCTGTTTCTAAATGACTCTTTGCACTTCTACATAGTGGAAGGGTTTATTACAGTTTTACACCTGTACATGCTCTTTCCTTTTTTCTTTTCTTTCCCCTTCTGGTCTCTGCACTGAGGTAGAATATTCTCAAACATCACCAAGCAGGTTTTCTTCCAGTGGAAACTCTTTTTGCCCTCCCTCCTTCCAGCAGTTGTGGCTCACAGTTGTTTTTGGCTTTGGGAAATGAACATTTCTGAGCATTATGTAAATATATTGTTGAGATGATCTTTGCTCTTGGTGTATGCTGAACTGTATTCATTTCTATCACCTCACAGATAGAACATTTAGGATGAATAGCTGTTTAAACACCTACTAATTTCTACTGTTTTCTTTAATTGAATTGTAGCATGAACCAATTCATTCTCATTTATTCTTCCCAAGATCAACTCTTGATCATTTCCTGTAATGTTGACCTCTCATGTGTCAAACCCATGGTTGTGTAACTGAAATTCCAGTCCATTCTTTTGACTCTAATATTGACCTTTCAAGGTAGCTAATAACCCGATATTTCAGTAACCCACTTATCTTTTATGTTTTTCAGTGTTTTTATCTTTATGTTTTTCACATTAAATGTGTGCTCCTAAAGAAGTATTTATAATTTTTCTTGCAGTAATAATCTAGCCTCTTGATGTACAAGAAAAAGTAGCATCTTATTTACGTTTGCATTTTATTTTTCTTGTTCATACTTTTTTTCTTTTGATTTGTAGCTTTTGAGTTGCTTGCAAAATTATAGAACTTCACATAGTTGCTTGACTGCCACTCCTCATAAGTCAAAAAATCAATCCTGCAGAAAAAAAATGGGAAGATTTACAAAACCTGCTAGCTTATAAGAACAGGGACTTGACTTGAAGATTGAAAGATTGTGCAATAATACTTCTTAAGTTTCTGTTACACAATGAAGGTAAATTTCAAGAAATATATTAGGAAGTGTCTTCAGTTTCAAGTGTCACATGTAGTGAAGGCCTTTCATCTTACGGTATAACAGAGCTGTGACCTGTCCCAGGGTCTGGTTGTGCAACTCTCAGGTAGTTTCACCCTTCTATATCCTCATTCTACCTGATGTATGAAGGCATTTCCTCACCTCTGTATCCAGGGAACACACAACAGCCCTTGTGCCTCTTCAGGCTAATACAAAGCCCGGACATCTTCAGACTTGCTATGGCTGACAGCGTTTCTTCTATCAACAGCAGCTTCTCTTCTCCTTTGCTGGCACAGAAATGGCATCTGATACCAATCTTCTCCTGTTTTTATTTAAAGAACTGTGACTTTTTGTAAAAAGCAAGAATCCTGTAATTTTTTAATTCCTAAATAAGAGCTAGTGTTATCCCCTAGTACTGTATTGCCCCAGTTTTTGCTCCTGAAAGGCCCTGCAGCCTGGCAGGTTCATGGTATGTGTTGCAGTGCAGCCTTCACCTGCAGGGGCTGCATCTTCCAGAGCCTTTCAGTGTTGTCCACATCCCAGGCCCTTCCACCAGAGAGATGCCAGCTGGCAAACTAGATTTTAAACAGCCTCCTCCTAATGTTTTGATATTTAATGAAGAGATACTTAGCCTAGGTGCCAAGACTGTCTCTGAAAAAGTGAAATAGTTTATTGCCTTGTGTAATTCAGCATCTCTGAATAATATAGAGAGAGAAAAAAAAACCTCTTAGAGAAAGAAAGTGCTTGAATCGTTATATGTCTCATCTGAGAGCAACTAGAAATTTTTCCTTCCATAAATGCTTTTTAAATTGATTTGTAGAGAACACAAAGAAGAGTTAGTTTAACTTTTCTCCTGGCAACCAAACTGATGAGATGTAGAACAGGGCAAATTTTTCTCACAGTAATATTTTTATGCTTTAAAGCCACACAACTATAGCATTTGCCAAGAATCAAATGTTTATTTGTTCAAACACTTTCAGCATCTATGAATTGCTTTAGATATTTGACAATAACTTGCATTTGTAAGGAGTGAAAAATCAACAATCACATTAACATTTCTGAGATTCCAATATCCAAGGAAGTTTAGTAATTTTATTTACATTGACAACCTTGTACCTGACTATTACTTTTCTTCTGTCCAGAAAGAAAATGAAACCTTGTACATCATGCCCAGAAAGTCAAGAGGCTGTGCTGAGCTGACCTTTGCTGGATGCCCAGTGCCCACCCAGCTGCTGTATCACTCCCCCTTCTCAGTGGGACAGGGGAGAGAAAGTAAAATGGAAAACAACTTGTAGGTTGAGATAAAGCAGTTTACTAAAGCAAAAGCAAGAGTTTGTGTATGCACAAAGAAAGAGGGAAAAATATTTTATTCTCTATTTTCCATCAGCAAGCAATGCCCAACCATGTCCTGGGAAGTGGGGATTCAGCACGAATAATGATTGCTCCAGAAGGCAAAGTTTGAAACTAATGAATGCCCCACCTTCCTCCTACTTTTCTTAACTTCTATAGCTAAGTTGATGTCCTATGGTGTGGAAAATCCCTTTGGTTAATTTGGGTCAGGTATCCCAGCTGTGTCCCCTCACAGGATCTTCCCAGCCTCCTACTTGGGAGTGGAATGATGGGGAGACAGCGCTGACGCTGTGCTAGCCCTGCTCAGCAGTAGCCAAAACATTGGTGTGTTATCAACACCTTTCCAGCTACCAAGGCACAGCACAGCACTGTGAGAGCTGCTGTAGGAAAAATGAACTCCATCTCAGCCAGACCAAATACACAGATTCATGCAAAAAGAGATTTTGGCAAAGAGCAGACAACAAAAGAAGTTTCTCAGCTCAGAATTTTGTTCGGAAATGGTCTTATTTCATAGATCTTATTACACTCCCTGTAATGCCTGCTGTTACCACCTGAGATGTCACCTCAGGTGTCTCAAATAATTTAGAAACCTTGGTCCTGCATTGAAAAACTTCAGAGGATGGTACAGTGCTGTCTTGGTGTGACACGTGGCTCAGTACTGAGCATGACTTTGAACTCTGTGGAGGCAAAGATGGTCACGTTCACTTTGGTGCCAGCTTGGAGGGTTTGTACACTCTCTGTGCTCTGATACAGACTGGGACCACAGCTCTGTCGCTAACCAGCACTTTGTAAGAGATGAGGTGAAAATGCAGAATTTCTGTACAATCATAGGGCAGGGTCTCTGTGGTGCTACTAACAGAGACGTGTTGTGTGTGAAGAGTATGTGGGGATGTTCTGAGCTGGGCAAATTAAACTATGCCCTAGATGCATGAAATTGCAAGCCTCCAAATGACTGTAGTGTGGGGAGGAAATGAAGAGAGGATTAGGTTATAACAACTTCCTATGCCATTGCTCTTTCTCTGAGCAGACATCAGTAACACACAACAATGCTGGAAGCTACAGGGACTTGTATAAGGTTAAATTACCTTAGTCAAGGTTAATTGAAGAGGAATGGTGAAATTTGAATGTATGAATGTAACAATGTATGTTACATTTAAATATAAAAACAGAAAGGAAGTATGACTTGCCAACAAGGATTACAAATGGTACTGCATATCAAAAAAACATATTAGAGCTGAAGCATTTTGAGGTCTGGGTAGCAAGGCTCACAGCCTTTTTTTTCCCCTAACAACAGTTACTGTCTTTTCCATTTCAGAAGATTAAGAATTGGGACTACTTGCACATTCCTGTGTGCCATGCTGAAAAGTTTCATGTTCAAGAGAACAACCCTTGTTCTTAACTGCCCTTTTCTTTCATGGCACCCACTGGTGGGTGCACTTGTCCAGTGCAAGTGTCTGTGCTGGGTGTTGTTCAACTGGCACCTACGTGGTGTGAAGACCTATCTGGAGGCTCTCTGTGTGCTGAGTAGGAGACCTGCAGGTCACCTTGCCAGCAGAAACTGCCAAGGTCTCAAGGGTTAGGCAGAGGCTCAAGGAATTTTGAAAAACATCAAATTTTAATCTGTCCTTGTGAATTTCTTAAATAAATTCCACTGTGGAAAAAATCAGTGTGATTCATGGGATCACACTTTTGATACTTCTAGGCAAGCAAAGACAGTCTGAGAAGGTGAAGTGTTTTCCCTGAATACACACTAGCTGGAATGTGACTCAGTGCCTGGAAGTGCTCCATGGCAGAGTGTTCTGCTGGAAAGCAGAAGTACTTTTGCACAATGGTATCATTTGTTTGTTGGAAACACCTTTTCTACAAATGTGTAATGAATGTGGACCACCATAAAATGAGAATTTCTCACAGAACTTAAATGACCAAATCCTTTGGTTTTCTGCTTTTGATAAACTATGTATGCCAGGAATATGCATTAGAATAATTTAACACTAATATTAAGACTCGAAGCATGTCTACCAGCAAGAATTATATATTTTTTCGCCTTGGCTAAGAATTTAGTTATATTATTAGAAGAATACTGTGGTTTCTACTTTCGAATTCAGACTTTGAATCTTGCAAAGATCTGATCTAATATTTTTTACTTTTATTTTGCCTTTACTATTTACTTATCTACTAATAAATGTTTGTTCATTAAGTGCTTTATAGTTTCAAAACATTACATGAAAACTCACTATTAACAAAAAGAATTTTAAAAAGAAATCCTGGAAAACAGAGTGTTTTATAAATCCATCACAACTTAACTGACATCAAACTGATGCACAGTACAGTGGTTAGTGCTCCAGTATTACTGAACATATGGGGAGAACTTCAGATAATAAAAATTGTTCCACATAGGAGATGTCAAGGCACAATTCTCAATGCTGAGAACTATTTATTATTATTATTTATGTNATTCTTAGCTGCTGTGGGTTCCACGTCTATGTCCAGGTCCGACAGAGCGCAGTAGAAGAGCATCTGAACGTACTTCGTTGTTGTATCTGTACTGGCAAAAATGGGTGAGACAAAGTTATATCTTAGACACACATCTGGATTTTGAGGATTTGAAAACACTACACAGATATTAGGAAAATCTTAAAACACCTTAATCAATAGAATTAAGGATATGTTACAAATAGCTCAAGGCAAAAGAAGTCAATAATTAAACTGAAATTCTTGTTTAATCAGATTTTCATCAACATTTTCATTGAATGGATAGCTGAATTCAAAGTGAATAAAAATATTAAAAATTTGCTTTTCAAGACTGCCTGAATTTGAGAGCTGGCAACTACCCTTCAAAAAAATAATTAATTGTTTCATTGTTTCTGAAAATCTATAGACTCCTCTGATTTGGATTGTTCCATTCCCTGGATGGAAAGTGAAGCAAAGATATTTCTACCTTCCAGGGTGTTAAAATGCACAGATTTAGTATTTTCAATCCTACATGGCTTTTATTAGGCCAGCATACTGACCATGTGACATCCACATATTGGGCTGTTTTGTACAGGTAAACATGGTTTTGTTTTCAGGACCATGTGATGAAGCAGATGATCTCAGACATGCCATATACCAAAGCATAGCAAGATTTCATAAAGAAAAGAAATTTTAGGAAAAATTATTCTCTCTTTCTTCTGACCAAGGTTTTGGCATGGTGATTAGGACATGGTGTTGCTTACCAGAGAGCCAAAGTAGACATTTAGGTCGTTTTTCAACTGGCAGATAGACTCCCAAATAATATGCAGGAATGCCTGAGAGGGCAATAGCAACACCAATAAGGGAATTGATTGTATCACTGTAGAGAGGCACTATGACCAGGAAAAGGGAACACAAACAATATACTATGGGGAAGAAGAGGCTAAGCTGTGGAGACAAAAAAATAAAAAATACAGCATTTATTAAAAGATGCAACAAATACTCTATTGTAAAAATTCAGGCTTTGCAGATTAAAGTTAGACATGTCATTAACAAAAGTATGTACTGAATCTTTGGACTGCTTAAATCAGCATAATTTGTTAGCTTCTCTGTACACTGCTGAGAGCCTCTTATTTGGTACACATCCGAGCATATGACTATTTTATTTTTTCAAGGCCTGCATAAACTCAGTTTCTTTACAATTAGTAAAAGATCAACCTTTGAAAGAAGTACTTTAAAACTGAGCAGTAATGGGTAGCTTTCTCTCCATTTCTGAATTTTTAAGTGTAGCTTTGGTTGGGAATTAGCTCACTAGACCTTCGATTACCGTCCTGATGCTGAAGAACTGATGGACGGATTTGTAACCATGTTGTGTGGGCACATAACAAATATCATACCACAAATAAGGAAAGTTGGGCTACAAAGCTGATAAGCAGACTGGAGCACCTTCCCTGTGACAACAGGTTGAGAAAGTTGGGGCTGTTCAGTCAAGACAAGAAAAGGTTGCATGGAGAGCTCATAGCAATCTTCCAGTGTCTTAAGGGGGCCTACAGGGAAGCTGGAGAGGGATTTTTCATCAGGAACTGTAGTGATAGGATGAGGAGTAATGGATACAAACTGAAAGAGGGGAAATTTAGGTTAGGTATCAGGAAGAAATTCTCTACTATGAATGTGGTGAGACAAGGGAACAGGTTGTCCAGGGAGGTCGTGGATGCCCCAATCCTGGCAGTGGTTCAAGGCTAGGTTGGATAAATCCTTGAGCAACCTGGTCTGGTGGGAATTGTCCCTGCCTGTGGCAGGGATGGTTGGGACTAGGTAATCTTTAAGGTCCCTTCCAACTCTTAACGTTTTATGATTCTATGATACTATGGAAGTTTCAATAACCTCTTTATGAATTTATTTTCCACCTTTTTTTTTTTTTTTACTGTCTCTAGTAGTGAGCCTTCTCAAGAGTCCAGAGTTGACATTTGAATACCAGTTGAAATTGGTCAGAGTTTACTGGTATAAATACTTTTTTTCCTTATAGAAGTTAAAAATGTAAGTTGATAAAAACCAAATGCTACATTTCAGAAAAGGAAACGGTGTATATGGGGTTGTGGTGTTGACTAAGCTGGCAAATGCTGACAGGAATTAAACAATCATTGTGTATAATCTGACTGTAATCCTTAGTAGAGTCATAGGCAAAACTGCCAATAAGGCAAGATTTAATCTTTATCTTCCACATATTTTGTGGGAAAGATTGGAAATTGAGTGTGAACGTGCTTCAGGCAAATTTGGTCTGCTGTGGAAAACTGGGAGGTTTTCTAGCAGGAGGTGCTAAGCTTATTTCATGCCTTTATTTGAAAATTTTGTTTATTAATCAGAATATTACGCCTAAATGGAAAGAAAATGTGTTCGTAAAAATGATGCAGGAGTTTAGGAAGAGAGATTGACAAAGAAGAAATGTTTGCAGGGTGGTAATTTGTAATTCTCCTAATTTTTACTGCATCACTGCAGAGCCAAAATGCAGGTCATGGAGCCAACAAACAGGAACCAGTGCATGGTTTTGTGTGCCTGCTGTGTGTTTCCATCCTTGCTTCCTGGACAATCACTGGATTAAAACTAGAAACAGGTTTTAGGCACACTTTATTTCTGTGCAGTGTTCTTTGCCTAACTGATAGTCAAATGCTCTTCTAAGTCAATCATTAAACTTGCATTTTGCTGTCTATGACCACTATTTACAGGGAGGGAAAATTCAAAATAAATTTCATTATTTAAGCTAATTTCTGTGTGAGCAGCTGTGGATATTTATGGGCTTTGGAGGGGTTTTGCTGTGTTTGTTAAATCGTGTAGGTTTGATCAGACTGTTAATCTCTCTGGAGCCTCCATCACCAGTTCTGCTGAGGTCTGCTATTCTTCCACGATGGGCTAAGAACCCCAGAAATTTTTTTATTCCTTATCTGGTATGAAACAAAAACTATTATAAGTCTGAACAAAAGAAGAAGAAATGGAATATATCGTTTCAATCTCACAGCAAAACTATCAGAACAGATGTTCTTGTGGAGTCTAATGGATTTTGCTCCTTCATCTTGTATTTTGAAGGAATTTCTATGGCTAATAAATAATCTATAACGTAACTGGTACTGTTATGGTTGTGATATTAAAGATCATATAAACACATGCATTAGCTGGCTTTTAGACCTTTATTCCTATCTTTTTTACTTACTTTAACAGGCCGTGGTCTGTGTGGCTGAGTATATCTCAAATATATTAGTCCTGCAATAGATAGACCCACAAAGAGCCAGTAGTTGAAGCAGTAGTAATTAATAAGGAGGAAAACATCTTCCACGAGGAGATAAAGCAAAGTCATTAAGCCCTAGAGATAATAAAAACAAAGACTTTTAAATGTGAAAATAAAGACAGAGAAAAATTATAGACTGGTCTGTTTCCAACCTATTTGTATGGGTTTAGGATATCAGGTCTTTGAAAGAAGGATGCAGTCCACTCATAAATTGAGCCCATTAGGGTAAATTTTTTGCCCTGCAGGTGTTCTATACTGCCTGCACAGAAAGACCTAAATCACCAGGAATTCAGTGTCTATTTTAATAGATGAGCAGAAAAAGCTTCCACCTTTCACATGACAAATGTGAATGGTGGTATTTAAGAGAGTATAGATATCTTACTAGTGCAAACAGGATCCCTGTGAGAAGAGTCTTCATAATGAGATTATAATTTTTAGTAAATTGTTTGACATCAAACAGGATCAGTATGATAATCTATTCATAAATGATATGTAATAGAGGGCAAAGGCAGACACCAAATAAAATGCTCAAATACATTATTTCTGAAAATAATTTCCAGTAATTCCATAACTTAAGGTTCCACAATTTTGTGTCACAAGATCTCATTTGTATAGTGACAGCAGAAAAAAGTCAACAGGGCTATAAGGCAACCAGTGGTAGAAATTTAATTTTAAGAGCTTTGTCAGTCCTGTTATAACTAGAGTTGTAGAACATCAACCTACAGCAGGGTCAGAGAGATGGTCCTGACATATTCTCCTCCAGTGACACTCTAAAAGCTCACATTAAAGACTTAAACAGCTCCTGACTGTACCATTGCATATTTAGCCATTCTCTGTTTTCTCAGCAACGCTATTGTACCTGTCACTAATATTGTTTGGAGAGCGTATGAGCATGAATCAAACCATTGTCTTTCCACTGAAAAAAACAAAACAAAACAACCCTATCGGAAAAAATAACACCATTCCCACCCCCTCAATGAGCTTTAGAAGCTGTGGGCATTTCAGATGTCTCCAGGGCAGGAGGAGAGAAGTCCAGGGCAGAGCAGGGATGTTTTACCCGAGGTCCAAAGCCCAAGTGCCCCAGCCAGGCATGAGGCTGGGCTGTCACTTACGTTGAACAGGAGAGCAGGGACTGGTGTGAAGCACTTTATGTGAATCAAGCTCAGACTGACAGGAAGGTGTCCTTCCCTGGCTCCAACATAGAAAAGCCTAGAAAAAGACTAAGGAAACTCAACCATACAGCTAAGGAATAGCTTTTTGCTCCCTAACAAAGCAAATAAGTAGTTCTTTTATTACTCTGTTGTGAGTGGTTTTAGTTTATCAAATGGTGCTGATCTTGAGATGTCTGGTTGTAACAATCCCTCCATCATAAATGAATGACTTGACATGGCAAAACTTCACAGTGTCACTTTTACCAAACAGTAGTAAAGAATGCAGATTAACAATATATGATTCCTTTTCATTAAAATAAATCTCATGTTTCATACCGAGATGCTGCAATAATTGATGAGTTTAAGCCACTATAGCAAGACATGGCCACAGCTATAGGAATTATCCACTTGGCATGACTAAGGGTTTCACCTCCAAATGTCTGTAACACAAAAAAAAGTAATGGTGAGGACCACTATGTTAGCATATGGATAATCCTGAGAAACTGTCATGAAAACACATAATCCCAAATGTAGTGTCATAGCCCATACTTTTTTATGACACTCAATAATGACTTGGGAAACTAGAATTTGGAAAAGCTGATCAGCATCAAAATAAAAATGGTAGATACATTAAAAAATACTTAAAAAAATTCTAAGCCTAGATTAATTCAATGATGAAAAAGAAGATGAAGTATTTGCTTTAAAGTATTCTGAAAAATCCCAACTGTAGTAACTAATGAATTATCATTTTACTTCTGTATAAAATATTGATAAGGTTTTTAAAAAAACTTCAGTACACGCTTCTGCATTGAAAATATTGCTGTAGTCATGCAGCGTGAAACATTACATATTGTACAGTAGAATGTTAACAAAAAAACCTGGTTCTCCAACTACCCAGACTTTCTAAAGCTCTTTGGTCCTGGCAAAAACATCTTTCCTATGATGTAGTGTTTAAAGCAGGATTTACAGAGTATACAAGGTGATTTTTCAAGAGCATATTTATTGGATACACTCTTGACATGCACCTTCGAATATACTGCTACTGTTACATGAAAAAAAATGTTTTAAGCAGCCTTCAGCATGACAGTATTCCAGTTGTTTGCCAAGTATGCTACCTGAAATTTTCCTGTAGTGTCTTTTGTTTGGGTTATGTTCCACAACTTACCACAGCCACGGCATCACTTGTGAGGAGAGCTGACATGTCCAACACCACATAGTATGCTATGTTAGTCAACAGGTAAATAATAGCTACAATAGGCATTGAAATTGCAATAGAAAGAGGTAGATTCCTGCAAGAGGAAAATGGAAAAATTATTTCACGTTATTTAAATGAGAAATACTTAAATAGAAGATTGTTCCCAGATTCAATCATTTGTGAATGGATACCTCCATCATGTCTTGTAATCCATCATTTTGAATCACGGGATTACAAAATAACATGCAGCCATGTGTGAAACAATTCCATAAAAAGCTTTGTTTGTTGCTTGTGTGTCTGTCACAAGTTAAAAAAGAAAAACAACCTAAAACATTCATTCATGTAAATTTAATACACTGTCTTTTATATGCAGCAATTTAAGAGAGCACTCAAATAAGGATATTTAAGTGCACGCTTAGGTGTTTTCTTGATTGTGGCACTTTTTTGCTGACTCATAACCTATGCATGTCCCAAGACAAGATGGACAATATCAGCTTGAGTGGCTGATGCACACAACTCCCACAGGGCTGACATCCCTACAGAAGGGAGGAGATGACATTTGCCCAAAAACAGTAACGCCAAAGATCACATCATAAAAGCCCTAAATCTGACACAGTCTTACTCTACTTGTGGCAAAAAATATCTTGGAAAAATAATTCTGCTTAACTGAAAAGAAGTAAGGAATTTTAGAGGGGTAGATGGACCTTTCCTTTTCCTTGCTTTCAGCAGGGATTTGTTCTCCTTCTTTAAAAATTGTAGTCTGAAGTGTAAGATGTAAAATACATATATACAGGTAAATGATTCATTAGTATGACACAATGGATAGATGAGCACAATAATCAGAAAGGTTCTCCTATTTACTCCTACATTTGAAAAAAAGTAATGTTTTTTGCAGAAAATATAATTTGACTAATTTCCAATCAGAAACAAATACAGTGGCTTGTTCTGCCATCACCTGTCAGCAATTCAAAGGAAAAGCACGTGTTTACCTCTCAGGATTCTGCATTTCCTCGGTCACATAGTTGAGTGTGTCCCATCCTGAGTAGGAGAAGAGGGCAGAGTAGAGAGCCAGGGCGATCATCCCTGGGTTTGTGGCCGAGCCCTGGAATGGAGCTCTCAGGTTTTCTGTTTCCCCTGTACAAATGGCAGGTGCCAATTGCTTGTTACATTTCAAGGATGGTGACTTAGAAGGGTATTACACCTGCAGAAGTATCAGCTAACCAAAAGGAAATAACCCCCCACTGCATCCAGGTTTCATTACTGTTATCTAAAAGTGCACAGCTTACATTTTTACTTAACAAACAGGAGAGTTTCAATCAGATGTTGAGACAGCTACACTTGCACAGGGAGGAAACAGAACACATTTTCCCATGTTTGTTATTTGGATGTGACTTTTGTAATTCTACCAGAATTCACAGAGTCCTCTTCTGGCATTACTGCCGAGCGTACCAAAGGAGGGAGCCATAGCAAGGGCATGCAGTACCCTGTCAGCCAGGATGAGGCACTCGGCAAACCCAATTTCAGTTCCTCAATCTGTCTCACATTTCTTCCTAATATCTGTGCTTTTATTTTCACCAGGCGAATTAGTGGCCACTAGAGGGGGACCTCCTTTAGGCATGGTTTTCCTTTAGGCATGGTTCTCAGTGGGCTGTTCTGACCCACAAGGGTGTTCCCCAAAACTAAGAGACGAGACTTAAAAATCTTTCCTTTCAAAATTCTGCTGTAGTTTAGCTCCATCAGTTGAGATGAAAACCTGCAGAATGCTGCAAAATAGGCAAAATGTTAATGAAACTGCATAAACCTTCACTGCCACCCTGAAAAGGGGAAGAATGGCCTTACTGAGCTTGCAGAAGGGAAGTCTACTATCTAATGAAAATGGAAGTGGGTTAGGTATTAAGGGAAGACAGAAACATGCTGCAACCTCAATTAGGAAAGGAAGTAATGTCTTTTTTGTGAAATGAAAGCACTGATTCAACTGAGGAATTTATAGATACTACAAAAACAATTCAGTCATCGAAGAGCAGGAGACTGTTTGACCAAATAAGAGAAGGTGGGAGATGTACACATACTTTGGAGATGAAAATGGTTGAAGGGTAAAAGAAAGAAAAATCCAAAATGATCAAGGAAAGGTGTTTTTCTGTGTGTTGTTTTGTTTTGTTTTAGATTTTTGGGGGGGGGGGGGGGTTGGCTTTTTTTGCTAAAGCCAGCTCATATTCAAAATGAGATATATTCCCAGTCTTTTAATGCAAGAAATGTATCCAAACACATCAGAAAGAATATGGCAGGGCTAAAACTTCATAACTGTTCTTTTCCTTAAAACAGCTGCTGAGTTTAAAAGGGTCATTGACCTGATCACAGCTTCCTCCAGAAGTCTACGTCATTCCTCCTCCCAGTCTTTCCTGTATTTAAGTGCCCAGTTCTGCTTAAACAAAGCAGAGATGAGACCTTTACTACCAGTAAAAGCTCTCAGCATTTCATGTGCCTCACCATAATGTTTCCTCTGTGGAAAAAAAGGAGCTCTGTGGGCTTTAACCCTCCCTGAGCCCACAGAGCAATCCAGAGGAAACAAATTCTGCTGAATGTGGCACCAGAGGTCCAACAGCACACCAGTGAGCAGGACAAGAGTTTTGAAGGAATCAGTTTGAAAGAAGGGGCAACACTGCTACAGAGGTGACATCACAGAATCCCACCTTTGCAAAACTGCAGCAGTTTTATGAGGGGAATTACTCCTTCATGCAACTGTGACCCTCAAGCAATGCTTCTTCTCTGAATCTTCATGTCCCTGCCCTTAGGACTGGGTTTGGTGGTCCAGGTTTCTTCAACCAGCTGGTGACAACTGACATGCAGAGGTAATGGCTAAACAAAAAAGCTTTCTTAAAATCTGGTTTAGCTTTACAGTGTAACAGCTGATGCAGCCAAGGAAAAGAGGAGGCCAGCAAACATGGAAAAGCAAGCATGTTTGTTAGGTTTCATAAGCTAATTTAGCAGGAGAAAAAGATAATTCCTAAACTGAAGAGGGGAAACCATCTTTATTTCAACTGAATAAAGATAAAATAGCTATGCAATTCAAGAATTTCAAAGGAATTGAAAATGTAAAAACCTTAGTAACCTCAGCAGCAGAGCTAGAAGAGACTTCACTGTGCCAGAGGCCCAAATTAATAAAATCAAATCTATTGCCATATGCAAGGCTCTGAAGTAGCACCAGAATAAACTACTCTCCAGCTTTTCAGTGTGTTCAGGTCAGTGCAGTCATTGCTGATAGGAGGTGGCTCATCTGCCCTGTGATGCCTTACAGTTACACCACACCACAGTGATTCACAGAACTGCACTGCCACAGTCTTCTCTGTTTCTAGGAACAAACATGCTCTCCCACAAATCCCACCTATGATTTACCCTCTCTGGTCCTCTTCTGGGCAGGGTGCTGTGGCTGGGGGTGGTGCTGGTGGGGCAAGGTGGGGGGAGAATGGTGGTGGGGCGAACTGTGAGGACCAATGTTTCCCTGTCCTGTTACAGGACATGTAGCAACGCATGAGTCAGACACAGAGGCTGACTTTAAACTAGTCAGCAGTAAAGTCATGTTAATTCAGCTGCTCTTTGCTACTCAGACCAAGCAGTACAGGATTTGGCCTGAAAAATTAACCTCCTATTGCTTAACAAGCCATAAAATACATCTGACCTTCCTAAGGCGGACTTTTATTTCCAGAATAAATGACACTTCATATGTAAGTCTTTAAGATGTCCCTACATTGATTTTGAAACTCATATATGGTTCATTTCATAGAATTTAGGTAAATGAAAATTATTCTTACCTTTGCCAATTTTGTAAAGGCCAACAGATATCACCAAGATTAGAGCCATAACTTTTGCATATGTGAAAACATCTTGTACACGGGTACCCCACTTTACATTAACACAATTAATAAATGTTAAGGAACCTGCAGAGAAAAAGAACATGCATGAAAGAAGCACTGGATGTTTAACATCACTTAAGTTATATTTCAAATCCATCTTTCCGGATATCACTCCTCTTTCAAGAAGTAAAACTGAATCAAATTTTGTCACTTCAGGACTACCCAGATTTATTAAGATGAAATACCTGGTTTAAAATCTACATAATGGTTTTCTGAAGAATACTGTTTTCATGACAGCAGGAAAGACAAAACACATCAGTTTTTGAAATTTAGGACTAACTCCTTCTCCTTTTAGATAACATTTAAATTTTATTAAACTCAACAAGAGTTGTTTACATGCAAATGATAGTATTTCTTTATATCCTATATATCACAAATTTCTTCATGCTGAGTTAAGCTCTAGTTTCGGTACAGGACAAGGACAACTTCTGCACAAAAATGGTTTGCATGCTGTGGACAAGATACTGAATTGAGCCAGTTCTTCATGCTGTCATTCTGTGCTCATGGCTTAGAAGTTGTGTCATTCACATTTTGGCCCTGAGTCTGAAGATTGCATAGCACTTACTTACAGAGTCCTCTCAAGTTCCAGTTTTGACAGAATCTAACAAAAATAACAAAGCAGTTGGTTGCAGAGAGTGGGTAGCATCAGCCTGTTTTCCTTTCCTCCTTTAGCCATATTCTCTGCAGACAGGTTTGTCCCTTGGCTGGCAGCAGGTCCAGCCAGGGGCTGAGCTATGTGCCCATCTGCTCTCACTCTAACACACACACATGGCATCGCAGGCAACTTCTCCCTCTTGCAATCCCATGATTCTAAACAGAGATAGATGAGGAAAAGTAATGGTATGCATTGGTACTAGGTATGAAGCCCAGCTTGCTGGAGAAGAGAGCAGAACAAATGTGGCATGGTGACCTAGAGTGTTCTCAAGCATGGATCAAAGGAGGCTATTTCTTATCTAGAAGTCTTGTTGGTCTTATGCTTCTGTTTCCTTGACCTGCTTATAATCTACACTTCAGTTTTGAAAGGAAGAAAAAGGGTTTTGTACTGCTCAAAATGAAACTAATTTATAAGTCATTCTTTATAGTAAGGGCAGTAGCATGCAACCACCCACACATGCTCAAAGAACTCTATGCCTTCATTTTCATAAATGAATATGTTAATGTGACAGTGCCCTATCAGCCAGTTAGGCCAGTGAACCACAGACATACATGTATCTTTAATCAGCAGTCACAATCTCTCCCTGCTGAATTGCTGTAATTTTCCTCTCCCCTCTAGCAATCCCAGCTCCAAACACAATACATCCAAATAAAAGATTATTAGTTCCTAAGAACATGTTTTAGATAGGTAATAATTATTTTTACAGAATGCAAATAAATAGAAATTTGGAAAAATCTCTTCTGGCCACGTACAATTACAGTTTTTAACTTCTAGCAATCACTACTTACATATGCATGCAGCTGCAATCAACCTGACTGCATCGTACGGCGGTTCACAGTGGGGGAAGATTGGCTGGACAATATAGTTAGCAAATGTGATTGCTATCACTGCCTGAGTTGTTGGCTCGATAATTAGCAAGGAAGACCAGAGTCTGATGAAGGCCACGAAGGCCCCAAATGCCTCCAGGATATAGGCATAACTGCCTCCAGATTTCACAATGGATGTTCCCAGTTCAACATAGCACAAAGCTCCAAACAGGGAAAAAATCCCACCGAGCGCCCAGATGACTAGAGAGAGTCCATAGGAAGCACTGTACATTAAAACACCTCTAGGTGATACAAATATCCCAGAGCCAATCATGTTCCCTACAATTAAAGAAACTCCATTTAGTAATGTGATTTCTTTTTTCATCTGCATCTTTTCACTTGTCTCTGCCATACTGTCCGTTTCAGCCTTTGCATTCTTAGTTCTGGATTTGTTATTGCAGCATATTTGCCAAGGGCTTGGCATCTTCAAATCACATCACCTGAAAACAAGAGGAGAGAACATCTTTTGTAATGCATGTGGCGTCAGACACATGGATAAGATAATTAACAAAAAAGGCATAAATGATACAAAGAACAGCTATTTTGCCTGCTTTTATCTTCCAGCCCAGGAACTGCACACTAATGAATTTTCTTAACTTTCACAGTTGCATACCTTTTCAATGGATAAATATGAGGCCACTGTCCCTGGTTATAGATTCTGAAGCATTTGTTAACTCTCAGTTCACTATTATTATTTGTCTTGAATTGTAATTCTACATTATGTTATTGAAAATATTTTAAGGAAGAAGCAGGCACTGTATCCCTGGAAACATGTTGTAATACAGCTGGAGGATCCTCTATAAGAATACCTCTTCCAAAAGTTTGTTCTTATCCCAGAAAGAATTTTATTTTATTATTATTTGTTTCATCAAATGACATTCACTTGAAAACTGTTCTGCTGGGAATACCACAGAAAAGACATAAAAAGATCCTCAAAACCTCTATTCTCACAAGGTAAATGTTAATATGAGGGTAAAAAAAAAGCGTTTTAGCAGCTCCTAGAGATGAGATTGCTGCTGCAGTGAATAATGCAGCTTAGTTAGCTATTAACCTCACTTGCCTTCTCAGGAGAAGCCACCAATGTTCACAGGGATTGAGTCTGGAACATTCTGTCCCTGGAATGCCTCTGTATAAGAGAGTCCAACAAAACATGCCTGTAAAAGCATCTCCCTCTGGTGCTTGCAGGACAGAATCCAAGTTGCTGGGAGCTGGGAAAAACAGCCTAACTGCACAGCTCCATGGATCAATCGGCCTTGTGCAGACATGCACAGCTCTGGAGCTGAGGTCCCTGGGGATGAGGAACCCAGGGCTGAAGTGGCTGTCTCAGTCCTTGGGTCCTGCTGGCGTATAAGGGTGCTTAGACCAATGGCTAATTTTTGGTACTTGTCTCAAAAGACATTTGTTTCTCCTTCCCTTCCCCCCTCCACACACACTCTAAAGCACTTCTAAAGATAACTTCCTCAAAATCCTATACCCTAAATCCAAGTTCCCTGAGTAGAATAAAGCTCATCCATGCAACCCTGGCAAAATCCATTTGATTACAAATGTTCACATATTACATTTACACATTACACGATTCAGAAATTTATGTTGTTAAAACATGGGCCAGTGGCCAGTTTAAAATGATCTGCCCTCCCCAAACATCCTGAAAGGTTTGCTTTCCTGTATGACTGCTTTAGCAGGCCTGAAAATATTATAAAACTATGTACTCCTTCCCAGCTTTTTTGATGCAACTCGCTTTCCTAATTGATCAAATAGCAAGCAAGGCCTGATGAGTATTAAAAATTAAAAGATGCCAACCTCTCTTTAAAGATTAAATGCTTTTCTCATCCCAATGGCACTTCCTCTAACCACAGGAACACTGTGGGAACACTGACATAAAGTTAATATTTAACTCTTGTCAAAAGCATCCAAGCATGACTGCAGTCCTTCATTTTTTTCTGACCTCCTCCTCACACACACAAGTGACTCCTCTTACTTCTCATATCATCCCTCTATGAATAAAAAACATCATCCTGGTTTGCAGGGAAAAACTGCATACATCGAATACACTATTCATAAATCTTCCTTTAAATTCCTGATAAGCCTTACCTGTTTCCTTCTGTGTGACAGAAAGGAGGAATAAGTCACCCTCCCCATCCCAAACTTCTTGTCTCCATTTCTGCTCTTGATGGCTACATGAAATGTTGGCAGGAACCCCTCCCATGATGGCAGCTGTCTGGAGAGCTCATCATGATAGTACCATGCTAAAAATCTAGGCATAATTCTGTATTAATACTACTTTCTCAGCATAGCTGGTTTAAAATCATCTTGTGCTTCTTATGCTTGATCTAAGATTTTTTTAAACTTCTTTTTCAGATTTTTAAATGCGAGCTCTGGCTTTGAGCTGAAATGCACAAATATTTCAGTCGGCACAACTCAAAGGGTGTGGGAATTTAAAATGTAGTTGATATGAATGTGGAGCTATGCAAGTAGTGATCAAACCCAGTAGCTATCACTTTTCCTGAAATGAAGTCTCACTGATAAGTAAGATAAAGTTATTTTCCTGTAAGAAAGAATACATCAAGTAATTGGTAAGCATAGGTAACTTGTGTACGTGGTATCAAACCTGAACTTTGATGTCTAGTACACATGGCCTGCTAAGCTAAAGGGAATTTGATCATTTAAACTGGCGATGCTACTGAAGTCTAGTAGCACTTTTACAATCTGCACCTTTCATGAGAGCATAAAGGTGAAGATTAAATTATTTTCTTAAATAACACGCTTTGCATATTTTTTTCTAATCTCTTGTGCTGCCCAAAGATTTTTCCTGATTTCTAAAAATGTATAACTGGAGTTGTGTAGGCAAGTATTTCTTCCATAAATAAGTGACTGCAGATGAAACCATTACGAAATAAAAACAATTAGAAGAAACAGTCCAAAATTCAGTACCTTGAGAGATGCTACATTAGCAAAACTTTTACCCAGACCCTCAAGTAAGTCCACAAATAGGTATAGCCTGAGAATCAAAGGGTAAGAGATTCAGTTTGTATGACCAAGATGTGCAACTTCACTGTAATTAATTTATATCAACTGAAAGTAGAAACTTTTGAACAAAATATTTTAAACAGCTTCTGCCTGTCCTCCACCAAGACAACAGCAGTATTTCCAGCAGCTTTGACAGTGCACTGATTTCATTCAGTGCCATCACAATGTTGAAGCAGTTACTGATTTCTTTTTTCAGGACTTTGTCTTTCTTAAATAAACAAGATTCACTGAGTCGTGAGTCATGCTTGTTCTCAGCGAAGTCTTCATGCTATTAAGAAAATTCGTGGAATATAGGAAATAGTCTCCTGTACAGATCTCCCTGTATAATAGCAAAAGAATAATTGTTTTGTTAAGTGTATAAAGAATTTACTGCTGTTCCATCCCAGACAGTGATGAAAACTATTCGAGGATATGCCCAGTGTCTGTTATCTAATCTTTATCTCATTTATAGCTTCTGCTATTTTGTTCCTACTGAACCTGGCCAATAGTCCCGTGCTACTGTTGTCACTGTCACTTCATCCTCATGCCACCATCTCCCCTTTCTGGGACCATCACTGTTGCTTCTGCCTCAAACTGGTGTGCCAAGAAGCCTAAGCTGAGAAGTTTAGGTGTTCAAGAATGCTTCAATAGCTCTTCTCCATCACTTGGACATCTAGGTCACATTTTGAGGGTGCACATAATCCAAGTGAGAGCCAGCAAAAGCTACTAACTGAGAGAGCTTACTGGGGACAGCCATCAGAGCTGTAATACAGTGATTTCTGACAGGGGTGGGCATTTTCAGCTGTAAAATCCTGTATTATAATAGATGACAAATACTTAAGGTGGATCTTCTAGCATTCAGAGTGGCTTCCTGAGAACAGAAAGTTTTAGTTTATGCGGCAATTAAAAAACCGAGGTTCTTTGCATTCTGCTTTAACATGGTTGGGCACTGTGATGATAAAACTTTATGGCAGCAAAAATACCAGCACAGGTATTTTAGTAACTCTTGAGCATGAAGTCTGAAGAGCAAAGCATAAAAGCTTTCTGATGCTAAGGAAGGTCCTTGCTGTCTTGGTCCCATGAACTGCAACAAGCAGAAGAACTATTGGTTTCTGGAACCAAGGTGCCAACGTGCCTCAGAGGCCACAGCAGGTTGAATGACACAGCTGCCAACACTTGCCTCTGCCTTGTGTCAGCAAGTGAGCTCTGTCACACAACTTCAGAACCCTATTTTCATGCAGGTCTTCCTTTTTCTTAGGGGCTACCTCAGTAAATGGAGGGAAATTTTCCTCTCAGGAAAAGCA
The DNA here is from genome assembly GCA_013400955.1 of Drymodes brunneopygia. NCBI lineage: Eukaryota > Metazoa > Chordata > Aves > Passeriformes > Petroicidae > Drymodes > Drymodes brunneopygia. The sequence goes on from VZTZ01038741.1 coordinate 273,267, forward strand.
CACCACCTTGAGAGCACAGACAGCCATGATGGCCTTAAATCCTGTGCAGCTTCATGTTTGCCTCCCAGCTGTATGTGCACAGAGCAACAGAAAGGACCTTGTACACTGACATCAGAGAAGTTAAAGAAAACAGTAACACCATATGCGAGTAATTCTCAATAGCTCCTTTCTTACCTAGGCTACTGCCAAAAGTCATGCAGAAAAGTGAAGGAAGAAGGGATAGGTTGATAGTAGTTGAAAACTAGAGCTGAAATCAAAGACAGTTCTTCCATAAATTGCTGTAGGGTTGGTTTGGCAGGGCAGGATTTTTTCAGACACTTTCCATTCTTCAGGGGTCTACAGCTCATGAGTGACTGCTTCCTTCTTAAGGAGGTAATTCACCTTTGCCAAATGATTCAGCAAGGCTTCATCAGGGAAATGCTTATGTACTTCCATAGGAACTTACAGACTTGTGAAGTCTTACAAACTGCTCCACTGTCTTCCAGAGGGACTGAGGTGCCTCTATTTGTTAGAGCATTTTGCAATTCTCATCTTTAAATTCAAGAAATACTAGTAAACCAATCAGGCCTCAGAGACCAATCATTGTTGCCTTCAGCAGATTCCCTTGGAAGTTGAGGGCATTTAGAAAGTCAGCTCCTATGAAAGATGTTGGAATTCTGGACTGTAGCTGCCGTGGAGGTTTCCTTGGAAACCTCCGGGGGAGAGGGCACAGAAGAAGAAAAAGATAAATGGTGGAGGCCCTCCAAGGGAGCCAAGCTCCCCCGGGAGAGTGAAATCACCATGGTCTAACCCAGGAAATTCCAGAGTAGCCATCTGGAGTGTCCATCATTTCCTCCCTCCCCCCAAGACCTTTGTACTATCCCCTGTTATCTCCTGAGCCCCTGTACTACCCCCTGTTATCTCCTGGGCCCCTACTCCTCTTGATCCCATAGGACCAAGTAGCCTTGGTCCTTCCCTAAACTCCCCCAACACCCCTGGTGATTGGTCCTGTGGAATAACTCTTATGTGGGTGTCTGACCCTCTCTCTCTCTCTTGGTCCCTGCCTTCCCCCTGTGAAGAGCATCTCGCAATAAAGCTACGCAGATAAAAGGTAAACCAAGGGCCCTCTCGTCTTTCTACTTCAGCTGATAGCTAACCGGTCCTTAGCTCCTGCACCACAACGCAGGCAGCAGATTCTCTGGTTAAGTGTCCATGGGACGCTGCCAGAGTGCCTTTAGGACAGGGGCACTCCTGGAAATATAGCCAGCTGGAACCTGTCTGAATAACCGGGCTGGACAGAAGAAACCCAGCGAGCGATACTGGACAACAAGTTTACTCCTCATTTCATGGTCTTTTTTTGGTGAATTTTGTCTACCTCCACATAATATCTCAATAATGACAATGTGCTATGTCACCAATGAATGAGGAAGTCAAACCAGTTAAGAAAACTGATAAACACCCAATATTTTCTCATTTCAGTCAGAAAATTAATGATATTAAGAATAGCATTTAAAATTAAAATATAGCACATTTTAATTATTAATTATTAGTTATTAATTGTGTATTAGAAATCATTATGCATGTAGAAAGCCATTGTAAAAGTTATGAGCAATCTCTTATTTTCTCCAAGTACATTCTGGGCAATTTTCTCCTGCCTGTGGAAGATTGACCAAAAGTCAAAAAAACGCAAACATATACATTTATATTAATAGCTATTGGAACATGAAAACAGATGAGCAAGCAGTTTTCAACATGACCAAAAATGTGCAGTTCAAACTTCAAAACACTACTACTAAGTATGAGCATCAACAGGTCTCAAAGGGAGTATTCATGGCAGATTGTACTGTTGGACATTTCCCAATGAGGAAAGCAAACAAAACAAGATTATGCAGTATGAGGAAATAGCATAAAATGAAATACTCTCCGAAATTATAATACTAAAAACTCAAACAACAGCAAGAAAAAATCCATTTGATCTCATCTGAAGCAAACATTTCTCATTCAATAGGAAACAAGACTGTTTCCTTTTGGGTTTCAAATTCTATGTTTATAAAAATATTTAATGAATTATGGCTTCACATGCTCCCAGTGCATTACTACAGTCATAGTCTGGCTTTCACACAGGAGGGACTGGCTCCGCCCCCAGCACTCCATTCCCACCCCATAGCAAATCACAGAGGACATCTGAGAGAAAAGCTGCTCTAGCCCAAATCTAAGGAAGGTATTAGAAAGAGAAGTTAGCAGCTTACCAGAGGGCAGGTGATATGCTTGCTTCCTTTAGCAGAAAGGCTGCTGTAACAGAACAGTGCCTCTCAGGCTGCTGCTCTAAATAAACACCTCTGTTTCACCAGGATGGCTATGTTAACACCCATATGAATAGCCTCTTGTCTCACTCTCCATTTAGCCTTGCCTTACCTGCTATTTTTATTACAGTAGCATGAACATTAAAATCAATGAGAGCTTTCAAGAAAGATCTCAGACACTCCTGGAATGTGGTTTGTCCAAACAGCCTCAGCTGAGGTCATTGGCAGGCAGAAGCAGCAACGGCGGCACTCTATTCCTTAGAAAGTTGTGATAGAAATACAACAGAAAAGGAAAAAAGGAAAGTTTGGGGAAAAAAATCCTTCATCCATGTATCACTGAACACCATGAATAATTAATGCAGTCTAATTCCTTCTTGCTGATTTAGAAAACCACAATAAGATTTTACTAACACTACACAAAGATGTTTACTCTCATGGCATAACTTGCCAAATCAGAAATACTTTCAGAGGCGGTGAAGTAGGAAAGAGTGGTAGTTAACTGAAAATCATAGGTATTATTTAATTTCAAACAACCAAATGTTTTTCTGGTTTTTTTTTAATATTTTCTTCTAAGTTTAATCTATGCATTGTTAAATATTTATCAACTCAATTATTTTTCTTATCTTCAGAATTATAGATCTGGGGCTTTTATAATAATTTATGACATGATGCATGAGACACAAAACAGGCTGATCTAGTGCTAAGATCTTATTTTAATTCAATAAGCTTTAAAAACACTAAGATAAAAATAAACAAAGACAGAAATTATTTACCCAGTGTATTCACTTAGTCTTCTGAAAGAATAGGTTGTCCTATGATGTCCTTTAGCAAAGCCAGCACGGTGTACAGCATAATGTCTACTGAAACAAGTAAACATCCAGAAAAAAAGTTCTTCTGGGCAGAGCGAAACGTTAATGAATGCAAGAGTACTAACTTAGGATTTTTGTTTTCCGTGAAGAAGGATGTACTCACGTACCAAAGGGCATCTGGAAGGCACTGATCCAGCAGGTTGAGTCTTGTCACTAGAGCGGAGGCACCAGATAACAGCACGTCATCAGACCGGACCACTAATCCACACAGAAAAGTAGAATATTTGAATCCAATCACAGATATCCCTCCAATACGCCTGAGCAGTCCAAAACAAGCAGGAGCATCCAATCACCTTGCACATTCCATTCTGTAACCCACGGTGACCAAAAGGAATAATAAAAACAACACAAATCTTTCTTTTACAAGCCAGCACTCCTCCTAGTCCTTCATTTTAAAGTAACATCTTGTATAAAATGCTTTTTGTGATAGACTGAGACAGGTATACAGTCAATGTTTAGATAGATATGGCTGTGTTTTTTTAAAACCCTATTCAAAGCAGGACAAATTCTTTGAAGAAATAGCTTTCAAGCTGTTCTGTCTATGAAGAATGAGAGCTCTCTAAGTCTGCCTGAAAAGATTGCACAATTCCAGCTGCCTGCAAGTTTGTGAGTTACGTACATTATAATGTAGCAAGAAGCACTTTGGCAACAAGATTGTTTTGCAGGGATGTTGTTCCTTGTTGGACAAACAGAGAGGCTGAGCACCATGTTCCTTAATCGGAGCCTCTGTCCTTTTCTTCTGCCAGGAAAATGGTAACAAACTATAGCCTAAAGCCCAGAATGCATATTTTCAAGAGCGCATAATCACTTTCACTCTGAAATTTGAACCTGAGTTTGTCCTTTTTCTGATCTGGGGCACCAAACTGGTTTTCTGATTGTGTCTTATACTGACGGACTCTACCAGACCACCTTTATATTGTCCATATATCCTGAGCCAGACTCAGCCCTTTCTTTCAAGGATGTAGAAGCTGCATGCTGGAACATGAAACAGAGTCTTTTTTTCATTAATGCCTCCCATATTTCTATTGGTCTGACCCTCATGGTTACACGCTACTGGACATTTGCCATAGATTTACAGGAACAGCACATAAATCAACATTGAGCAATCTTAAAGCATGCACTGTGCATGTTTCTTGCACAAATTTCCATTACTGCTCAGGAAGGCTTTTCATACTCTGCACTGGAAACAAGACTACTTCAATTGTTTCCAGAGCCCTCTTCATTCATACCATTGCTCAGATGCAGCTGCAAACAGCCCTGCCAAGTCCTCTGCTTCCTCCTGTTCTTAACTCTGCCCTGTGCCTCAGCCAGCACAGGCCCCTACAGTCTTCATCCACAACAGATGCACTTACACTGAACCCTGATTGAAAACGTGCTGCCAAACACCCTCTACCAATAGCTGCAAGACTCTGAATGACAAACAAAGGCCACCATTTGTGTCACATTGGGAAAATCAGATCTTACTTTGCCATGAAGTTGATGCAGGACAGAACATAGCTCACAGACCAACAAACTTCTTCCAACCATGTTAACCTCAGATATGGGAGCAGAACACAAGGAGCAGCGACTACTAAGTGACAAGGTGCTAAAATACCATACAAAATCTGATGCCAAAAAACGCAAAATAATATGTGTAGTCCTATGTTTCTATTTTCCTCCATTTACATGTACAAAGACATTTCTACACATCATGCACATTTTGAAAGGCTTTCAGTGAGCTACTACCACTCAGAGAAAAGCTTTTACTGTCAGTCTGAAGCATCAGCACCATTTCCCCTTGGAGTGAAAAAGCAGAAAAATCTGTTAGGAATTGCAATGAAGAAGTGAGGAATGAGCAAAATGCTGTTAAAACAACTGTAAAACAACAGAAGTGTCAGACTGTGGCTCATATTGACTCTCATGTCTGTCACCTCCACACACCCTTCACTCTGCGTGGCCAAGCACACAACCTCCACCTCTCTTCCCCCATGCTTACCCCAAATCATTCTCCTTATGCCTTTGCCTGTATCCCTCAAATCCCAGCTGTGGCTGCCTCCTACCCCCTTCCACTCAAGGAAATCTGTGTATGCCTAACACGTTGGAGACGGTGTGTTGATGTTGCCCAGAGTGGTAGTGTCTGATGCCCTGGAAATATTCAGAGTCATACTGGACAGGGCTCTGAGCAACCTGGTCTGGACAAAGATGTCCCTGACCATGCAGAGGGGCTGGACTAGCTGACCCTCAGAGGTCCCTTCTAACCTGAACTATTCCATGTTTGTAGTCCCCCATGGAGGGAGGCCCAGGGTTCAAGGAAAAGGGAGGAAGACAGGCCCAAGTTTTTCTACTGAGTGGCCTCAGCCACTTGGAGGGCTGGGCTTTGGCTGGAATGCTCATGGCCTTACAGATGTGGGCAGACTCAGGGCTGGGGGTATTATTACTTTTCCTGCAGCTGTGCCACCTGTGGGTTATGGCACATGAAGATGAGCAGCCCATAGTGATTGCAGCAGTGTGACAGCACCATTCCTGGTATCATTGTAATTAAGGGACTCCAAGCTAGCTCCATACTGGCAGGCAAGAGTCAGCAGGGAGACTCTGAAAGCTGCAGGATGCTCTTTTCCCTCACATAGGTGTCTTATGTGGGTCCTCAGGAAAGTTCCTTAACATATTGAATTTTGGACACACATTGAAGAAGGTTACTTTGCTACCTTGCAAGACACAAATCTTATTTTAAGCACCAATAATGAAGAACAGTTGTGGCTTAAAATGTGATGTGTGGTGAAACACACAGTTCTGGCACCAAACTCCCACTAGCATTCCTGGCAGCTTTCCTCAGACCTCTCCCTGCTAGACATCATTAGGTCTGCTCTAGAAAAAGCACGGCCATTCATTGCATCATGGTCCTGGTTTCAGCTTTCTAACCTGAATTTTACAGCCTCCAGAGAGAGGCAGGATAAAATGCAAATACCCAGTTTATGTCAAAAACGTACCTTATTAAAAACAATTTTAAACCCTTCCTATCCAATAAAATATACATTGTATTCTTGTGATTCAGTTCACAAAACCATAAAGATACTGAAAAAAGCAAGCTGTTGGCAACTAGTAATGACCACACTGAAACCTGAATAATTGAAATGGGGCAGATCTCACATCTCCATAGGTTTTGAAAGTCATCACTTAGGATTTTTCATTTAACTGCTCCTTTTTATATGGTAACTTAGGCAGATTTCACCATTCTTTTATGTGGAGTTTGGATTTTCCCAAATTTTAGACAGCGTGAGCAGAAATTGTAATTATTTATTAGTGCTTGCAAAAATAATCTGCCTGTGCTGTGTTCTGACAAATTAAAACCAGTAATGTTTCTACTGGTTTTGAAGTCACCGAGATGAAGTCACTAAGGTCTCGTAAAACGAACAGAAAAAAAATACCACATACCTTTTCCTGTCAGGTGGCCCCATTTGTGCCTCAACATGTTACCATCCTTCAGACAAGAAAGGACAGCAGAGATGTGATCTGGAGAAGGTTAAGGCAGCCCATAGCAGGGGAGACCCCTGCTCAACACTTCCAGCATGGCAAGGCAGGGCATGATTGATCTTTGTCAGACAGATCAGATCAAACAGACCTAACTACTGTTGTTTATGTAAACACCAAAAATAAAACTGAGTTAGAGGTTTGATCCAGCAACAGGGCATGAGAAGTATTTATGGCAGACAACAAAGGTAAGGGGTGGTAAGATGGCAGATGACCAAGGCAAGGCAGATGACCAAGGAAATGTTAAAGAGGTATTAACTGAGGATGCCCTTATGTAAGTTCTTTCTGGATCTCATCCTACTATGATTTCGGAAACAGCTGAAGTGGTTATAACCACAGAATGTAGAATGCTATAGCTGCAGCCTTTCTACTATATCACTTCTGAGCAGAACAAAGATGACAAGCACAATGTCCTCCTTGCCCCTGGGCTCCACTTTGGACTGACATTCTTCTTAAGCAGTGGTCTGAGGCACTTGCTCTGGCAATGAAATGGGAAAAAAAACTAAAAACAATAAAAAATCCTGTAAAAAGCAATGTAAATTTCCTCCCACCTACCACTCCTCTCCTATCTGTGCACCAGCAGGGCTTAAGGAAGAAAGTTTATTATACACACAGCACAACAGTCCTGGAAAAGAGCACTATATTTTTTCCCCTCCTCTGTGGGAAAGAGCAGAGGGAAGGAGAAAAACAAACATGCCATGTTGAGTTGTCTCAATCCTGTGAGGTGAAAGAAAAGGATGTGTATAAACAGCAACTATGTAAAATGTGAACCTTTAATGTTTTTCTTTGTCATATATAAATAAAATACTTTTACAAAATTAGTCAACAACTGTCAAGTGGTTTGGATTTATGATTACACTCCAACTTATTAATTGGCCACTCACCAAATGTAGGCTAGACGAACACAGGGTCATTTCTGAGACTCTACAAAGGCACAGTAAAGACAAAGCTGCACATATATAAAATACTATATGGAAACAAGAATCATGTTGTAAGAAATATTCACATGGTCCCATAAAGAAAGAATAAATTTAAAGATGAAGTTTTTGAGAATTAGATACATCTGGGTAAGGTTGAAGTCCTAGCTGTTTGTTATCTTTCAACTTTTGTACTATAATTCTGGCAAATTCCTCTCCTTGGCTGTCTGAAGTATCAAGCAGTTGTCGTACTTTTGATGTCCTTGTAGGTTTGGTGCTTATTAGTTCATAATCTTCTTTCATGAGTAAAAATCTTGACAGAAGAGCATCCAGTGATTGATTCAAGCATGCTTCAGTCATCTGATCAATAATTTCTTCTCTTTTACTTTGGATCCACTGATGAGCTACATTCTGTTGTATGGTTTCCAATACAAAATCTGAGGTTGGAAAGGATTAGAGAAAAGGAAGGGATTGTAACTGTCAACAAATATTGCCCCAGAAAAAAGAACAAGCTGAGAAAAAGCTGTTAAAATGTTTCAATTTGACAAATTTGGTGGTTAGAGTATTTATTCTATCTGAATCACAGAATAATTTAAGTTGGAAGGGACCCTCAAGGGGTCATCTGGTGTAATGGCCTGCTCAAAGCTGGGCCAACTTCAAGGATAACTCAGGTTGCTCAGGGCCTTGTCCAGCTGAATTTTGAGCACCTCCAATTGATGGTACTTCTGCAGCCTCCATGTGCAACCTGTTGCAGTGCTCAACCCGACCTGGTTCAACCTGACTAAAAAGAGACAGGTGGTAAATTCACTTTCCAGGGAGATTTTTATTGAAGTTTCCTGAAAACATCCCTGTAGTTTCCTGGTATGTTTCTCAAGATGAGGTTTCACACAGTGAAAAGGTGTTGATTCTCATATTTCCAGAAAACGGATGATGCAGTAGATCTTTATAAAGTTGCATGTTAGTGTGTGGCCCCTCAAAAAATATTTCTGAAAAATTAATCATTAAAGTTTATTTCTGTTAACTTTTGTGTTAACTTTTAACAGGTATTTGATGTATAAGAATATAATGTAGTGGGGTATCAATTAACACAGAGGATCATTACTGGTGAAAGGCTGACACAGTTGTTGCTCCTCTCTGCCCCACCATAACTAAATGGAAGAAAAGGAAGCCTAAAGTGAGAAGTGACAAGGTGACTAAGTCTGAGCTAAGTTTTTCTCCTGTTTTGCTGGACTGTAGCACTGCTACAGCAGCAAGAGAGAGGAGAAATAATATGAGCAAAGGGAATGGGATAAAGATACCCATGGCAGCAAGAAACAGATTAAGAGGAGAGAAAAAAGCTAGTAGCTACAGGTAGCTGTACTTGGTCACATGTTACACTGTTTTTGCTTACTTTGTAATATAAGTCTACAAGGACAGAATTAGTTAATTTTGCATCCTTATTTGCAGATGTTTTGTTTTCATTCTGCAGGTGAATAACAGTTCCAGCTTCCATTTCATCCAGACATAGAACACTTACTGTGGGTCTTGGAACCAAATAGTGTTTGCTGTACCTGAAGGAACCAGCGATGACCGCAGCACACAGGATGCAGAACTTGAGGCATCTGAAATACTCTTGTCAGATGAGGGAACAGTACTGTATGGATGCACAAGGAGTTTGGCACTCTGAGTTACAGAGAGATTTCCATCCGTGCTCTGGCTGCTGAGAGAGTGCAGACACCCAGAATTTCCATCTTAGGGAAAAAAAAAAAAAGGAGGAAAAGAAAAAGAACAAGCTGTATTACACTTCTGTGTTCAAATAAAATACAGCCATCAGACACTAAAGCAATTCCACTTAAGAAGTCGTAAACTAACCATTTTCACGTTATATAGCAAATTAGTCCTTATATTCAAATTCTGAGTAAATTTATGTCCCTTATATTTTACAAAGGCCTGAGTATGGGTTTGGGGTCCTGCTTTATTTTAAAGAAATATTGGGAGTATAAATCTGGTAGATGTGAACTTTAACGAAAAAGTTCTGTTTGATAGAAAATTTTTGTAGGGACTAGAAGAACAAAATAAAACCTTTGAGTATTTGGAGAGGTAACTAGAAGTCAGCCTGAAAGCAGACTAATTTATTTTGATGAAGTTTGTCAATGTAACAAAGGTGAAAATATTAAAGTAAAGATTCAGGTGGGGGAAAAGGACGTGAAGAGCAGTGGGAGAAGTTAACATTCAGTGGGAGGCCAATGGAAGCTTTTCGCAGTCCATCAAAACACGGTATGACTTCATGAAAGCTTCTTGTAAACTTTTGCAAAGGAAAGTAAAAAGGATTTCTATCAGGTGGGAAGTTTAACAGTTTCTAGTTTTAGGATTTTTTAATAGTAGAAAAGGATTACAGATATGAAAGCAGCAGTAGGAATGACTCAAGGAGGAGATGACAAACAGCTAATGAGAAATGAACTACAGGACATGTGCCTAACTCTGTAAATAGCTTTGATTAGACTTTTACAGTGTCACTTGATAAAAAAAAGATTACTAAGAAGTTAACTAAGAACCAGAGATGCAAGAATTCAGATGAGCATCTAAAGTCACAATGAGGTAGCCCCATGGACAACTTGAGATTACCTGTCCAATGGGGAAATCTGAAGGTGTATTCCCAGCTCTTTCTTGACCTGCAGAAGAATATGTCTGTAAGTACACAGAGCAGGAATAGGAAAATGAGGAAGAAACTCCATTCTCAGTATTTTAAAAACGGTGGACTAGAACTCACAGTAACTAGTATTTTATTTCATGAACAAGAGAAAAAAGTTGAGCAGACCTACATAGTGTGAAGCAGCAGATAATATCTACTGCATGAACAGAAGAGATTAGGAGACAACCACTGTGAGTGAAAGGTCATTTCAGAACTGTATTTCAAGCAGCTGTGCTGGGATAGATTGTTATACATTTTTAGGCACACATATTTAATTTAATAACATAAAGACAAAACTACTGGGATTGTACTGGTATGAGAGAATGACCTTGACCACTGCATAAGAAATACAATCATAAAATCCCACAATCGTTTCAGTTGGAAAGACCCTTCAGTTGGAAAGACAGAGTCCAGCACTGCCACGTGCACCACGACATCATGTCCTGAAATGCCATGTCTATACGACTTTTTGATACCTCCAGGGCTGGTGACTCAACCACTTCCCTGAGCAGCCTGTTCCAATGCTTGACAACTCTTCCCATGAAGAAATTTTTCCCAATATCCAATCTAAACCTCTCTTGGCACAACTCAAGGCCATTTCCTCTCATCCTATTGCTTGCTGCTATTGCCTGTCAGTTAAGAGGCCCCCACCAGGCCACAATCTCCTCTCAGGTAGTTGTAGAGACCAGTAAGGTCTCCTCTGAGCCTCCTTTTCTCCAGCCTATACAACCCCTGTTTCCTCAAAAAAAAATGCTAATGAAAGTTATTCAGATGTTATTCAGAAAAAAACAGATTGACTCAAGTTACTCAAAAAGAACCTGGGTGACCTAGAAGACTGGAGTAACAGAAGTGGAAATTCAGAAGGAAAAATATGAGATCTAGACTTTGTTTCAAGGTGGAACTAATGACTGGAAGTGAGATGAGGAACAAAAACAACACCTAAGTAGATTATTCTGTAATGAAGAACCTTGTGAGAAAGGAAAAATAAAATTCTAAGATAAATTAAGTAAAGGGGATTTCATAGACAAAAACCATTTGTCATGTCTCTCATAATACTAAGTAGCCTTAGTTCAATGATTTAAGTTAGAACATGCACCAGGAGGACTAGTTAGGATGAGAATAAAGAAGTTTATTTTACAAAGGGATTTCAAAAGAGTGCATTCTGTTCATCTAGCAAAACACAGTATATTAAAAGATTACTCTCTGTATCAGAAATTAAATGGGGAGAGGGAAAAGAGCTGTTTAAAGAAACACCCAAGAAAAGCTCACTAGGGAAGGGAAGGGGGGAAAAAAGGAAAGATGACAAGAAAGGCTAAAGGCTAGAGGACAAGTCTTAACTCTGAGGAAGCAATTTTCTGAAAAAGTATTCTCATTTTATTGATGGAAAAAACAAGAATCTATAGTCATTAACTCAGCTAGAACCTATAGTCATTAACTTCTGCCTTGGTGCCATGCCAAACTCCTCTTGCTAACAGCTACCTCTTGCTAACAGCTACTTGGAATAGAATTTTCACCTGAAAAAACTGCATCTGAGTTTGAAAAGCAAGAGGAATGTCAGTCTTGCTTCCCAATACAACACTACCTGATGCAGCTATTGGCAAAGTAATAACAAACACTTCTGCAGTAGAGTTTTGTAGGCACTATTTTCACAAGTTTTACAGTATCTATACAGAAACACAATAAAGTCTAAGCAATTACTCTATAAAACAACCACCAACTGACCAAATTTTCATTGACACCCTCCACAGGCAGACACAACAATTTATAACAGGAACCAGCAGCAAGAAAGGCTGAGATTTATCATTATCTTATGTGATTACACTTATAGTCTGTGCTCATGTTCAAACTAATACTCCATGTTCTAAAATTCATCACAACACACTTAATAAGCTAGGTAAATACAAGTTATTCTTCATCTCTGAGGTTTTTATGCTGTATAGATAAATACTTTAGTTGAGGTATAGCCAAACTACCCTTCACTTGCTTTCTGCCATTTTCTCAAGTAACTGAAAGTCCTTAAGCCTTCCATAATTTATTTACCTAAATTCCTCTTGTATTTATACCTTTCCAGTACACTGAGTAGAAGTTTAAAATTATGTATGTGTTCAAACAGGAGCTGAAAAAGGAACTGCCTGTGCTCTCCTACCTCTACCAGAGTACCTCTGGTTTTGAAGCACCTCAGTATACTTTTTAATGTCCTTATTTTATAGCAGTGAAGTCAATAGTCTTGTCTGCTTTAACACTCCTGGTCCCTGCAATGCCAGAGAACACTCCATTCTTTTGAAATATGTTTGTATTTAGTCAAGGGAAGAAATTTAAATGCAGTTTTAGATTCACAATGTATTGCTATTCCACCTGGATTCCATTGCATTTTCCTGGCTTCTGATGTCAGCAAAACCTCAAAATTGCATTTTCTCAGGGAAATTTGCCAACTTTTATTCATAAAAGGGGACAACTGCAAAACGTCTGGGCAGATACTTTCGCAATGCAATCCATTAAAGGCATTTTTATTTATTGAATTCAAAATGATCTAGAGGTTGGGCTGCACCGGAAACTTTGAGTTTACTCAGCTTCTTGAATGCCTTAAAATGTGTAGCCTTTTTATATTCAGAAGCAGTTCACAAATTAAAAAAAAAAAAAAGAAAGCGGTTAACTAACTGCCAAGAGTCTGAAGGGACAGGAAAATGTTACCTCTGCACCCACAACACAGGAAAACTGAACCTGTGAGCTGTAGAGATTTCTCAAGTAACGGGAACAGAAAATCAGAGCTTAAAAACTCCATTTTTTAACCCAGAGTACAAAGTTTACAAAAGACATTTTTTTCTGACATAGAGAGACTCAACCTTCTACTACACAAATGCAACGTCACTGTGTTAATGTAAAGCTGCAATGGCAACTTAAATTTACACAAAGTCAAGAGAATCTCACCTGATGAGAGGATATTACACTGGGGAATAGACTTGAGTTTTGATGTATCTGGAGAGATGCTCCGAAGGGGAAGTGCATCACACTCTATGGAGCTAGAATATGTTGGCTGAAAGACATCCAGGTGTATATTGAACAGGCACAATAAACAAATATGAAGTTGCAATTTTTTTAGAGAGAACCTTCCCATCACCATATCACCATGTTTTTCCTGGTATCTAAATTCTCAATAGACAGCACAATTAAAATATGGTAAATCAGAAGAAATCATATAATTCCAATACTTGTGTAATTTCAAAGATAACAGCAATTTTGTATAGAAGTTTAACTACTAGTAAGAACCAAAAGCAGCAGCATTAAGAATCAAAATATAAATGCAAATCTGTATGACCCTATACAAGCAAGCTCCATAGAGGTGCAAGGGAGTAGCAGACAGACAATCTCTTACTATTGGCAGGCATTGTGTGCCGCATTCCTCCTTGAGGAGATCACAGACTCACAGAATATGTGCAGTGGGAAGAGACCCAAAAGTCTGACTGCTGGCCCTGCACAGGACTACCCCAAGAGTCACACCATTTGCCCGAGAGCATTGTCTAAACACTTCTTAAACTCTGCCAGGCTTGGTGTTGTGACCAATGCCCTGGAGAGCCTGTTCCAGTGCCTGACTGCCCCCTGGGTGAAGAACCTTCTCCTGATATCCAATCTAAACCTCCCCTGGCTTCATGCCATATTTAGAGTTTTCCCATATTTAGGTGCCCTTTTAATTTCTGCACACTCATCCTTTACTATCTGCTCATATATGGCTTTGCATTTGTTACACCCTGGCTCAAGTAATATATTTTATGCTTTTCCTGACTGCACAGGGAAGTAAAGTGCAGAATAACTCCCCTTACCAAATTAACCTTCCTTAATCTCTCAGGATGCTGACATAACAAATGCAACACTAAAGCATTTTACCTCTTTGGGATTCAGAGGTATATTCAGAGATATCTGCTCCACATTTGCTTTCTTTCCACTCTTGTAAATACTTTGTGATTCATATAGTGACTGGAAGAGAAATATATACCTGCATTAAATTTCTGCTATAAGACAAGAGGACAGCCCTGTACAAATGCATATTTCGACCAGATACAAGATTAGACAAAGGAGTCTGAGGAGAAATGACAAAGGAGATTACACTTCTTTTAGTAAGTGAAAGTTACCGACTTCATTGACCAACTCACAACTGTAACAAAAGCTACTTACCTTTGATCTCTTTAACAGAAGTACTGCTTCCAGCATAGCTATTTCATCAAATGTTCGCAGAACTGGCTCCAGGTCTATTAAACATTCTAAACAAGGGAAGAGTACTTGGTGAATGGTTTGAAGTGGAAATCAAGTTGTCATTTTACTAAAGCATCTTTCTTATATTTCCAAAAATAATTTGTCTACTGACACATATCAAACCACTTATGCTGCTGAAACAGAAGCTGCTTGCTTCTGTTAGAACAGTTCATACCACCAAAAGAAACTCATATCTGGCCACCTTATCACTGTGTATCAAAAGAGATCCAGGACAGTGCTGGGCCGCAAGTCTTGCATTCATGGAACAGAGAGATTAGAGAGTTTGCTGTATTTTAAGGGAGCCCCATCAAGCCTGATTAGCTGAATGGGACCAAACACCATAAGACCTCAGAGTGGGTTGCTGTCTTCCCACTCCAGAAGAGGTGTTAAAGATTTATACCAGAAAAATAAACAAACACACCCCCAACACAGCAATATCCAGAATACATGCTTGAGGGATGAGGCAGGGCCAGAGAAGGTGGGATAGTCAAGGCACTGATCTAACACATCCGGTGAAACTAAATGACACTGGCCTCAGTGTGTCTGTGTCCCTACCTTCCCCTTCAGTGAGCTGTACTTCCCCTAATTTTGCAACTGTTTTGCAACTTCTTTCTTTTTGTGATAGTAAAGTAGTGACAAAAGCAGTGTATGTTTTTTTTCAAAGACCATCCTACTGCAGACATGGCACTAAGAAGAGAATCCAAATTAGTTCACACTGCTGTACACATCCCAGATAATTTTCCCTTCAGTATGACCATATACTTAAATTGTTATTTTTTAATTTTGTTAATTGGTATAGGAAAACCAGAATGCATATGGAAATATCATCATGTGTCTATTCTTTTTGATTTTAGAAAATATTATATTTAGATACATGTCCTTGCTTGGAAAAAAAAATCCAGTTCCTGCTTGACAAAGGAGATGGAATCATAAAAGATAAAGTGTCAGTGAAAGATTTACACTGAGATGCAAATACAAGTTCAAGTCACTACAACTTATCTGATGTGTAATGGCTCATTGGTGTTGGTTGCGTGCTCATAAATCCCACAGTACTCATTCCATACTTCACTTCTTCCACCTCCCCTTAAAAACCGCAAATTATCTTCAACAATTAACAAAACCCTCCAAACATGCTGCTTTTTTACAGGTAAATTAAGAGATGGTAAATGCAAAAGAACTCCAACAACCAACCTGGTTTTATGGCACATACATAATTCCATTCATAAAAGTTTGTTTACAGACAAGAAGGAAGCAGCCAAGCATCTTATCATAAGCAACAAACTGTTCAGATATGGTCTCCTGACATCTTTAACACTTCCCTTGCACAACTATAACCTGGCAATTAAAAATATTCTCATTATGCAAACCAAACTCACTTAAGAACGATGGTCTTTCATCTGGGTTTTGTGCCCATCCACTTTCCATCAGTCTTATGATAAGCCCTCGATGAGGAATGTCCATTGATAGACTTCCTTCACTCAAGTCTAGTCGCTGTCCTTGTGACACGCTGTACATTATCTGCAAGGGGTTTATAACTTCTGTCAAAACAGACATTGTGAAGTCATTAGAAATATATGAAATATAAAGAGCTTACTATATAGGAGGAGTAATTCAGTTTGCAGACATAGAATTTAAAGCTCATCAAAGTAATGTTATGTTTCTTTTCTAATCAATGAAAAAGTATTTTAAATTTATTAAACAACACTGCAATTAAAAAAGAGAAAGATACTAAAAAAAGAGTCTAATTTGAAAAGTATTTTGAAGTGTTCTTCAACAAGCTTACAAGCTGAATTATTAGAAAGCAGCCCCTAAAATGAGGTCCCCAGGTTTCATATTTAACCTCTAGGTAAGGCAGGAAAAATAAGTGAAAGGAAGACATGGCCTTACCTTCAAATGGCTGTTTCCTTGACATAACTTCCCACGTGATAACTGCATAACTGTTTACAGTATAAAAAGCACAGAATATGTTATTTTAGACTACCAATACTTTATAACACAATATGCTCAGCTTTACATTTTATTTAAAACATTTTGGTAAAATGGTCCTGCAAGCACACATGGGACTGACTATAGCTAACCAAAATGATGACATGAATATATGAAAACTAGTGGGTGACTTCAGGTAGAACTAGTTAATACTATAAAGTACAGAAAAGATCCATGGCACATAAACTCCTATTCCAAATCTGTATTAATTTGGCTCTGCTAATACGTTGTGAATTATGTACATGGAGTTGAAATCTCAGCACGCAAATTAAAGTGAGCCCCAGAGAGCCAATTGCTCTGTCTTAACTGCAATAGCCTGGCACCTTCCCAGTCCGGACTGACACTGCCTGACATTCCCAAGGGAAGCTGGGTATTAGCAGGGAGGATGGCTTTGACCCACAGCTCTATTCCAACACGGTGTCACAGAGACAGGTAACATACAAACTTGCACTTGGGATGCCCACTCCAGCTTCCTTCCCCCCCATATATGCTTTCAACATTTGCAATCTTCTCCAGGGAGAGAATGTCACTTACACACAGCATTCACTTTCCAAAAGAGACTCTTGGGAAGACTACTCTGAACGAACGCCAGGGAACTGAACACACGTGCTTACTCAAACAAGTGACCTTCATTTCCATTCACACCAATATGAATGGCAAGTGGTTTAGTGAGTACAAAGTTGCCACATCCTTAGCAAACTAGCCAACTCTCCTCAGCTATCAGGATATACTAAAAAGAGGTAACTTTAAACAACTCTGTAATTTAAATAAGGTTAGACGACTTCATTTAAAAGTAACATTGTCCTTCTCTCAATCAGTCCTTCTCTCCAATTTTTCCTTACATACTCTACCATATTTGAATGAAGTTCTATTCCATGATTTATCCCAAAAGGTCCTAATATTAATCCCACCACTGTATTCAAGTATCAGGTTCCATTACTCGGATTTAGAAAAGACAATCCAGGCTAAAGCTTCAGTGCTTCCCTAACTTCAGAATATATGCAAGGTGCTGACAAGTATGTATTTCCATGCTTCCAGTCCAAGTCTTTATAAGCACTGTGACAGTGTCATTCCAGAAAATAATCACCATGATCAACTGCTCTTAAGGCTTGCTCCCCACCCTTGGTATGAATGTACTGAGCTTCCTTCCTACATCACTAAGAAGTACCAAATTTTGCATACAGGTTACATTTAATTGCCTTAGAGCACTGTATATCTGACAGCTACCAAATAAGAATTCAAAAAAATGAAGTAAGAAACAAATAACATAAAACTACCACAAATTTCATAAAACAAATTATTCCTTACGGAGATTCCTATAACTACTTTCTCCAATCTCACTATCCTGTTTTTAGCTACCTCCTTTCCAAAACCACATTTTCTTCTTTCTCCCAAGGACATTCTGCAAATCATGTTATCTGATTACACAAATTACAAGAGTATATGCATTGACTTAATGGTAGTGAATGGCTTTCTTCTTTGCCTACATTGTCTGTATGTGTATGCTCATTTACAGAAACCAGTCTCCCCTACCTATTTCTGTAGTCTCAGTTTAATTTTGGAGCATTACACTTGTCACAGCACAAAAGAAATGAGTCATTAAATCCAGCTATGACTCAGTTCTTTATTTCCCAGTTCATTTTGCCTATGATATTATCATTGAAAATAATAAAATTGCAGAGAATATGTTAAAATGTAAATTCAGAAAATCAAATCTGAGTTCAAATGGCAAACCCCACTCAAGAACAACAGAAGTTACCTGTAGATATCATGTTTCACACTTGCCCGGGTTTTCTGACTGGGGTTGTAATCCTCAGGTGGCATGTAGATAATTGTGCCTCCTTCTGGCAAAGAGGATTCACTTCGTGATTGTGAGATGGATACGACACGCCATTTGGACATACCAAAATCTGCAATCTGGAAAGGTCAAATCAGTTGTTCTGAGAAGAAAAACTGGATTTATCTGCTGACAGTTGTTAGAAATTCCTGAAATACGCCCAGAAGCAGGGGTCACCCAAAGCTCTTAACCTGACACACAAAAAGTATGTGGCTCTCCTAGCAACAGGAAATATCAACTCCAGTCCGTAAAGCATTCCCAGGTCATGACTCATGCTATCCCTATAGCACTGCCCTATCCTGTTCTGTCCTTAAAGGAAGGACTCATGTACACTATGGCTGAGGAATCTGCTGTAGATAGCTGTGCCATATGAAGAAAATAACTTCTTTGTGATCAAAAAAGCAAACAAAGAATCACTGATTACTTGTAACTCCCTGGCTGTGAAGACAGCACAAGTTTAGTGTCAATTATAACAGCAGTACATAACTCAGCTTGCCAATATCCTGAAAGATTTTGGGATATTGGCAGAAAAATTTTAGGGCTGACTCCCAAAAATATGAAGTATTAATCTTGAATTAATAGATTTGATATTCTGAAATTCTATGCTGGAAAAAGTTGCTGAATATTTTCTTTACTGTGCACTCTGGGGCCTTGCTCCTTTCTACAGGATACAGTGCAACTACATGAACAAGTAACTGACTTCAGTTTACATCCTCAGACAGCCAGGAGCCAGGGTGCCAGATGTCAGATTAGGTCATGGGTAGGGAGAAAAACATTAGCAGAATACACCTGCTGGCTGAGCTACAGTGTCTGGCATACATGGGAGATAAGCAGCCAGCTACCAGCTCTGCACTTGTCCAGCATTTCCATAATAGCAAAAATAT
This sequence comes from Drymodes brunneopygia, assembly GCA_013400955.1. NCBI lineage: Eukaryota > Metazoa > Chordata > Aves > Passeriformes > Petroicidae > Drymodes > Drymodes brunneopygia. Next base: position 292,468 of record VZTZ01038741.1, read on the forward strand.
TTTCAACAAAGATGCCTGTGCAAGCACTGTGGCAATTCAGACAAGCTTTCTGTATGCTCTTTCTGAAGAGCATACTTCAAAATCCACAATCTACAACTAACACTTATCAAGCCTTCCTCATTGAAACTGGTCTTAATTCTTGCTCATTCAGTAGATCAGAGACAGCCAGAAGCACTCTGTGAATGGTGTCACTACTTATGTATAAAAGTACCTCTTCTATTTGGCATGCATGATAACCTTGTTTACATTTCCTGTCAACTGTACTAACTTGGAGAATCTTGCTTCACTTAAAACCCTAAGGACACTCCTTACAGGAGGCAGGGCAGGTATGCAGGAGTTAACATCTTCCCTTCAATCACCTCAGCAAAGAAACTGTTCAGATATGATCAGGCAGCTCAGCAGGCCACACCAAAGTTATTAGGGATTAAAAAGAGAGTAGATAAAAAAATGACTTGGACTAGTTCCCTGATCAGGTTTATCAGGAAGCTCGAGAGATGGCAACACCAGCACAATTGAGTGGGAGGAAGTATGACCTGCTGAGGGTGTGAGCAGAGACAAAGCCACGTGAGGCACTTTGCTGCCAAGAAAAACTTCTGTGCAACGGAGAGAGAAGAAACCAGCAGTGGATCCTTGCTCAAAGGTCTCACAAAGAGATTCATCTTACAGTAACAACTGAAACATTCACTTTTCAAGTATAAATTCAGTGCAAAATATCTCTTATTTCCATTTATTTGAGTAACATATTCTATCAATGATAAAAACAGAAGATCTTTTAAAAAAAACAAGAAACAACAAACCAAACTCTTGCAGTTATGGAAGCACCTAAACATTTTGTCAGAAGTACTTTTACTGTCTTTTTCACACCATTCCAGTGATATTTTAAAAGGCAGAATTAAAAGTTTTAAACTACTGATACTTCTGCATGTATGTTTGCTTGTTCTAAGGAACTTCACAAAAGCCACCTTCCAACATGGTAAGATTTTGCAGTCATGTTTTACACGTACTTACACTACACCAACAGAACAGATATTGCATGATAAGTATCAAATGGAGCATTAAGATTTGAATTTGACCTACTGCCTATCAGAAGTAACTTGTCAGAGTATCTCAGGCAGAATCACTTTCTATTTTCTTCTCAGAAAGGGCCAGATGTAGCTACCCTTGGAAGGCTGACAAACAAGAGTGTTATCACTATTGAGTATCACCTACTGCTACAGCAGAAACAGCCCAAATTCTATCTGTCTGGTCTTTTCAGATAGATAAAATCCACAACTAAGTAATACAGAGTTTCCAAAAGAGAAACTCCAAAGTTCTGTCTGCAAGGATAGAAGAAAAAGTCCACCATACAATTACATCCTCTCTGTAAGGCCACAACCTCACTCTTCCTCCTCTACAATAATGAAAATGCTTCCACTCATTCTGGATGCTGAAGAACATAAGAATTAAATAATCCTACCTTGACATGAAACTCATCATCCAGCAAAATGTTCTGGGTTTTTAAGTCATGGTGCAGCAATGGAGGATTCATGTTGTGCAAATAGTTTACTCCCAAAGCAATTTCGTAAAGAATGCGGAATCTCAGGCACCAGGGAATGTCAGGATATGCATCTTTCTGCCAAGGTAAAACCACAAAACCATAATATAATCCTCTGTTCTGATCTAACAGCACACACAAAGACTTATTTTATAAGAAGAAAGTGACTTGGGCAAGCAATAATCTTTTAAAACATACATTACACAAACTCTTTAAAAAATTGCAATAGAGCATTAAGACTCAGCTGCTGTTAAAAGAAACATTATTAAAAAAAACCCAGTTCTGCAGTGCTATGTTTCCATTCCCAAGCATTCACATAGTAGTTCATGACTGCTCTACATTATATTGAACATTTACTACATTACTCATTCATATGGAAATATGAATTACAGATGAACTTCTGCATGAAACTTGAAATCCACAATTTATGAGTCCTACACGAAGAAAGGCAAAAATCATATCTTCAACTGACATTGGGGAACAAAATAAGCTGTATTGAAACTATGCACAAAATACTGCCTTTATAAATAGTATAGCAAGAAAAATGCAGTAAAACTCAACTGAAATCTTAAAAGTATACTGACTCTAACATCTTTATGAAAAACACACAGTTAAGCTCTCTAAGGCATGAGATGTGTATTGAATAAAGGTGGAGAAAAGACTTTAGTGCTGTTGAGACACAACTGCAGTAGCTTTGCAGTAGCAACACTGTATATTCAGTCCAAGCTAATGGGAGCAACTGAGAGTTCAGCGCAGGAGAAGTTACTCAGAGAATAAGATCGGGTAGAAATATTCATACCTATTTATATTAGCAATATTTGGCTTCTATAAACTAAAGTCAAAATCTTTATTTTTTTTTAAAATATTCAAACTCATGAAAAAAAAAAATCAATATTTGTATTGACAGTAATTCAGAAACCCAGACTGAAGCAAGCATTAATATGTCAAATCTAATTAGAGAACAACTGAGATTTTTAAAGTGACCTGTATGTAATAATTCAACATAAAGCTAGTTACAGGTCATAACATTAAAGGAAAAAGTCTAACAAAACTTAAGCCAGCTGAGTTTCGTTGTCTTTTTGAGATACAGAAGGTCTATCTGAGCACCAAAAACTACTAGGGATATTGACTGTCTTTTAGTGTGAAATATTATAAATAAAATACTTTACTAATTAAGTATGGAAATTGCAATCTACTTGAAGGTATCATATTTAAAGACTGTAAGTACACTTACCCCATGCAATAGCTGGTTTAATGACCCATTTGTCATGTATTCTGTTACTATCCCCAGAAATTCAGGCTCGTTGCAAATTCCCAAAATTGGCAGAATGTAACTAAACCTGGCTTTGTGTAATATCTCTGCTTCTTTTAGAAGGTGGTTTCTATCACTTAAAGAAAACAAGCAAACAAATAAAATACATTATTACCATACCAGTACCAGGAAACTCAAAGCAAATGCTGGGTTCACTATATTCTCTGTCAATTATATCCCTGTATCCAGTACCACCACCTTTTCACCATTTGACTTCTACCATGCTGTTTTGAGAACAAGACAGTGCAAGAAAAATTAGAATCTGTAAAAGCAAAGACAAGACAGCCTCCCTGGTTTTGTTGTACCACGCAAATATATTTCCATCACAAATTTCATGCATGTTTCCAGTAAATAAGGATACAGTCAGAACTTGCAGCTTCCACCATTCTTTGTAACCATAACCGTAACAACCAGCTGCATTTCTCCCACTTTACTGAACACCTTCAAACCCTGAGTTTTCACTCAGGCCCAATATTTACCTCCTAGAGACTGGAGATTTTAATACACATTCTCCAAGCATTTAAATTTAGCGAACTCTGATGTACACTAAAATAATAGGGGCTAAAGGAATGTACTTTAGACTTTCTGAAGGAAAACAATTAACTACGCTGTGTTTTCACATAAATAGTTCCCTCAAACTGAACCCCTGCTTTGCATCATTTTCTGGAAAAAACAACCCTTAGATGCACAGGAAACAGGAACAGACCAGCCTCATGATGCTTGGATGCCTGAATTTGACCATGTGGCTGCACTCTGTAACCTCAAAACTCCTCATAAATGTGGGTTTGATGCAGCTTTACAAATTCAGACCTTGCAGCACACGGATTTGAGAAGGTCAAGTTTTATTTGAGTATGATTCTAACCCTAAAAACAGAAACTATTTGATCTGCCTTATAACTCAAATAGTCTTGAAAAAAAGGGGTTTGTTGTCAATGAGGATAGTTGGACCACAAAGCATAATTTTGTGAAAAAAGGATTTAGATCTTATACCAGTGGAGACTGGTACAGGTACAAGTACATGACTAGGATATTCAAATACAGAACATCTACAGCCCTTTTTAAATTGATCCTTTAGATGTGAGCCAGTCTGACTCAGAAGCAATAGGGCTGTGCTGGAGCCAGGGCTATGCCCACCATGATTTGTTCAGCACAGCACCAAGTTACGTGCAGTGCACAGCTCCAGGGTGAGAGCTGCCGTGTACCCCTCAAGCTCAGGGCACACCGCACAGCACTCAGGGCAGTCTGGATCCATCAAGGTGGCTTTAGCACTCATAAAGAAAATAAAGGCCATCAGGATATACAGAGAAAAGAGGAAGCCTTGTGAACTAAAGCCTGCAGCTCTTAACAACAGGAAACTTTGAATTTAGATGGATATGAAATTAAAGTCCTTTTATCTATGTGATAGAAAAAGACTTCTAGGAAACTCTAGGAAATGACAGAGGTAAAAAGGCAGCCTTCGAGAAGGCTGCAGTGCCTTTTCTTTTTTTTGAGAAAAGCATGGGATGGAAGACACAACTCTGTGCCTTCCTCCCTGTCTCCAGAAATGACTAGGTGAGGAAGCTGGGGGTTTTCCCAGACAGTAATGCACATTAGCATGGGATTCAGCTGTGGCCGGGAAGCAAATTGTGACATACTGAAGTCTATTCCTGTGTCTGTCAGTCACTTCACCTTTGTCTGCTCCATGCCAGAAGGGTACTGAGTAATGCCTAAATGAGCACATTCACACAACAGCTTCCCAGCTGGCATTGCTCTTTTGGCTGCTCACATACCATATTCTGGGATGCACAGCACACACTTCCCACTCGGGGAATTCATGGCACCATAACCTCATCCCTCTGCTTGACAAAACTTACAGGCAGGCTTTTATATTGCCTGCTACACAACCAACAAAGCACATGATACAGAGACTTAGGTATAATTGATTTTTTACAGCTTTCACATTTCTGGGCTTTGTATGATATGTGGTAGGTGACTGAATTATTTTGATTACCTCACTTGCCCTCTTAATCATAATTTCATAGATGTCCCACTAATCTAAATTCTTGCAAGGCTAAAAATAGCCTTGGTGGTTTCTCCCAACTGAGTTCTGATGACAAATGCTGTATTTCTAATTAGCAGGGATTTAAGCAGATGTTTAAACTAAAAAAAAATTCCAAAAAAAAACAACAACCCACAACACCCACTTTACCACCCCCAGCTTATCAGAAAACACAACATAACTGAGATGCCATTTCTTGCAAAATTTCAGAGATAAAGCCTGTGTATACACAAACCTGGGTAATAAGAGGTGAAAGAGCTTAAAACAACTTGTCTTATATTCCAGTACATTGGGTCATGAGACTAGAAGCCTTTCTGAGTGAAGTTATCCTACCTAAGGGCCTAATACTAGATCAAAGAAACCTGAGGCAATGAAGCTTGAAGACACCAAGATAAGACTCAGAGGCAGGTTTACAGTCAGGTAGGCTTCAGACAACCTAAGAAGAGGCAAATTTGCCTCTTCCAATTTGTTAACAAATTGGGATTGAGTAAGACAGAGATGAATGAAAAAGAACAACTTGCTGCCCCCTTACATGGAGTGACAGTTCCTGTAATAAATATGCTGCCACTTGGGTACCTGGAAAATGGGGCACCCGACTGTTACACGTTAAATACCAGTTGTACAGGGGGGCCTATAAGCCGATTATTTTAAATCAGCTTCTTTCAGGACTATGAGATCTAGGGGGGAAAAAAATTGCGTTGTCTCAGAGAAAGAAATTGCTTCTAGAAGCAATCTCTAGTGGATAGAACAGTATACTCCCTATATTCCTCTCTCTATGTAAACACCAAATCTATAGTAATCAGTGTACTTTAATACCCTGCTGATACCTCAATTAAATGGTTAGCAACCAACAGACCCAACAAGAAGCCAAACTCCGTCAATCCCACCTGAGGAAGGCTCAAGGCGCACAAGTGCAGAAGAAAAAATCTCCAAAAGAAACAATTTAGTGTCTCACAGCCCGAAACCGAAACCACCCATGGACAATAATCGACAGAGAGGAAGCTCCGGGGCCGGTCTGTGCTTTCTCTTGGCGCAAGCTGAATCATCCTCGTGGGATCCCTTTCCCTGCGGAATTACAGCAAGGCCGCCTACCGAAACACCAGGATCTGATCCACAGGCCACAGAAACCCACGCCGGCATCTCCGACCGGCACCCCCTTTCTGGGGGCTGGTTCAGGGAGGGCGGGTTCAGCCCGGCCGTGCCCCGGCGGTGCCCAGGCCCGCGGCCCCCTGCCCCCGCCATTACCTGTCTAGCAGCGGCCCCTGCAGGCACTTGAGGGCCACCGGGACCCTCCAGTCGGCGTGCCGGGCGGCGGACACGGTCCCGTAAGCGCCCCGGCTGATAAAGCGTAAGTCCGGGAGTTTGTTGGAAGGGATGGAGGGGAGGCCGTAGCTGAGGGCGCCCGCCCTACCCCCGGCGCCATCCCCGCCGCTCATGCTCGCACTCGGCCGGGCGCAGCGGGGCCCGGAGCGCCGCTCCTCTCGCCCCGCTTCCTCGCTTCTCCCCGCACCTCCCTGCCCCGCCTGCTCTCCAGTTGGCCAGAAGTTCCCTCCCCCTTCTACCCCACGGACAAATCACTTCCTCACGGAAAAAAGCGTCCCGCGGTTCGCGGGTCGGGGAAGGCGGAGCAGGAGCGATGGGAGGGGCGAGCCGGGGGCGCGCGGTGCCCGCGGTGCCCTGCAGGGCCGTGCCCGGGCTGCAGCCTCACCTTTCGGGAGTTGCGGGAGCGCTGGGGGGGCACGCGTCCCTCGGGCCATGGATGGAGCATCCCCCCAGCCCGTCCAAAGCGGGTCCTGCCGGGGAGCATCTCCTGCGCCGGAGGGGAGCCGGCATCCCCCTCTGTCCGGGGGCGGGCGCAGTGTGGGAGTTCTGCTCTCGAAAGGTGATGCAGGATGCCAGAGCCGAGCGCAGATCGCCGCAGTGAATTGTTCACTGCATAGAATCATAGAATGATGTGAGTCGGAAGGGACCTTAAAGAGCATCTAGTCCCAACTCCTCTTCCTGGACAGGACACTCCTTCCACTAGACCAGGTTGCTCAGAGCCCGATCCAGTGTATTCTCATTGCTCAAGCCAAGTGAGAAAAGCTTTGTCTCATGCAGTCGCTTATCTCCTCCGTGTTTGTCTTAAGAAGATTTTTCAGGATAGCGGCATTTCAAAAAGGTAATTTCGACATTTCCAGTAAGTGCAAGTTCACCCTTGCCCTTGCTCAGAGCGAGCTGCCTGATACGCTGATGTGTTTATGAGAGCATTACGTGAGGGTTGCGCAGAAACGTATTGTAAAGCCTGTTCACCGAGCCAAGTTCTCACAGACTAACAAAGTAATGTAATTTAAAGGTAGAGGTTTGTAGCTTTCCACAAGGAGGGACAGTTCCAGAGGATGAAATAAAGGTAAATAGAGCAACTCATTTGCCTTTCCGTGCGTGTGGATCAGGGGCTAAGCGCCTCTGGCTTTTCACCTCTCCTCTCTTCTCCCACTCATGGATATGGACCCGAGAATGAGGGAAAAGAGCTAAGTTTTCAAACTACAATATGTTCAATATTTCACAGCATTCATTTTAAGGCATGGTAACAACTTTTCATTCTGTCTAGGTCCTAGCACTTTAGTAGCTTTGTGGCTTTTCCAATTTTCTTGTGTATTGGATGATTTATATCCTCCAAATGCTTCGGTGATACGAATATATGAGCAACTGGTAACTTACTCTACTTTCAGTTTTCAGTTAGTCCCTGTCCTTTAGTCACGCTAGGTGGTTTCCCAAAATGTAATCCTGAGCCAAGGTTTGCAATATGCAAGTTTTGGGTATCTGTTTATGCATATCCCTCTCTGTATTAACCATGTTGGTAGTACCATTGGTCATACAATTTTAATTTGATGTATAAGGAAGATTTTGTTTCCTAAAGAAAATAGTATGCAATGGACAATTACCATGAGGTTGCGTTACAAAACCACTGTGTAAATACATACTTACAGTCTTTGCCATTAAGATGTCACTATACTGAAAAATTATTTGTGCATCTTGTTACTGTGTGCTGTGCTGATTTAATGTATATTTATAGTGTTAAATACACTGACAAACCCCATGAGAATTGTTGTTTTTTTGAAAGTGGATGTGGAAGCAGCACAGTTGGAACAGTGCCATGCTTCTCTTGTCATGCCTGTTCCAGGTGCAGTGTTCCTGGAGCTGCAGTCCTTGTGACACCCCAAACCCTAACCCTAATGGCAGCTTGGGGGAGAGGCTGAGATCCTAAAGTAGATTAAACTTCTGATAAAACTAAAGTTTTTGATAAATACTGTTTTTAAATGATAGAAACAGTATTTATAGCATGTGGCAGATAAATAGCTGCCTGTGGTTTACTTTGAAATTTTAACTTGTGAGATTTCCTACATAGTCCTTTTCATTCTTAAGGCTTGGGTCTGACTCTTCCTTTCACATGGAAATTTTCTGAGGATCCCCACTGATAATGAGGTAAGAAAAGTCCTCAGCAAAGAAGATACTTTTTGTGTGTGTAGTATTCATAGTGGTTTGTTTAGTGTTGTAATGACTGTAATTTTCTTGAATTTAAAATGGAAAAATGGTTCTGAAAGTGTGAAAGCTATGGCAGCGGGCTTAGTCTTCCTTCAGCTTGCGAAATCGAGGAGGGCAGCTACTATGTGGTCAGTACATCATGATACTGACTTGTAAAACACTTTCCAGTCCTTGTATCTCTGTAAAAGATCGAGTGAAATAGCAACTAAAATTAAACACACTTTCCACACTGAGGTGGTATTTGCTTTCTGACATTCTTCCCTGTGGGTAGCATAGGCTGGAAAGAGCTTTTAGATTTCTACTGTAAACAGGTATTCTCAATGATGTTGAGAAAAGGGTATAAAATGCAGAAAGATGGTGGGTGATTATTTTTCTTTTCCTGTGCATCTCCACCTGAAAACCAGGCCTCTGATACATAGATATACATGTACCCTTTTATATTCATGTATATGTTTTAAAAATTCACACTACATGTGTGTCTTTACTAATGTACAGTTGGGGGGTTGTTTCTAATTTGTTTCAGTCTTGTGCCTCCACCAAAAAATTTAAGTGCCTTCATTTTTATGAAAATTAAGCACCAAATCCAGTTGTGTTTTTTTGCAATTCCATAAATTGGTTGTGTTTCTACAATAGCAGAAATCTGTTTGTTGCCAAGACAAGGTTTTCAGACTGAAAGAAGCTAGGGTTTCATGATTATGATTTTATATCTCAAACAACTTTACTGTATTTTTGCTGTTGTACTTAAGCATGACAGATCCTGTTACCTATTAAATATTCTGAAAAATTTGGGGAAAGGCTTTTTTTTTCTTTTAGCACTTGATAATCTCTGAATTTTAGTTGTATCTTTGGAGCTGCATAAATGACTCTGTTTTAGAAAATGAGTTTTCATTCAGTAATCACAATGCCTTTAGCCCTGCTTTTTATTTTGTGGATTTTCCAAAATTTTGAATAAAAAGGTAATGGGCATTTGGTTTAAAATAGCCTTTTTGAAAGGAATATTTTGCCTGAGTATTTTGTACTATTCATGTCGCAGGAGTGAAGGACTTTGGTAGTAACCTCTTCAATTGTGTTTGTTCTTACTGAAACAAGTATTTTTTTCTGAAATAATACATGAGGTGTTTAGATTCTGGCTGAGATCCTGTTTTGCCTGCTGTCGTGCTGGCAATGTAATGATACACTTGGTCAGATCTATTAGTAATGAGTGCTACAGCCATGGAAACCACCACCCTTTGAAATCCTCTGTGTAGTCTCCTGCCAGCCTCAACCAACCCTTCCTTGTTAGCATGTGCCACACTCCAGGTGGGCTATTCCTAAGCATCTGAACTCCTTTGGAAGTTGTTACCTATGGTTTTGGATATCTGTTGACACAATTTTGTATTAAGAGAGCTGCATGGAAGTACTTGTATCTAGCTATTACAACATGTTGACACTACCCAGCTGACTGAATCAACGAGCAGAGCTGCTGAGAGCTTTTCTAGCAGTTTGGAGGAAAGGAGGGAGGGAGTGCTTGGGGTTTGATGCTTCTGAATCACCTGGATATTTATTTCTATGTTGTGCTACTGTTGGTGCCCATGTGGTGATGACACATCATGAGTGTAGTATCGGGATAAGCTCTAGTGCTCTTTTAAAGGTAAATGACATTTCTTTTCAGCACTAGGAGTTTAACACAGCCACCCCACACTTGAACCATTTCAATGTTTATTTGCTGTTCTCACTGAGCTACCTCTTTTCTCCTCTTGCTTGTGGGACCTGAGCAGCTTTATGAAGGTGGACCTGTTCCTAGCCCCTGGCTTTGCATGAACCCAGTGAAGCTTTCTGTGTGGAAGTAATACAGAGGCAAAAGTTTGGCAGAGGAAGAAGGAAAAGAGAGGGTGATTTTGAGATTCTCCTTAGGCACTATAACACTGTGCTGCTCTTCTGTACCTTTCTTAACATGTGCTGACTGGGATCCTCTGGGGCCAGGTGAAGTCCAGGTCCATCCTAGGTGCTGAATCCAGTGAAAATGTGTTTGGCCATTTCTTAGCAACAAGGACAACTACCATAGGATGACTGTCATCCATCTGAAACAGAGCATCTGCATCAGAAATGTCTGTTAAGAGTAGTTCCTAGCTTTAATTACTGAATCATGGAGGTTATTTAGGACAGCAGTATTTCTCATGAGCCAAAAGGAATTATTCTAATAGATTTCTAACAGAACTATCTCCTGTTGGAAGATGAATGCCAGGCCTAGCAGCATTCCCTGACACCTCCAACTTCACAAGAACAGGTAGTATTAGGTATTCAGTGGTCTGCTGTGTTCAGGATTAGTCTATGTCTGTTTTTTATGCTGGGTATTTCCTCAAATTCTTAAGCTTCCCCCTTCCCCCTGCTCCTAGGTTTTAACCTTTATTTAGATTTTCGGTCTAAAATGCTGATGTTCTTGATGTTTACCATAAAATTAATTCAGCTGAGAGAAAGCTGAAAAAAATTCTTTCAGCAGTGAATTAGAGCAAGGTCCCACCCCCCGTCCCTTTTATTTTCTCTATAAATATTATGCAAGTGCAGCAGATTTGATGCAAAGCTAGCAGGTCAAGAGGGATGATATTGCCCCTCTACTCTACTCTGCTGAGACCCACTTGGAGTGCTGCATCCAGCTCTGGGATCCCCAGCACAGGAAAGATGTGAACCTGTTGGAGTGAGTCCAGAGGAGGCCACCAGGATGATCAGAGGGATGAACCACCTCTCCCACGAGGAAAAGCGAGGGAATCGGGTTTGTTTAGCCTGGAAAAGAGAAGGGTTTGGGGTATTTGCAGCCTTCCAGTACCTGAAAGGACTGTACAAGAAAAATGGAGAGGGACTTTTTACAAGAGCATGTAGTTACAGGGGAAATGGAGTCCAATGGAAAGAGAGTAGGCTTAGATTATATATCAGAAAAAATTCTTTACTGTGAGGGTGGTGAGGCACTGGAACAGGTTGCCCAAGAAGTTGTGGGTGCCCATCCCTGAAAGTGTTCAAAGCCAGGTTGGATGGATCTCTGAGCAAGCTGATCTAGTGGAGGTGTCTCTGCCTATGGCAGGGGTTGGAACCAGATGATCTTTAAGGTCCCTTCCAACCCAAACCATTCTATGATTCTGTGATTCAAGGTGCCTCCTAGAGTGTAACAAATCTGCTGGGTCTATAATTTCAGTTCCCAGAAATACAAAATGTGTTGGAGCTCTGTCCTCTAGCTTGAATAGCTACAATTCTTTCCAAATAGCTGTCAAGCTGTCAGTCATGACAGAGTCATAAAGGGGAACAACATTCATTACTTAACTACAAGACATTAAGGTGAGGTCTAGATAATCAAGTGGGTGCACAGAACCAGGTGGGAAAGTGGGAGTTGGAAATGTTATACGTTGCATTTGCTTTTTTTGTGGTTTGTGTTGGCACTTAAATAAGGGAAAAATTGGCATGTTTATTTGATAACGCCTATGTGCTTTGAAATCAAATTAAGATGCAGCCTATCTGTAAATGAAATGAGGAGTTAAGACTCGTAAGAATTTAGCATACTTAGTAGCATACAGGACTGAATTAATAATTGGAAAAATAGCCCAGTTTCCAGGTCTGTAAACCTTCCAAGGTCAAATTTTGCCTAGATTCTGTGATTCTGATAGTCAAAGCCTCAGTCATTTTTTTAGTAAGTGCAATTACTTCTTGTTCATTTAGGAGCAGGTAATTCCTAATGAGTATTCTGTTGAAACTCTATTACTTTTAGCAACAGTGCTTACGTTTCAAGGAATTTATAGTAAGCCAAAATGAATCAACCTGTTAATCATTTTTTTCAGGCACAAAAGGCCTGCCATCTCTTCCTGTTTGTATAAGCAATTAGCATGTGTCATCCAGGAATAACGTAAGGCATATTTTTGTCACAAATGTAACAGTTTGCGGTGGGGTAAATTCTAGAAAATATCCTAAAAAAAAAAAAAAAGGCCTAAAAACCCAAAACCAAACAAAAAAAATATTGGAAACAGAAATGAAGGTGGTATATTTTCTAGAACAATACATATGCAAAACCTGTATTAAGTGAGGACTCTGTTTACGCAGGGTACAACACTCAATTTGTCTGAATGCCCATAGGTATTAGAAGGTCATTAACATGACCCTTTTCCAAGTATTTCTAGAGTGCAGCAGATGGACAGCCTTTTCTGTGGCTGTCTTCTATGAACTCATTGACACTTGGTCAATACAGGAAATGCCTGTAAAGGTTTAACTGGCCTGGGATTACCACAGCTCACCATCCTACAGGGTAAAATAACCCAAAAGGGCTGAGATTGTAGTGGGATGGGGCAGAAAGATCGGGTTTGGAATGCATTTGAAGTGACCTGAGGCATGAAGGTGTTTCTCTGGAGTGTAGTTCAGAAAACTGGACTCATCCACATGATTCAATTTTTTGTTTGCAATGGCAAAAATGTAATATTGTCATCTTGGATAAAGCACATGAGAAGAAGATACCCCAACAACCACTCTGAACAGTTAGCACCATTACATCTTTGGTGTCCTTTAGGCATCCCAATGGCATCTCCTGAATCTGCTGAATTTAGAAGTATGTGAGATAAGTGAGAAACTTTTTATTGTACTCAGATATCAGTGTGAACAGGCTCAGAACTTCCATGGTGTAGCAAAACAGTACCAGATTCCATATTTTTTCATTTTGAAATACAGTTTCATGTTTAATAAAACCTCCTAAAGAATTTTTCACTAAAATGAAGATTTAGCACACAGCTGCATGCTCACGGCTGCATGTATGATGGTCATCTTGTTCTTACAGTAAATGGAAATCCTGGAAGAAATTTGCTGGAGTTCACTCTGTGTGTAGCAAGGCCTACTGTTTGTTAAAATGCCTTAATATATTTTATATTAGGAAGAATAATCCCTTCTTGTTAATAAAAGGCTTGCAGATGTTGTTCCCTTTTCAATGCAAAGAGCTTGGACTGAAAAAGGCAAACTCCCACAAAAGATTTACAGTGGTTCTTAAAATTGTTTGAATATTCATGTATTCATGTCATCTGGTAGAACTGCATACCACTTTTCTACTATATTCTTTCAAGTATGTTGTTAGTATTATCGTATATTTCACACGCCACCTTGTGGTCTTCAAGAAAAATGAGAAATTTTGTATGATTTGGTAAACTGGAAATACATTTCTGTGTAAATATTTTCAAGAAGTGAAAAGCTTTAGTATAGATTCATATCTCAGCCAATTTATTGAAGCCAAATTTTCAAAAGGTTTATAAAGAGTAGCTTTTAAGAACATCAAATACAAATTAGTTTAGAATGTGATCTTCAAGCTGAAGGTATTTATATTGTAGTAGTTGTGCTGTGTGTATGGGCAAAATAAAAGAGGAACTATGCAGGATGTGAATCCTTTTCATCTCTAGCTTAGAAGCATGGGCAAGGAAACAACTGTGACTTAGTCAGGAGTACTGACATTCCAGGAATTGTTGTAATGAGAAATTGATTCTGGAAAATCTGTGAAGTTGTTATGATCATAGAAGATTTTTACTACCTAAAAAAGAGTTAATTTTCAAATTTGAAGACACTGCCATTTGAAAACAATTAAGAAGTTTGTTTTCCTGTTGCACCTTGAGTGTCAAAATGGGAAATTAATCTCATTTAAGTTTCAGTTAAATGAAAATCTCTGAGACAAGTTGAGTTTGGAAATTTTAGTCTAACCTGTTTCTGTAAGGCTGGAAGGGCTTGAAGTTCTTTTAGGAAAATACTCAATAATTTTTATAGTTATTATTTCTTTAGGATTCAAAGACTTAAGCTTGGGTTAGAAATATTTGTACTTAAATAGCCCAAACAACCAAAAAGATATATTGTATTGTCTTAAATAGTGTCTAAATTGATCAAAGATAATTGAAGAGTACAAGGGGTAGATGGGAAAGAGGGAAAAAATAACAAGGACAAGGACAGGTAAGATGGATTTTATGCATCTGATATTAAAAAAAATCTTTCAGTGTTCTGGTTATTCATTTATTACACAACTGTTAGCTGCTTAATTTTTTTTAGTAAAACCATCAACTTGGGCTGACAGGAAGGAGGTAATAGCTTTAGGTTGGCTTATGTAAGGTGTTAAACTCACTGAAAACTTCTGTGCTTATGAATGAATATCATCATACATTGCTCTTCTAAACGTGTCTGCTTTTTATGTGCTATGCCTGCCTGACAATTTAAAAAGTATTATCAGCCTTTTCTGGTGTCTAAGTGTCCCATACTTCTTTGAAAAACATGGTCATTGTACATTTGGGAGTACAAATTGAGATTTTATTTTTTATCCTGTTATTGACTAAATGCCTGCTTCTAAGCTTTTGGATACTTTTGCAGCAGTCTTTTCTTGGTGTCAGACAAATAATACAGGTGATTAATTGCTTTATCAATGGAAATGGCCAGGACACCTAGAAAGACTCATATAGAAGAATAAATTGGGCTGTAATTGGGCTATGGCCTTTCAGAAGTACTTTTGTGTAATGTTCTCACAGGGAAAAGCTGCTGGGAAGAACTGATTTTGCTCTGGATAAAGTTGTGATGGGATGACCTCGACTGTCCCCCGGCGCCCACCCAGCTGCTCCATCACTGCCCTCCTCATCAGGGTCCAGGGGAGGAACACAGGATGAAGAAGAACTCATAGGCTGAGATGAAGGCAGTTTAATGAAGAAAAAGGAAAGGCTGCACACGGAAGCAAAAGGAAACAAAAAGATCTATTCTTTACTTCCCATCAGCAGGTGATATCCAACCAGTGCCTGTGAAATAGGGCCTTGGTATGCATAGTAGATTCTCTAGAAAATTAACATCTAAATGACAAATGACCCTCCTTCTTCTTTTCCTTTCTCTTAGTTTTATTGCTGAGTATAATGTTATTTGATATGGAATATCTCCTTGGTCAGCTTGAGTCAGCTGTCCTGGATTTGTCCTCTCCCAACCTCTTGCCCATCCCCAGCCTTAAGGGGTGTGGGGGGATGTTGGAGAGTTAGCGTTGATGCTGAGCACTGTGTAGCAGTGCTCAGGAGTAGCCAGTACATCGTGTGTGACTTTGACATCTTTCCAGCCACAAGTACACAGCACAACACTGAGAGCTGCTATGGGAAGGTTGACTCCATCCCAGCTACATCCAACACAATCTCTGTGCCTTATTCCACACCATTTGCATCATGCTTATGTCCCACATAATTTAATATAATTATACATCTTCTAACCATCCTTTTGTATTTAAATCACATTATTGAAATCTCTTCTTATCAACACAGCTTATGCTATATTATTTAAATGATCTTTAAACTCAATGTACAGATTTAAACATTCTTATTAAGTATTATCCTGGGTCCCTTAACAGATACTTACTATTCTTCCATTCCATGGGCCTCCTCCACTCCTCCAAATGTTTATAGAATCAGGCTATGTTTTGGGCCCAGCTGCTATTGCTTTACATCTTTGTACATTCTTTGGGAGCTTGAGGGCCATCTTCCCTGTCTCCTGTGCTGGTTATCTCTATCAGTGCACTGAGGTCCTCCAGTAAGGGCACTGCTGCAGGTCTCTGCTGGAAGCATCTCAGTTGCAGAATGTCATCTGATACCTCAGCCTTCTGTGTATGTGTCAAAGTCTGCTATGTTTTTCATCTACTTAAGCTCCATTGCAAATACCCATTAATTTAGTACTCTCAATTCATTTTCTTACAGAAATGCTGTAGAAATAATTTATTTCCAATGTAGCATATCAGGGAATAAAGACTTGGGTACATCAGAACAAGAAAACAACAAGCAAATGAAACAGTACATTTTGTGCACACCACATGAATTTGAGAGGAGGGTTGCTTATCCATATGGGCTGTTATTACATTGATAAAAAGGTTTTCCTTTTCTGCATTATTCTTCAGTTCCTCCAGAGTCTCACACCATGTGCAGAAGCTGTTATGTGTCATACAGACAAAAGACCACTCCTTTCTTGAAATCTGCAGATCAAAGTTTTTGCACTGGACTCCTAATATGTTCCCTCAGTATGGCTCTGGATACTGACGAGAGCCTTCTGTTGAAGGCACAGCCTGCAGATGCAGGGCATGACATGGAAGTGTGTTTGAGCAGAGAATGTATTACTGAGATGTGCTCTGGATGAGGGCCATGTTTGCACTCAAACCTATGCAGAGTTCCAGGGATTTCTGAAGTTTGTCACTGACAGAATGTGTCCACTCTCAGAGCTAAGGTTAATACAGCCTTAATGTGTAAGCAACATTTTTAAATGTAGAAATGAAACACACTAATGAAAAAATACAAAAGTAAAAAAGATGTGGAATTTTTAGTATTAGTCCTGTCTCACTGTGGCAATGGGCACTGGGAAGGGAGTGAAGAAAGAATCAACATATTAGGAGCATGATTCAATGAGCACCAAAACCACGAGTGGTTCATTGAATCCTTGACTGCTGAGTGATTTTTGCTCTCCTGCTGTCCGGAGAGCAAACTGTGGACTTAAAGTGCACGCTGACAATCTGTAATGAATCGACCCCCGTACAAGCAGTATGAGCTGATCTAGCACTGTGTGCCACTCGCATCGTCTACGCATTGGCACTGCCATCACAGCCGGGGTTTCATGCCAATACACAGCAGCGTTTAACAGCAATGACCACTCGATGTCACTGTTGTCATTCAAATCTGTAATGGAAAAGACTTTAGCTGTGTTTTGGTATTCCTGAGGATGCGGATGTGACAGTTCAGACGAGCAGCTCGACACATCTTTTCAAACAGCTGTTTAAATAATCAGCTTTATTAAAACACTCTTGAGGATAGATTTTTCTTCTGTGTGTTCCTCAAGTACTTGTAAAATATAAGTGTAAAAAATGTTGTGGTCTGCATTTCTTATTTTTCATAGAATCCATTTGAAATATACACAGGCTAATTTAAGGTGCCATCTGTATTACAAATCTATAGGTAGAAGCTTTTACATGTCAGTATATTTTTAGTGACTATCCTTCACACACAAGCACATTTCAAGACATTTTTCAGAATTTTAATTTTTTTATAGAGGTGTTTATTTGATGCAGTTTTAAGTATTCATGTACATTGTGTAGTGCTAGAGAAGAACACATGACATTTTCGTAGAACAACAGGACAAAATAATAATAATATTATTATTATTATTATTATTATTATTATTATTATCATCTTTGGTAACTATTTGCCATAAATTGCTATTAATCATTGTATTAGAGTTAGAAGATATAAAAAGTATTTTAAAATAATTGCTCAGATATTCTTTCTCTCCTGGTATATTATTTAATTAGCATTTGAAAGAACAAAGTAAATGCTGATCAGTTTTTGCATTAGTTGGTCATATTCTGTGTTTCTTAATTTCAGGCCAGCAGAGAGGGTTTAAGAGGGCAAGAAAAAGATTAAAGAGAAGTCTCCTTCAGTGTACGTGTGAATTCCAGCCTGGGGAGGAAATGCCAGAAAGAGCCATTTAGGTATGACTGTCTAAATCCCTGAAGTGTGGAGATGGTCTCCTTAGGTGAAAGATCAAATAAAGCTCAGGAGAGAAACATCTCCTGGTGGTCCAGCCGACCAGGAGGAGAGCTTCCCCCCACTGTCGAGGAGACAGTGGTTNAAAAAATTTCAGACATACATACATTTCTCTGAGTCAGGTATTTCCTTTATGGCCTCTACAGAAAATGCATGAAATCTTGAAGACTAGACACTTGTTGACACATGTTATTCACTCTTAGCATAATTTGAGCTCCTGGGAACCTTATTTAGCTGTGGAAAAATGGCTCTGTCCTTCCCTTCCCTTTGGTGCCAAAGCTTGCATGGGAGAGTTTGTGCTGCCTTTGCCAATGAAGCTCTACCCTGAAGAGGGGGATATTTTTATGTGTGTTTTCCATCTTACTTGATCACTGGCAGAACAGCTTGGAAGCCACAGAGTCTTGCAAAACAAGGACAACCACCAAGGGAAAGGTGCTAAGTACTGTGGCAGTTTGATGAAACACATCTCTTGAAGGATATCTTGGGAATAAATTTTTATGTGTATGCTTTAAAAAACAATCAGTAAGAGAATATGCTGAACTTTCTAGACATCTGAAAGTGTGCATTTAAGGAAGGGGCTCAAAAAATGCATGTGCTACTCTATTTTTTCTCAGTAACAGAAGTTTTAATACTGTTTAAAAATGCTTTCAAAAATAAGGTTTGAAATTCCTTCCACACCTTTTTTTAGTAGAGATGGTAAAACAGAGTACAATTGGGAAGTACATGACTTGAAACCTTTCATTAAGATTACTGAAAATAAAATTTAATTAAACCAAAACACCTTACCAAAAAGCCAATACTTCCCTGCTGAAATGTGCCTGTTCCCTCTGTAGCAGCCATAAAGATTCAAATTGAAGGACAGCAAAACAGGTAAATACAAAATAAGCAGCCTTGAGGGTGGTGAATCTCATCCATTTGTCATTGATTTATCTTACATTTTTTCAAATGGAGCTTAAACTCTAGGAGGTGTTTCTTAAAGAAGGTATTTTATTTTGCCATACTATGAAAATTTAACCTTTTAAGGCCAAGAAGATAACTTTTCATAGCTTGTTTTATCCAGATGAGTATTCAGTTTAATTGAGGCACTCATCCTTTTGGAAAAAAATATAAAAAAGTTGTGTGGCCTTATATCTGAAATATCTTTTCTCCTCATGATTTAGATAAAAGCATTGTTTAATAATGATCACAAAGAAGTTTTCAAAATCCTGCGGCCTACCAATGCTGAAAGAAGATTTTTTTGGGGGACTTAGTTAATGAAGCAAGTTGCTGAATCTCCTGCATCAAATGACTGTCAATAGTTTCTGCGAGAATAGGAGTAGAAGCAGCAGTTTGTCAAATAAATTATCAGATTCTATTCTCAGTTTTATCTGTGGCTTTCCTCAGTATAAGATCAACCATAAGGCCTGTGTTGGTTAGGGTTTTTGGGGGGTTTTTTTTGGTCTTGGTTTTGGGTTTTTTTTGGCTTTTTTGTGTTTGTTTTGTTTTACTTTGTTTTTATTTTTGCTTTGTTTTGTTTCGATTGGTTGGTTTTTGTTTGGTTTTTTGGTTTTTTGGTTTTTTTTTGTTTTGTTTTGTTTGTTTGTTTATTTTTTATTTTTGTTTTTGGGGTTTTTTTCAAATCCATCTATACACTTCTCATTTAATTTATTGAATAAGTCTAAGCCAGAGGCACATCAAAGTCACCTGTAGTTTTAAGATTTTTGTTTTCAGCAAAGTCCCATTCTCCTAAGTATCCTCTGACTTTATTTTTCTTTCCTTGTAGAGTCTGGTATGTGAATAACCTAAACAAATATAGATGTCTTCATCTAAACCAGCCATTAGATTTCTTTTATGGTCTGAGTAGAGAAACCATCATCTCTGGATCCAGTTTTCTCATTCTAAAGTAGATGCCTAGGACAGGTGCTTCAAAAGTGCAATTTCTGCAGCCTTTTTCTTATGTTCAACAGCAAAGACAATTTCAGTTTTTCTTGCTGTGATTTTCTGAAAGGAAGTGAAACAAATCCCACTTTGGGTGCCTGTTCCCTTCTCTGCCCCACACATGCTTCTGACCTTTCTGCTTCTTTTTTTCCCTTCTTCTGGTCTGTCTCTTCAAAGCCAACTGAAACAGCCATTTGGGGTTTTACGAAGTGTTTTAGTTGACTTTATGGATATAATTAATTTTGGTAGCTATTGTGTCAAATGTCTGAGCACAAATATTTTGTTTCTAGGCACCTGATAATAATGTTGTTCTTAAACAGCCCATGGACCTCTTGGCAGATCTCTTCAAGATTGCATCCGTACCAGAGATTTTCCTAAAGGGTGTTGACCTGATCTGTAGCAATGCTACTTAGCATACAAAGGTTCTGGAGGTGAGGGTACTTTTTTATCCCAAATTTAGAAAAATTTTAAAACTTGATGAATGTCATCTGTGAACAGTAGATATGAGAGCAGATAATTTTAAACACCCACAGAGAGCATTTCTTGCCAGTTTGTAGATGGAGCATTAAATAAAATGGGCATAGAAGCTTTTGTTTTAATAATTAATTTTTCTGTTGTTATGCTGAAAATATTCACTGAGATAACCTTTCAGAACCTACCTATGAAAAGAACAAAATCATTCTAAGTAAAATAAAGGGTTTCATTTTCTGGTAGACAACATTTCTGAGTGTAAAATTTCAGATTTTCTCCTTAGGCACAGAGCTTGTGCTTTGAGAGATGCTGCATATTCCACATGAAGATTTGGAACAATGCTGCTAAGAAATTAAAGAATCTCATAAAGAAAGAGGTACTTTTTTGGCACTGAGGATTGTAAGATTTGTTTCGCTATTTGTAACCAGCCACATAAGACACAACTGTTTGCTCTCTCTTCTTTATTGCAAGGTTGTAGTCCTTCAAGCTATGATTCCTCTTACATCTGTGTCATGCCAAAGGAGAACTCTGTTCCTGGGTGGAAGGAAGCATGGCCAAGTGTAATAAAAAGCTGAAGATGCCAGCAAGTCCCTCTGGATGCCTCTGTGTACTCTAAGGGCAAGCTGTGTTTCATTGACTTTCTCAGAGAAGGTGCTTAAGTCACTGTTACCTTCTATGTTCCTGTGACCTAATAGATTCCTGTGATACCTGGTTCCTCACGACAGAGGAATTTTAATGCTTCAAATGTGAGGTAAATCCAGAGGTCATTCCTTCAGTATGGTGACAGAGTTCAAGTGCAGCGGTTGCTTGACATTACAAGACCCTGACTTTGATAACCCAGATGATTTTTAGTGGCTCCTCTTGAAATCCAAAATGCTGTACATGGCAGTTTCTGAATTCTCAACTAGTTTTAGTTACATGAAAATGTTTTCCCCTTCCCTGCCTGCATATATGTAAGAGCAAATCGGCCTCATTAACTTGAAACTTTTTCTCTAGACATATGTAGGGAAATGGACAATGGTACTTAAGCTCCTGTGGTCATTTTCCTTGCTAGTCAAGTAGAACGAGGATACTGCATTTTGAAGGAAGAACTGTTTTGGTGATGTTTTGGATTATATTTTCTCATATCTTTTTGCAGATCATTCAAAAAGAAAATGCAAAAAAGAATGGAGACTCTTCAAGTATCACAGCAATGAGCAGGAATGTTCAGTTTTCAGCCTCCCAAGATACTTCTATGGAGGAACATGAAAATGTACTTCAAGAAAGACAGAAAAAATGGGACAGAAATTGGAAGAGAGAGAGTGATCCTTGTGGCTAAATTGCCTTCTGGAAAGAAGAGTGTCATTCTTCCTGAACATTCAGACCTAAGAGAGAAGAGTGAAATGCCATATTGCCAAGGAGCCAGAATTTCTGAAGACAGAGGTTCAAATGGTGAAAGGTAAACTAAGTCACTTAGCTCCTATTTGTTCCTGAGGAGGGCTGCACTGCCTATTAGGTTTTAGCTTTCTTGAATCCATTCTATTTACTACTGCTCGGTCTCTGTCAAATCAGCACACAGTGTTTTTTGCATAATGGTGCTGCCCCTCTAATTATGCTGGCCAAACTCATGTTTTTCTGTAGCTGGTAGTTTTTTGATTCTGAAGTTTGTTTTTCAAATGGTACCTAATTGAAAAACAATTGCTGACTTTGTTTTTGTGTATGGTGTCTTCCAAGTAATAAGCAACATAAGTTAAAAAGCTGTACTTCAAGCAGTCTAGACCCAGAGTGATGTGTGGAATAGGAGAATTATATCTTAGTGTTTGTTATGCAAAATGTGTTTCCTAACCTAAATTTCTTTAGTTGTTTTAGTGTTATAATGGCAATGTGACTGCTTTCATTTTCAGGCTTTATCCTGTGTTTTTTCTCCGGTGCTTTTTTTGTGTCTGAACTTCTTGTTTCTATCAGTGACTTTTGCCTGAAAGAAAGCAAAACTCAAGCATTTCTCAGTGAAAAAATGGTAATAGTTCTCTCTGTTTTTGCAGAGAGGTAGCTATCACAGTTATGGGATACTTCATTGATACTGTACTCCAGATAAAGAGAAATCCTGACTTAAGAAATCAGTGTTGTTCCAGATTCATGGATACACCCTATGACTCATATGAGATGTTCTCTGATGGACAAAAAACCACAAGTCTGTGATGGGAAATCAATGAAAACTCACACACGAGGAGCATGTCTGGATTACTCTGGACTGGGAGTAAGTTTAATTTAAATTTGTTAATACTGAAGTGGGAACTTTTCTTGTTACCTGTACAGTTGTAAATTCAATCAGTTGTTAACCAAAGCCAATTCAAACAATTTATGAGAAGGATATTTAGTTTGAGAAATAATTCAACCTACAATGAACTGTAATTGTTGTTTCCACAGCCAGTGTAAACTGCTGCTCTTGCTTTTAGTAAACTTAATTTTTGGAGACTGGAATCTCTTCCTAATTATTAATGTACGAGGGTTTGCTAAATTTTAAAACAGCCCACTGACAACCTGCTAGTACTGTTGATTCTTAATGTCTTAGCAGTATCTGGAAGATCTCTAGTCTGGTTTCCAAAGACACATTTTCCAGGGCCCTGTGTTGTATTTCCAATAAAAGGCAGCAGTGGCTTTGTTGTGGCAGCTACTCTATGACAAAGGGGATTGTGTTGTTTCCTGCTGTTCTGGAAGCAGTTGATTAGCAATTATGATTTCTGATGTCCTTGATTGATGAATAAGAAAATATTGTTTGAAATCTAAACTTTCCTTTTCTCAGTAGTATGAAAAAATAACTCATTTCTCCAGTTAAATCTTATGAGATATTTAAAGAGCTGCCTGAAGTGCCACTTCTTTTTAACAATGTAAGAATGTAGGATGTATCTTGCACTATTCTGAGCTGTAGTTTCCATTTTGTCTCAGGATTCTTTGTGACAACTATACCATTAATGCACTTTGGCATCAGAAAAGTGCTGAGTAAGCTTATGCTGCTTCAGTGTCTTATTGCTACACACTATTCCACATCTGTCAGGCAGCAGAACATAACTAAGCTACTGACAGAGTGCTCAGGCAAGCAGCTTTTTACAGCTGAAGCACTCATGATGATTTAGTGAGGAGTTATATTCCTTGCTTTGAAACTCTATCTTTGCATATAAAAATCACATTTAAATTATGCCATACTCCTCCAGGCAAGCATCAGAATACCCCTTTGGAGGCCAATTTTAAAATGAGATCTCAATTTTTTTCTTTATCCTATAGGTCAATAAAGTAGCAGAATTCCCTGAATATTACAGGTAAGTGCTATTGTGAGTTAAATGCTGAACTGACCATTTTGGAAACCATGTCTGACCTGATTTTAAATACATTGTTAATAGAAATAGATGAAAGTTTACTATAGTTGATAAAAAGCTACAAAAAAAAGCTATAGTGGGGGAACTTCCCCTACTATATAATTTTATTAGGTAGTAGATTTTCCAAGGAGCCATAAAAGGTTTGATGATGAAAATCAGTTAGATTTCTCTTCACTGCAAAGAAAGTGTCTCTATTCACAACAGAGACTCTCTTCCAGTGATTTTATAGCACCAAAAACATTAATGCACTGGCACTAGGCCCTCAAAAGTACTCTATGAAATGGTTCTTTTGGGAATCATGTCTATGCTAATTGTATAATAAATTCAGGAGTATTTTTAGGAGCTGCTGTCACAAGCCGTTATTGCCATGACAGCGTGTTCTTAAATATTTTTAAAATTTGCAGATTATAAAATTATTAATGATTTCTTATTATCTCTTCAGCAGCCAAATGGTCTTAAGAGGGTCAAATAAATCTGTACGGAGGCTAAGCTGGTATATAGCATATATGTAGAATCTGGAGATGTAGGTTTTTTAGTTCAGTTGCTGTGGACTGAAAGCAATCAGGTAATAAAAGAATCAGCATGCAAAAGAATTTTAAAATAAGATAGATACTCATATATCACAGAACATGACTTAGAAGGGACCCACAAGGACCATCAAATCCAACTCTTAAGTGAATGGCCCACATCTAAAATAATGTTTTAGCAAAGTGTATCATGTAACACAAAATACCTGAAGGCAGAAAACATACATGTCATAAAACCAAAGAACTAGAAGACTGGGGGGAAACCTTTTTTTTTCCCCCAGTAATACGAAGGCAGGTCATAGGGGAAGGGAGATGATGGCACCTGTCTAATTGCCGGTTTCGGTGTCAGTGCAGCAGTAAGGGAAGGCTGGCCTGTCGGGGTGTTGGGCACAGCCCCCTGGCAGGGCCGGGCCGGTGCGGGTGAGCCCAGCACACGCACCCCGCGCTGCCCGTCCTGGCCTGGCCCCGCTACCGGCTGCCAGCTCATCCCCATCCATTAGCAAAGCAGCTGAGCAAGCACTCAATATCCCCGTGACGAGCCTGTCAGCAGCGAGGAAGGGGCACGTTCCCAGCCTGGCAGGGTCTGGCTGCTGCAGCAAGAGCCAGGGCTGGGAGCTGCTTGCCTTGCACTGGGCGAGACCCAGCCCAGCAGCTGTCCCTGCGCTGGGACACTGCCAAGAGGCAGCGTCTCCCTGCGGCTCTCTCAGGCTCCAGTGAGCTCCTGCCAGTCCGCAAAGCTGCAAAACCCAAAGTGACACCACCCAGAGCCGGAGTGCAGGTACCCCCAGCAGGGAGAAAGGCAAGAAAAAGGTTTTTGTGACAGACATAAGCTCCATTATAAAGTAAACTTTGTAGGTAATAGGATTAAAAATACAGATTCACTCTTTTGTTAACATTTCATACTTCATAGATACTGCTACATTGTAATGGGACTAAGGTTAAATATATCCTGCCAGAAAAATCGTGTGATTGATTAAACCTAGGGATATCTAGCTTTAGAGATAACATCTTTTATTAAAATAAAACTTAACAATTATAGCTTCAAGTTATTAGTGTTCATAACAAATAATGTAAGCAAACATACAGACACAGACCTGCATGCATATGCCTTCTCAGAAGATACTGCAATAAGTACATATAAGCTAAAATTTTTTACAAATAACTTTCTAATCAGCATTGAAATACATGTACTTCCAAAAAAAGGTTAGAAAGGGAGCTTTTTCTGCATTTGCCACTGAATAACACCATGGAGGGTCACAGATACAGGCATCTTCTGGCCTGCACATGAACCTGAACATTTGCCACCAGGAGAGCCCATGAGGTGATCCCAGGCTAACTGGAACTACAGCACTGTTTATTCTGTCCTTTTCAGAAAACTTGGTCTATTAAAACAGAAGCTTGTTCATGATACCAGCTCCTATTTTGTTTTGGCTTTGAAGATAGCATTGCCTTCCAGTTCAATTTTAAATGCTAACATCATCCGTACCTCAAATAAATTGGGACAGTACATACTCTCGCAATTTTTTTGTGAAATACTTTGACCCCTTTATCACAAATATTTTTTCCTTGGGCTTTGTATTTTTACTCACATCTCCATGCTTTAAGAAGTGTCCTGTGGAATTTTTCCTTAACTCATCAAGTATTTCAATTTATTTCAAAGTTTTCATATGGCACAGTATTTCTTCTGATTTATGTTTTGTTGACTGAGCTACATATGCTGCATTTCAGACCTAGTTTTTAATTGTTGCTCTGAACCATAGATACTTAGGAAATCTGATCACATATACTTTCATAATTTAGTGCCTCTTTCAAGGTATTTGCACTTTGGTTTAAATCCAGCATTTCATAAATGTGTTTTTCTTATTTATAGACAAACTATCAAACCTCAGTTCAAATGGCTTGTATCCAGATGAACATGTTTTTGGTGAGAAATATCTCAAGATCACTAAAATTTCAACTACAATTAGCAAAAAGGTAATGAATATATCCCTGTCACTTTGGTGTCTTGCTTTATAGCACTGTATTTAAAAGAAGCATAAACATTTAGGCACACTCTGAAGAAGGAAAAGGATCACTTAATTACATGCTGCTCTTTTCTTTCATTGAGGGGTTCAGGTATCCCAAAAGAAAATTTGGTCATATTGCTCTGCATGCATACAAATGTGGGCAAAAAAGGATTTGTGCTCTGATAAGTACAACTGCTCTAGTAATGAATTTAAAATTCTGTATAGGCTCTGTGTACTTTTCTCATATGTATTTTCTATAGTTGATTCTAGAGGAAAATGCAACCTAAATTGTAAGTCTTTCTAACTTAAAATATCAATTTAGGTATACATACACAAATTGAGTGTAAAGTTAAAAATACAACAGTTCATGTAAGGTATTACCTAAAAAGTAAGAAATAAAAGCAAGAAAAGCTAAGCTAATAGATGTTGGGCACGCTGGGTCCTTTTGCTTTGCTATTATATATTTTTCCACAATACATCACAGCAGAGCAAATGCAGTATGTAGTCAGAGCAACTGTGCAAGGAATGAAGGCCATGCCATGTTTTTCTGAAAATGATAAGATTTCTGCCTGACTGGTAGTCATGCTGTGAAGCTTAATTAAAGTTTATGAAGCACATCAAGATCTTTGGATAAGAGGCATGGTACTATGAACTTGGTAATTTGTTCTTTCCAGCACTAAAGAGTGGAAGACTAAAATACAAATGCTTTTATCTTGACATGCCGCCTTTGGTTTGGTTAGCATTAATTCTGCATATGGATTTAACCACAAGGAAATACAAAGGGGCTTTTAATTTTTGGCTTTATTACCATTTATGTAAGAGTATTTGTAGTGGTCTGAAATATTGTAGTAACCTTCTCTTTGAGTTTAAAATATTAATATTAATAATTTTCTTAACCACTTCAAAGTTTGTCCTTGAAAAAAAAAATCTGTGTCATTATACAAACAACATTCATATTAGACTAAAGCAGGCTCTCAGATGTAGTTCTTCAGGCATTTTAAATATTGCCATTATTTTTTTCTGGTTATATTTTCAAAGGCTTGTGCTGCAGGAAAGTTGTAAGAATTGCACATGGCCATGACTGAAGCCATGTTTTTTCATACATTTATTAACAAATCACACAACTCAGAATGTAAGCAAGGAGTCCCATGCACATCTGGCAGATGACAAAAAGTTTTGTGTTCAACTATTCTGTGGCTGAGCATTCATTTTATACGACTCATTCCTTATGCAAACTTGTAAAATCCTAGTCTTGACAATTACCTTCTTCAATGAAGCTCATGTTTCATTATTGGTTTGGGGGGAAAAAATCCTTATGATTAAGGCAACCTGGACAGGGTTAAAATCAATACAATTTGACAATTACATGCATCTTTTAAGCAAACATAGATAATTATTTTGTGAGAGTTAAATCAGTGCAAAAGATAATTTCCTTCAATGCACTAGTTTGACAAATTTTATAAAATTCAGCAAAATAAAGTTGAACGATCTATTATACCTGATGCTGTCGTGATATTAGAGTCCATGATTGTGGCCATAAAATGTACAAACTTCTCTTGGTGTGTTGATGCAGGAAGAAATTGTATTAGTGAAAATCAAGCAAAAATCAATAAATATTAGGAAGTTGAATTATCATGGTAATCTTCTTACTTTTAGTTTTCTTACTTATTTAACTATCATAATTTTAGTGTTTGTCTTGATGAGAGTTTTGATGTTTTATCCACTTTTATCTTCATGGTGATGTAAGTCAACCTTCTACCCTTTCCTTAAGTTGCCCAATACTTTCATGTTCATGTGTTGGTTTCACGCTTGTAAGGTTTTTCATAAATGTGTTGGTGTAGCTACTTCTAAGCTATTTCTGCTTTATCCTCCCTTGGTTCCACCCAAAGTCAGCACATAGAGAGTGTCCAGTCAAGCGTGACTCAGAACAGGTGCCTGGTGAAACTGCCTTGGGTTAGGCAAAGTAAATAATGCTCTTAATTACAAATCTATTTCCTTCCTAGACCTTGCTCTGTTAGCAGATCTCACCCTCTAAAGTTCTCTCCCAGTGACAGAACCTTAAGTTGACTTCCTAAGTAATATAAATCACAAGCTCATCTAACTACACTCATATATCTGAGCTGAGACTGTTGCCTTTCATCTTTATTTTCATGGTCTCTTCTTTCTTTTTCCTTTAGAATCAATAAATGAGCTGGGAGAATTTTCTGCTTTGCTTAGCAAGTGTACTTTCTGTAAGTCATTAAGACTAATCAAGGTGTAAATCAAGGTCTGAATTACCACATTAAAACAATGGCCAAAGATATTAAAAAATTTCCACAGTCCTGAAAACAGTATCTGAGTGTACTTTTATATGCCAGGAAATAAAGTATACTGAAGTTACACCACCACCACCACCACAACAACAAAGGAAAAAAAAGGACAAAGAGCTCATCAATGACAAATCTGATGATTCTGATCAAGTCTCTAAGTGAATCTTTTGATCTTTTATTTTGTGCTGTGCCTAATTTAGCATCTTCCCTAAAGCTTTGCTTGTTTCACTGTTTTTGTCTTAGCCTTTCAAGAATCCTTAGGATCAATGATGCCATTAGTTCTATATTTGTTTTCATTCTCTGATTTTATTGTGTTCTCTTCCTAGCATTTGTCTTTTGGTATTATTCGCCATTTCCAGCACTTGCCTTCTTTTACTATCTGTCGTTTGTTAGGCAGCTCATATTTCCAGTACTTGTCATTTCCCTTTGCATTTAATTTCAATATTTGTGACGTGCCTTTTTTTTCTTCAGATGACTCATAACTCATTTGCTCCCAGTGCTTCTCCAAATGGCTACAGGATAGAGGCATAGATAATGTGGAAGCTTGCAAAGTCCAGAGAGGTGGCTCTCATTAATGTATGTCTTCCTGATTTTCACTGAAGGGCGGAGGAGAACAGAATAATTTAGTACATTAGACAAGACAGCTTTCTTACTTTGACTAGAATTAAATTATTGGCACTGGACAATATTTCTTGATACATTTCTCAGTCATTTCCAAAATATCTAGTAAGAATTTGATATCTGAATATGCTCAGTACTGATTTTCAAAATGCTCTTATGCCACTACTAAAGAAAGGGCACATTTGTAAATACTTTCTCCATTGTGCATATTTCCATATAAAGTTCTGCTAAAATATGCAAGATTTTCTATTTATTTGAGAAAGAAAATGGGGAGGTCCTTATGTATAAATAACTTTTGAGGGTATTACTCTACATGGTATTGCTTCAAAGACATGTTTGACAATGCTTTATGAATGTAGTGTATGTTATGTACTTCCTTAATGAATTTGCAGTTAAACTCCAAAAGAAAAAACATGGAAGGAGAG
Organism: Drymodes brunneopygia; assembly: GCA_013400955.1. Classification (NCBI taxonomy): domain Eukaryota; kingdom Metazoa; phylum Chordata; class Aves; order Passeriformes; family Petroicidae; genus Drymodes; species Drymodes brunneopygia. Next base: position 322,030 of record VZTZ01038741.1, read on the forward strand.
AATTTATAATGAAAAATAACTATATGAGTATCTTATAAAAATCCTTAGCTCTAATATAGTATTTTCTAAAGCACCCACTCTCTATTTGAGAAGAAGGACTATGTTAGTGAGGAGAAGGAAGAGGTAGCCACTCCCACAGTGTTGTTGAGCATGCAATCTCCTGGAGGGTCCAGGCTGTAATCAACTGTGCACCACTCAAACAAAGCAGGAGAGGGGGTTTGGATGCTCAAGGCTGGTCTGTGCAGGATTTCAGCTCCTCAGCTAACCACTATGCTGGTTTCACTTTATTGGTGTTTGATTTCGGTCTCAGGGAGGAGCTGTCTGACAGCTCAAGCCCTTAGCCCACTGCTACATCTGCCAGCATTGCTGCTTCTGTAGACCCCTCAGCACTCTCCAATTCTTTTCCCTGTTGCAGTCTTATCCTTTGTTTTGTTCACTTAGGAATAGAAAGTGAGCAGTGATCCCCTCCTCCCGCATCAGGTGATCTAGTTCCTTTGCCTTTTAAAACACTTGCATTTACGCTCTCTCAATTTGAACCATGTATTCTGACATCAAGCCTGCAGTCCTTGGGAGGATACATGCTTGAACTCTGGAAAATCTTCTTTTTTCTATCTCTCCTTAGAAGGAAAATGTCAAGCTTCTGGGCCCCAAACCTAGTGTAATTTTGTTTTTTTGCTTCATGTCCAGAAAATTTTCTGGGTGCCAGTAGATGTCACTACAGTCAAAAGAAACTTGACAGGCATTTTTCACTATGAATAAAATTGCTTTCCCAACAAAATACAAATGATAAAACATTGTTATTTCTAGTACTACTCCCAAAGTTTTTTATTTGTCTGACCAAACCCTTGAAAGGATGAGGTATGCGTCAGGAAGGGATTCAGGATTTAGGTCCAGGTTATTAACTTATTCTGAAAGTCAAGTGGTTAGAAATTTCTCAGCAAAATGTGTTTTCATTGGGAAAAACTAGAATGATTCACTGAAATATTTTGTTGAAGTGTGATGCTCTCATGTAAAAGTTGTAAAATATCCCCCGTAATTTCTCTAGTGTACAATAGAGATTGTTCAACATTGAGAAAGGAGATCCAAGGCCAAAATACTTCAAACTGCTTGTTTATGGATATGCTTTATGATACAGAGAACTGCATGATCTAAGTAGTTCTCTCCCTCATGGACAGCACTCAAACCTCTCTCACGGAACAGGAGAAAAGGAGAAAACTCAGGATAGGTGAGGTGAAAGAACATCTTTCCCTTCAACTCTAACTGTGATACCTTCAGAAGGTAGAACAATTTTTAGTAAGGGATAATGTCATAGGTAAGGCTGAGATCGATATGTTTATGTTCTTTTTGCAGTTCTGTCAATGGATTTTTACTTAGTATGGAGAACTAGTTACCTTGACAGTACATTTTTCTCAAAATGAGAATAGTACCTACCTCAAGGAATCCATGAACATGAATTTATTAACTCCTTAAAAATTAATATGAATTCTCAAAGGATCACACAAGTGCAAAGCAGTACTGATTTACCCACTCTTGGGGTACAAACAGTTGTGTTAAACTCAGTAAAAAATCTTTTCCATTTTCCATGATTTTTTTTTGTGCAGATTTGATGTTTTGAGGTGTGTATGGGTATTAGACATTGAGATGGCATTAGGACATTTCAAAGTTGCCAGTAAAAAAGACAGTCCATATTATGTAATAACAAGTAGCACACTAGAAATCTAGAGCTCTGTTAAAGGTTCTGTTCTGTCCAAATATGTCAGAGGACTGAACTTCTTTCTTTCTTCCTTTCTTTCTTTTTCTTCCTTTCTTTCTTTCTCTCTTTCTTTTTCTTTCTTTCTTTCTTTCTTTCTTTCTTTCTCTTTCTTTATTTCTTTCATTTCTTTCTTTCTTTCTTTCATTTCTTTCTTTCATTTCTTTCTTCTTTTTCTTTTCTTTCCTTCCTTCCAGAATTCCTTGCAGAATTCCTTCCGGAATTCCTTCCTTCCTTCCTTCCGTCCTTCCTCCTTATATTTGAGCCCTGAAATGGTTGATTTTAATTAAATTCCTGAATCATGATTTTGAGTAAATCTCTGTGCCTTAGTCATTCCTGTTGGAGATACTCCACATGGATAACTGCATTATCTTCTTGGAGAGAGCATAAGGGAAGATGACTTAATAGTCCAGAAAACAGAAAACCTGCTGAGTATGTGGGTGTGTGAGTTTCAGATCCATGGACTGACACATGCAAAGCAAGAATGTCATGGTTGGATTTTTACCCCCACGTGCCTGCTTGGAACTCTTTTAAGGTCAGTGAACATCTGTCTTCCGTCTGAATTTGAGCAGTCCGGCTTTGTCCTGTAGAAGTAGAGTGAGTACTTCTCACAAATACTTTTCTATTTGGACACATGAACAGTTTCTGACAAGCAATTATTTAATCACAAAATTGTCTGATAACTTTACTTCAAACAATTTGCAATAAACCTAATTTGCAATAAAAGTGCTTAATGGTAGAACATATAGTGGGTGACTTGCTGAAGAGAAAGTACATTTGTTTAACTGATTCTCTCTGTTGCCCAATATCATCTAGGTTAAAAGTTCCAGCTGTGTGGGCTGAGGGTCATCATGGAATCACATTAAACATTAAAACCAAAGAATGCATCATTTTTGCCTGACAGTGTATTTTCATGTGCAGCAGGCACTTTCCTCTAGGGACCTGCCTTTCAGTTAGAGGAAATGAACCATACCCACTGCAGCAGAGAAACTGCTGAGTGAAAAGGGATATGTTCCCTGGATAGAGATGTGGCTTTTGCTGGCAGTACTTTACTGTGTTACACACTTAATGATGCAATGGTGTAAGAATATAGTCACAGACAGAAGAAGAACATTAGACAGACCAACATGAAGCATGGAGCAGTTTTGGGTTTCATACCGGTGAATATCTGACTATTTTTAAAATGTAAATAGTATTTGTATTTGCTGTGAAATTACACTATTGTCAGGCCTTGGGCCAATAGAGGAGAAAGAGCAATACAAAATACATCCAGTCATGGCAAAAGTGAAAAAAAAGATGTTACTGCAGAGAGCAGTAGATGTAAAAAACTGATACAGTGCTTAAGGTTGGATTTTGCTGCAGCAGCTGCCAAGATGTTGGTGTTGGAAGGTGTTGGAAAAGCGTTGGAGCTACAGAAACTGTAGTTGACTCTGTACCACCTCCTGTCTTCTCAGCAGAAGGAATCTCTTCTCCTGCCAATACAAAATAAGTCCTGCACTGATTCTGAGACAAACTAGCACTACTGAATAACAATTAAATTCACTTAAAAACCCAACTTAAAGCAATTGAGTGAACAGTTTACCTGGAAGCTGTTCCACAATTGCTTGAAGTCATCAGGAAAACTTTCACACAAGTTCAGCAGGTGTTCAACCAGTGCCTTAGCAGAAAGGAAGATATGACTGTGTTTTATAGGCTACCATAAAATCAGAGCCAAAGAATGTAAGAGCTATTGGGGCATAATACCTTAATAATAGTATATATGCAATTGAAGGAGGCTGGGAATGTAGTCTCACAAATGTGAGTGTCCTAAAGATACAGCTGGGTAGATACTGTAGATATAAGGCAGACACATCTATAGACCTTATGTCTAGGTGTTCTAGTTTGGCTAAGGAGCAAGAGTGTGAATTCCCTTGCTGACCTCAGAGTTCACACTTGGATAATGCAGACTGTCTTTCTGAAACTAAACTGGTAGAAATGCTGCAGGAAGATACCAGCCCTCCAAGAGCTAATGGGTGTTGAATGAGCAGGATCAGACTCAGGTCTGGTTTGGTTTTCAGGAAAACATTCAAAACTGAATGGGTACATTACATCCACATCCTTGTCACCAACTCCTCTATCTCCCAGATTCTCTTCTTTTGAAATTCACTAGAGTTCAGGTTAACTTATATGGCTTTAATTCAGGAATTTGTCTCTGATCCAAGAGATCTGACCTGAACATCTATGCATAAATTAAGGTTTGTGAAATGCCTTCTTTAAAACCTACCTTTCCCTGTTGTATTTTATGTCTGGTCTTTATTTGTGACATGTGGAAGCAAACGTGTGTATCACACCTTTTTTTTCTCTATGCTTGCTTTTGTTGTAATAAGTACGCTTTTGTAGAATGAGGAGAGGTAGATGCTGCTTCAGTCTAGAACACTATGTTTTCTGTCCTGTCATTTCCATGAATTGCATGAGCACATTCAGCCACTTCCCTCATTGTCTGGTGAGTACTGCTTTTGCTGTTGTGGGATTCATTCATTAAGAATAATTTAATGACTAACACCTACTAACTTAAGTAGTTCGTCATCAGTTGTCCTCATTAACATTGTCTTCCAGAAGTCAGCTTTTTATTTCTAAGGCTGATTCATGCAACCATCAGCTGGCAAAACAGTAAGGCCAGGGACATAGGTCTGAGGAAAGTGGTACCGTGAAATAAAAATTAAAGTGGAAGAAAACTGTGGCATTTGAGAAAATAAGGTGAGGTGATATTTGTATAAGTAGCCTGCTACTCATTGTTCTGCCAAATGGAATAAGAAATTCCTAGGTTTTTTTTTTCTTTTTAAATCATGATTGGTTGTGGTTTTTTATTAAGGGACAAAATGCATTTGTGACACATGGTGACTAATATGGCTATAAAGAATTTAATTGCAAGGAGTTAATTCAAGAGTACAAATTCTTTTAAGTTGCAATGATGTTTTGCTTTGCTTTTGATCCCCCTTTTGTTTTACACAGTGTTATCAGGTCCTGAGTTACAGCTTGCTCTCTTTGCCTGTTTCTAAATTCAAGTTATAAAACTCCAACTTCACCAATACAGAGAGAAGATCATGCAAGTCATTCTACTGCTTTAGCTGATACAGGAAAAACAATGTGAGCCATACTGTGCCCTTCTTTTATATAATATTTTAGTGGTAGTCCTTCTGAATGGTCCCATGGTTTCAGGATAGTAATAATCATATAAGCACTCCTTTGGGGTTGACTGGCTGAACCTCCTCAGAGAATGAAAGAGAAAAAAAAATTCAAGCTGTGGAAAAAACAGAATGAGCTAACTGATAGAGCAGGCCAGGAATAATGATCCTACATGTGATCTGATTCCTACTTTCCCAGGTGTGAGAAAAGAGGAATACCTCCAGAAGTTCAAATCTATTTCTATCTCTAGCCTGCATTTACTGAACTCTGTTGTTTGTTTCTGTATTCCTAAAAGGTATGGGAATTCTTCTGTTGGACCTCTTTTCACCAGAATGTGATGCAAAGAAGCACCTGAGAGCATTGCTTTGGTGAACTGAATGCAAAAATACGCCAATTACATGATTCTGGAGTTAGGTACGGTTTTCTTAACCTTTTGCATTCTCAGAACATACAAAGTTGTTTTTTCAGGAGAAGATCTATAATAGCAAAAGCTCTGATTAGAGTTGGAAGCAATGCTAAAGACAAGCTCCTTTAAAATTGATGTCACTATCATGAAGAAAATAGAAGGAGGTATCACCAGTTTCCTTGAGGAGGCACCAAAGCTTATACATATAGAATGAGTCCATGAAAAAATGAGTAGTTAGCTTTGTTAGCAGAAATTTTACCAGTCTTTTGCTAAGACAAAATTAAAAGGTCTTCTGAATAAAGTATATAATCTTTCCACCCATACCACTCTCTGATCTCAATGAGACTTTAGAAAAGGTTACTTGCCTGGAATTGAATCCAGTGGTTCTTACACATTTGAAAGAGACTTTGGATATCAGATGACTGTGTGCGAAGCTGGGATTGCTTCAGCAAGCCTGAAAATTGTTCTCGACCTGCTGTTCTGCTCTTGGGAGATGAGAGCACAAACAGCCTTTTCAAGATCCTGTTCACAGTAACATTACACAGGAAAACAGCAATAAAATGATCCACGGTCTATACACTGCCATCCCTCTACACAGAGTTCAGCACTGTCCAGCTGTTAGCCAAGCCCAGTTGTCTCCTTCAGACTTCCTCTGCCCCACCTCTGTATCAGAGGAAGTTGCAATAGTTTTATGACTGAACCTTAGCCCTGAGTTCAGTCATCACCGTACCTGCTAACATGCTAAATTTGCATCTGGGTTTGGCATGTGAGTGACTGCAAAGCCCAGGCTTATGGATTCAGTCAGGATCTCCATCTCAACTCAGCACCAGAAAGCAAGAACCTGAGGTCTTCTGGACCTTAATGTGTACTTTTACCTCATTTCAGGTCCAGGTCAAGAGAGCTTTTACTACACCTGAAAGTGGCTTAAAACACAGCAGAGCAGAAAGAAAATTCCACCCTCCCAATTCAGGAAGGACACTAAGGTGCTGGAGCATGTCCAGAGAAGGGCAATGGGGCTGCTGAAGGAGCATAGGTCCTGTGCATAGCAGCTGAGGGAGACAGGGGTGTTTAACTTGGAGAAGAGGAGGCTCTACAAGTACCTGAAAGGAGGCTGTAGTGAGGTGGGGTTGGTTTCTTCTCCCAGGCAACCAGTGACAGGACAAGAGGCCATAGTATTAATGTGCATCAGGGGAGGTTTGGGTTGGACGTCAGGAGGAATTTCTTCACAGAAAGGTTGATTAGACATTGGAATGGACTCCCCAGTGAGGTGTGGAATCACTGTCCAGGAAGGTATTTAAGGGAAGTCTGAACATGGCATTTAGTGCCAGGGTCTGGTTGACGTGGTGGTTGGTCACAGGTTGGATCTCAATGATCTCAGAGGCATTTTTCAACCTAATTTATTCTGTGATTCAGTGATTCTGTGATTTGTGCCTGTGTACACTGGTTTCAGCTCCAGCAGCCTCTATTTCTAGTGACAGGGCAAGGAACTAAAATATGAGATGTGATACTCAGTGTAATTCCTGCTTCCTTTAATGTATTCCTACATTCTGTGATTGTAGCCAGCCCGTTGATTTTGGCCTGGAGTCAGCTACCAGGTCTCAGGTGACAGCTGTGACTAATGACTGAGATACTGGAAAGAGTAACTACAGCTCTCTGCACCAGGATCCTGATTTGCTTCCTCATGCCCAGGCCGGGGGGGTGGTAGATCAGTGTCACAGCTTACACACTGGCTCACTTTCCCTGGTAAGCTCACATGCATCCTAAACTGGGGCATTTCCCACAAGAATACTCTGACTCAGCATTGCATTCCTGTGACAACTCAGAGTCTCACCGAGCCCCCTTTTGAAGCAGCTGCTGTCTCAGGAGGTAATTTTGTCATTTTTCTCCCAAAACCTCTCCCAAGGGGGCTTTTAAATATAATGACTGAGATCTTGAGACACTAGTTTTTATTTTCTTGGGAGAAAGAAATCAGTTAAACATTTTTTCATTAATCTCCCATCTATTATGTTGAAGGGTTCTTTTACAGCTGCATTGTATTGCTAAATGTTTTATTTCTTGCTTTTAATTTCTACCTGGTCATTTATGCTCACCTCCTCATAACCACATAGCAGCCTCAGGTAAAACAACTGAAAACTCAGATGGCACATACAATGCTCACAACTTAATATAATATAGGTTATGTTCTCTGTGCAAATTGTTATTTTATACTTACGGTTGTGAGGATACTTTTAAATACCTAACTGTAGATATGCACCTTCCACATCATTTTTCAAGTATATCCAATCTGTATGAGACTTTTAAAACAAACAAACAAACAGACAAAACAAAAAAGAGAAACAAACTAAAAACCCCAAACAAAAAAGCAAAACAAACACCCCCCCCGAAAAAAAATCCATTGAGAGGATTCCAGAAAAGAGCCAGACTACAGCAGCAAAGACACAGAACATCTAAAATAAAATAGCATCCATTTATTCTGACATGTGGAAAAACATGTCCAGGAGCTAGCAAATCAATGTAAGAATACATACTGCTAGCCTTCACAGAAAATTCAGGGCAACATAATGCAAGCTCTCCTAGAATTCAAAATCGATTATTATGTTAATATGACTATAAAAATAGGAGCATTTGGCTGGAAGAGACAGTCTAGGTCATGATCTAGTAGACAGTCTGGTTCATGTAGGTTAGAGCACCCAGAGCTGTGGGCAACTGAGGGAAAGTCTCTAGTTCCAAAGGCTGTAGAGGCTCCACAAGTAACTAATACCCTCAACTGCAAAGCATCTCCATCACCCTGTACTGAATTTGCAGTTTTACACAGGCTGTGTCACCACTGTGCCATAGGAAGCATGAGTGAGAAACTGACAACGTCTCTCTAGTAGCATAGTATATGTTAAACAAAACTCACTCAAGGACTGACTACTTTCTTCTCTATATAGAAAGGCAAGAGAAAAAGTCCTTTAAAATAAAACTTGGGAGAAGATCCCCTCTCTTGATCAAAAACTTCTTTAACCCTTAGCATCAGCCTGAAGCTGTATAATGCATTATGACCCTCAAACGTATCTTCCTCCCTCCAGTTATGGTGAATACTTTTCAGTTTCAAAACTGAAAGCAAAATCTGCTTCCCCTAGAAACTAGAGCATCCACCTGGGGAAATCCTCCCATGCCTCCATCCGTGACATGTAAAATATCTTGAGAACATATTATAAATTCAATACAAACTCATAAAGTTCCAGGTACTTAGGATATGTCTCTGTCCATGACATATCTGAAGTCTTACTGCCCATATCCACAGCCTGACTCAGAAGCTTAAAGACGGTCACCTCATGCCATTTGAGACATTGTAACTTACCTGAAAAATCTACATGGGTATGGCAAATACTACTCAGGTCTTGCAGAAGAACTTTCCTGGATTGGCAGCTGGAGGCCAGGAGCAGTGCCTGAGGACATGGCACTAGTTGCTGCTGTCTAGGGGAGTGAAGTCAAATCACCAATGTCCTAGTCCCAGACATTTTCTTACTCTGTATATAGCTCTCCCTACACATGAACTGAAGTTCATCTTAAAACAAATTTAGCTTCACTTTCTCCCAGAGCCTATGTGGATACTCTTAAAATTTTGCTCTTCAGATACTAGGAATTTCCAGAAGAGATTTATTCATGATCTATTTACAGTAATTTGATTTTATGTTGGTGCATGTATTTAGCTTAAGTCATTCTGTTCCTACAAAGACATATTTCTAGAGTCCTCATTTATCCTCTTCCATTTCTTTTTTTGCTTGGGTAAACAACCTTAGCTAAACAACCTCTGCAAAGTCTCACTGTAAGCTTTTGTCTTTACTTAATCATTTCTATACATTATTTCTGCTTCTCTTCCAGTCCAGTTTATCTTTTTGGAACATAGATGACCAGCCCAGCATACAGTATTCGAAATGACACCTCCAGCAATGCTTTGCTGCAGTGGCACTTCTGCAATTCCCTGTCTCATATTAGTATCATGCTGTGAGCCTTTTAGCATAAACACCACTCAATTCTGGAAACATTTTATAAATTTCAGGTGCTTAAAAGTAACAAATCTGAGGAATCAAACATTTAACTTGCAATTTCTGTAGAGCTAGGAAGGTTGATACAGGATTTTTATGCAGGCAGGAAGTTTTACATGGACTGTTTATTTTGTCTTTTGTTCACTTCCCCATTTCCTCACATGCTGCCAAAGAGATTTTCCATCAGCACTTTGCCATTTCACTGTAAACAGACTTTGGTTCTTCAGGTCCTCTGTGTATCAGTAATCAAGGACACTTTTTTACCACTTTTTTTCCTGTTAGTAAGGAAGGAAGGTTTATCTTCACCATGTACGTTTTATCCCTTATCTGCAGTCAGCATCATTTGCTGGTACATGTCTTGTGCAGGTCAATTGCCAGAACACACTGATGTCAAGGCCTGAGACCATTCTCAAACTACCAGTAGGCTCTTGAGAGAAAGAGCTGTCACAATATGCCATAAACCTATGTGACTTTAAATTATGCATTCATACATGGGATGTGGTTTATGTTACAATGTGACAGAGACAGAAATCCCAGTTTGCAAAATGTAGTCAAGGTACCTACCTCACTCACAAAAACACAATGCCTCGCCTGGGACTGTCAGCAAATAAAGTTTATCTTTATAAAACAGAGATGGCCATCCTTTAAGGTTATTATAACAGAAATTTTAAGTTTAGTTAAGATACCTGACTGGGAGAGGAATATATACAAATTCTTTCCTGTCGCTAAATTCTTGTAGATTCACAACCCATCATCCAAACTGCAAAGGACTGGCTCCTTGCACTGTCTGCATTTAGGTCTGGAATGTGAAATGGTTTTGCATTTCAAGTTAAGTAAGTTACTTGCAGAGTGGATAAAGCAGGAATAAGTTCAAGCTAGTATAAATTGGTGTCACCTATCTTTCTAAGCTCACAAATCTGAAGCAGAGGAAAATAGGGAGGAATGCTAAATAGGAAATGGAGGCAAACTCCTTATTATCAGTGTTCCTGTGCTCCACCTCAACATGAATATCACTGCAAGAATATTGGTGGAAGTTTTTACTCCTTTCTCCTGCTTAGTTCTATAAATATCCACATTCCTAATGCTCCATTTAGTGCCTACAAACTCTATTAATTTTTACCTTTTCTTTCTTTGCAATATTCTTTTTCTAGCCTCAGTTGTCTTACTTTCTTAACCAGCTCTGCAGAGTCTGTCATTACCATCTGTCCCACATTAACCTGTGAAAACTTTCCTTTGGTAAGAGCAACTGAAGGGGCTTTGGCTTCTGTATTATCTTACCCCTCACTAACAAAACATAAGAATGACATGAAGACTTCTTTTTTTTTTCTTCAAAGGTAAAGACAAAATACCAGAAGAAGTAATATTTGTGCTGCTTGCATTACAGTGATGAACCCCAGCTTCTCTTTTAAACAGAAATTGCAAATATTTCCGTGGCCGAGAAGAATCTGCTATTCAGCTCAAGAAATAAAATAATAAAGCCAGTACCAACGAGCTGTTTTGGGATGGTGACATAACACATGAGCAACCCAGAAATAATATATTTATGTGGACCTGGTAATCCAGATATTGAAAAAATATGTCCAGTATTTGTGTCACTTGACAGTGTCCTTAGACCTCATTCAGTTATAGTCTTCATCACCTAACATGCAGGTGCAAGGGACTGAAGCATATCTTCCCCATTCCTTAAACACTGCTTCTGATATCCTTGTGGAGGTTCTCAAAAGCCTTCTGTTCTGTACTTGGCTGCCATAAGACTTGTCTGTGGATGCATAATATTCACCTCAAACCTTGACCCCTGAGAATTTGGCTTCTGGCTGGAATCCTGGCAGACAGCTACCTGTCAGCAATTTACTGGAAGGATCCTGCTGTCATCTGTTTCAGGCACTCCGAACAGGAAAACGAGAGGAGGGTTTTGTATTTCAAAGGACTACAGAGCTCAGGAATGGTTCTTTCAATTGAAATTCTGACTGTGAGAGTCTTTAAATATAGTTCTGCTTCTCTTCTAGACTGTGAGATCAAACAGCCCAGGAAACAGGAGGAATATTTGCTGACTTACAGTACATGTACAATTTTTGCAGATTGGTTGGCTTCATTATGCAACTTACTATGGAAAGGACATAAAAACGTCATTGACATGTCTGGTTTTGTGATGAAAAAAATCCTGTGCTAAAACATTTTTCCCAATCTGTTTCTGAACTTTTTCTTCATGGATATTCAAGATCTAGAACTTGTTATTCTGGAGTCTGTTGATAGGTGTTTAAAGAGACTACAGGGTTTGGAAGTTATCTCAGTTCTGACTTGCTGAACAGTATTTGATTTCAAGGATCTGCTAGGAAAATCATTAGTTTTTATGATAATCCAATCTTGTAACAGGGAAAAGAAACCATAAAAAGTTATGCATTATTTAGTAGTGTCCAAGACCATAATCCAGAAATCTTAACTCCATGCTCACTACAGAACCAAAATTTTCACTAAATTCATCAGAGGAGTCTATTTTACCTTAGGATAGAAACCACATTTAAAAAAAAATCCCTGCCCTATTAATGATCTATAAGAGGGAACCAGTTTATACTCAGTTTATCACATTTCAGCTTCACAAAACCAAACCCCCAAAATATGGGAGCAGCCAGCTAAGGCAGTAGAATATCCCTAAAGTGAAATTCAAGTTGTTTTTTTTTTTTTTTTAGGATGCCTAACTGGAAGGACACATGCATGTATAATCTTCAGTTTGAGTGTATGGACAGTGCTGATTTGCTGCAGTAAGAAACATGGAGTATTTGGATACAGTTTCATTACTAAAGCAAAAGTCTGTTAGTGGAGGTTAATATTTTGCATCTAAAGAGTCCATTTCACAATTATACTACTTACAAGTGGGTGGTAGCCAAAGTAAGAGAGACAGGATTATTAACTAATATAAAATATCAAAAGAATTTCTGTTACTTCCTGGGAATTAAGAATGTCTCTGAATAGTCAGGATCTATAAATGTTTACACCATTATTTCTTTTCTTATCAATAAAAAGAAGTTATTGGTTTTGTTTTCAATAAAAATAAACCTCCAAACTAATGGAATGAATGTTTTCTCCATAAAGAATCTGAGGTGAGGATTAATGAGGAAATATTAAAACATATTAAAACAAGATATGCATACTTTCTGTAAAATATACCAAAAGAATCTGCACATTTTTGAGACATGGGAATGTCAAGTGTGAAGGACAATTTTGGGATATATCAAAATGGAGGAATCATAATAAATAGATATGGGATCTGGTTAGAAATGCACAGAATGAGATCATCACAACACAAACCCCAAGATGTTTACTGCATCACAAAGAAAAAAACTCTGGATCACAAGAATTCATCAGCATAACAGTTTGGTGAATGGGCCATTGCAAGGACCCTTGCAAGAAAGATTTGTGTCACCATTTAGGTGACTGGCTGTCCTTTATTAGACATTTGATTAGCAGTGTGAATGCTACTCTATATAAAGACCCTATGAATTTGTTTTCTAAGCAACACTGAGTGTTTGTGTAACAGCTGACATGAAGGAAAAGAGGATTTAAAATCTTAATGTAAATACTCCTAGCATAGTTATTCAGCTCTTTAGGTGACTCTGGTATTTTTGTGTTGTTAGTTCTTTGTGCCTGAAAGAAATAGACTCATAGAACCACAGAATCATAGAATGGGTTGGGTTGGGAAGGGACCTGACAGGCAGGAATGGGTTCCACATGATCAGATTGCTCAAAGCCTCATCCAACCTGACCCTGAACACTTACAGACACTGGACATTCACAGCTTGTCTGAGCAACTTGTTCCAGTGCCTCACCACACTCACTGTAAAGAATTTCTTCCTTATCTTTTATATACCTTCTTTCAGTTTAAAATTGTTGCCTCTTATACTGTCACTTCAGGACCTGATAAAAAGTCTTTCTCCATCTTTTTTACAAGACTCCTTTAAATATGGAAAGGCTGCATTAAGGTCTCCCCAGAGACCTCTTTTCTCCAGCCTAAACCTCTAGAGGGGAGTTAGAATACCCTCTAGAAATGTCATAAAAAGTTCTGTGACTGTATTTCAGCAAAGGCACGATAGAATAACGTGGCTTGCTGCCATGCACACAACAGTGGGATGAACTTTGCAGGAATTGCACAGATGTACATAGCCAGGAACAGAGTTTTGACTCACTTGAAGTTCAGATGACCCCTCAGAGCATGACTCCCTCAAGGTTAGACAAGCTTTAGTGGAGTAATTGAAGTGAGGAGTTAAACCTCTGCCATGGAAATGTACATGTAGAAAGAAACCTTCTAAAGGGAACTGCAATATCATAGCTGGGAAGCCAAATGATTTCAGGAACTACACATAAGAAATTCAGTACTTCTACTGTGTCAGAGTTTTCTATTAAAAATTTAGGACTTCATAAATCCCAAGCCAGGTTTCTGATGTTGAGTCCTCACTTTTTTTTGGGCTTAAGGTCCACTTTGCCCTGAACCATTTCTGGAAGTGGAGTTTTGTCACCTCTAGGGCTTTTAAAAACGGATTTTAAAAAATGCTGAACCACCTGCTAAGGAGTACTGGGTAGGTCTTACTGTTCTTAGTAGGCCTTTGTAACTAAGCATAACAAAAACTCTTTCTGAGATTGTGTGTAGCAGCTGGATAGAAGATCAGAGCTGCTGCTGGAGCAGTGCCATCCATACAGAGTGAGAAAGTAGACTTGGCACAGGGCTCTGGCTGAACCAAGTGGGTCCCACTGGCAGATGAAACTTTAGCAAGCTGTCTGAACTATCTTTTTATGCATCTGCTCCTTGTAGTTTATCAAGGCACCCAGGGCATTGGTTAGTCTGACAGAGCTGTGAGATTCAAGTTAAATTAAACCCTCTGCCACCACTGTCTATGCTGAAATAATTGTTTTTCTTCTCCTATTACAGGATTATGATGAGATTTAAGTTAATGTGTTATTAGAATTTGCTTTTCAGATAATGTTGCTGTTTTAATGGCTTCACTGAGTAGTTTTCATGTACTTTCTAACCTCAGATGTCTTTATACAGGAAAAACAATAAGAATGGCATTGATAATGAAAGCTTTGCAGTACTTACTGTCCAAAAATATTTGCATTATGGGAAGGAACTCCTTCTAGTTAAATTTTCACAGAGCTTTTTATTTTAATGTTCTTTCTGCATTTCAAAGCTTAATGGTTTTATTTTCTGAGCCAATAATCCAGCCTTGCACTTCTTGTGAGGTTGTGTACTAAGCAAACCTCTTTGCATTAAAGATGATGGCATTTTAACAAAGTTTGGCTGTAAGACTTGTTCACTACTTTTGCCAAGCAGCAACGTACCTTGCTAGAAAGCTTCTTAAAAATACTTTGCAAAATTATTCTTTTGGTGCCATGGGCATCTCTCCAGCTGTTATTTCCACTCTTCTCTTGCAGAGTGAAGCCTTGCTATCTGTTTGCAGACTTGTCTTGCTTATTTGGAGAAATCAAGACGCCCTTGCAGGTATAGAATGGTTGCAGAAATGAAGTTTGCATGCCTGACCATTGCTACTCCTCATACCAGCCTAATTCTTCATCATAGCAGTTATATCCCTCCGTATCAATTACAGACCATGTCAACTCCCTCAGTCCATCTAAATACCTGCCTTCACTGTGGCCACTCATACTGTGAAGCCTCTGGTGCTTATCCTTCCTAAATGAGCAGCTCCTGTCGTTCCAGTGCCCCTCACCATATGGCCCAATGTGCAATCCATTTTCTAAGCATCAACTCTAGCATGTTGCATGGGGTCTAAAACAATCAAGGGTCAATTCACTCCTGGCTACTCTGCATATCCTTTTGGCTGTAGCTGAGATAATTTCTGGCCTCACTGTTTCCTGGGAGTGAGAGGGATTCACCAATATGCATGTCAGTGGGAGCTGCCAAAAGAATGTTAACTGGTGTTAAAGTGGTGTCAGGGAGCATGGAAATGGGCCAGAGGGACAAGCTGGTGAGTACTGGACCCTCCACTTGCAAAAAATAAAGACTTCTGTGTGTGCAAGCCTGAAAAGGGAATGCGAAGAGGTGAAGGAGACATTTATCAAACGAAGAACAGTGAGAATGCTGAGGAAAAATGGAATCAACAAAAGGGAGCAGCACTTATTACTCGTAAGATTTGTGTTAGAGAGGTCAGGGAGCAGCTGCTGGCTGAAAAGGAACCAGACACCTCCATCATAACTCTGATGTATGGCAGGATGTGCATGCAAAGTAGTCATAGTGCTATGGGTATCCAAGGGTGGTTAATATGACCTCTTTCACTGACATGACCTAAGTTAAAATGACCAATTAAAATGTAAGTAATAGCTTATTTCTTAGAGATTGTCAGGGAAATGGGTCAGCTGTTTGTGGCCATGGCGACTTGTCCCCTTTGGGTGTAGATAGGATATATATGATTGGAAAAGGTTTAATTGGTGACATGAATTAATCATTAAAATTTATGAATTTTTGACAGTACACTGAAACCCTAAATTACACTAATTTTATACTTGAAAGATCAAATATATAGAGAAGGAGAATTCCTAATTTTGTTAATACAAGGGATGATATTAATTGTGAATTTCTTAGATAAGATTCATAAATGAATATGCAACAGACTTTGGTTGTGGTTTTGTGGATCCTTCTTTGAACAGTCATGAGATCTGTTCAGAACTAGCAAAGAGATCAGGCTAGATGGGACAAATACTATGAGGCAAGTCACCTCAGGCTAGGGCAAGTGGGCAACGCAAGGAAGCTGATGGTAGAAGATGAACTGTCTGGCTGATGGCCTGATGAATGGATTTTTTTAGAGGTACTGTGTCTCTTGATTGCTTGTGTGGCCAGAAGTTTTCCAGATGTTAAGGAAGTATCATGGTGGCTAGCATCTGGGATGTTAATGAGCATCTTAGGATTTGTGAAGTCAGTTGCTTTGAAAAGATTGAGGACTAGCAACTGGAGGTGTGCAATCCTATTGTGTGAAAAGGACAATTTATGTTCTGAACTTTAGGGAAAATTTTATGGTAGGACTCAGGATTTCACTGGATGAATAAAGACCACAAAGAAATTTGCAGGAGTAAGCAGACACCCTACCAGGAAAAAGTTCTACTCAGCAATGCAATTATGTTTAGAAGATCAAGTAGTATGGGGATAACGTGAGACATACCAAAAGCCTGCCTGGGCCAGACTTTGTAAAGGAAATTAAACAAATAGCAAAAGGTTATTCAGCTGTATAAATAAAAAAGAACACAGGAAGGCATGAGTCCACTACACAATAAGGACAGAACAGAGATTAAAGTTGATCATGCTATGTCACCAAAAGTAAATGAACACAAAGTCCTTAGAGTCTAATGAGAGCAAATTCTTCTGTAGGCTGGTGTCCATTAGTGGAAGAATCAAAAATATGATGTTTTTGTCAACACCAAATCTTGCATGGACTCCAATGAGATGTTTATGAATCATTAGTAATTCTAATTATCAGCATGTGTTATCAGCATAGGTGAAGAGCTGAGTAATATCCACATGAAAGCCATCATCAGCTCTACATATAAATGCCTCAAATGTAATTGAAGAGAAACAGTAGGATTGAGGGGGATTGACTACATGCGTATTGTAGCTTTGATAAAATCATGCAAACTACAGGTATTTTATCAATAAATGAATAAATAACAACTAACAATATACATAATATGTACAATCTGAATTTGGATCTCTCTTTTCACCTCTGACTGTCCTTATCTGGCAATGTTTTTGTTGCATGGCAGATGCAAGGCTAGAAAATGCAAGATGCAAGTCTAGAAAAAGTGTTTTTGTTTACTGAGTTTGCAAAATTTTCAGAGGGTGAGAGCATTGACTGTTCCAATATCCAGAGTCAAATAGGACTAAAATATTTATATCTATTTATCTTAGGCAGTACTTGCTAATTTCCACCTGCAGTTTTTCAACTGCGTAAATACTGAACTGACACTGCCAAGTTTGCCTTCTTGTAGCACACCTTGTATAGCAGCAGATTTCCATGCTGAATCAAGTCCTTTTCATTTTCATAGTTTGAACAGAGCATTGATAAAACTGACATGGTGGTTCCTGTTACCTGGCCATAGGGAAACAGCCATATTGGTATAGGGAAGAAAGATAAAGAATACTTAGAAAATGTTTTTTGTATCTCTCCATGAAGATGATTCACTGTCCTCAATGCAAAAGCTCCTACACAACAAATCAATATCCAGGTCTGAATGTCTCACACACAAGAGCCTGTATCTCAAAACCTGATCTAAAAAATGCTGAAGTGAATTAGATAATTTCTTCCACTTACAAAAGCTGATTTTTTTTATCTTACAAGAATTTTGAACTGGTCAGGCATATCAAGTGTGGGGGAAAGAAATAACAATTTCCAGTCTTCAGATGGAGTTAGTAGAGTTTAAGAGGTTAAGTAATTGCCTGAGGCTACACTATGAAGTTTGATCCATTGAGAAGAGGTCACATCCAGGCCAGGATCCTATGCCCACAAGCACATCTATTCATTCAAGTAACATGATGTTTTTAATTCAAAATAGTTGACTCTTTAGTAGTATAGGCTAATCACAAATGAAACACTAACATAAGCACTGAAATGTCACTTTAATGCCTGTAGGCGACCTCATTTTTGACTTACAAGTATTTGTCTCTGCAATAGACTTGACTTTCAAACAAAAGCAATACAACAGACTAAACATATCAAAGAACCAAGGAAGACTATAACAAGGAGAACATTTTATTGTGGGTTTATTTGCAGTTTGGCTTGGGGTTTTCTTTTTGTGGTTTCAGATATGTCATTAAGCCTTCATTTTTTCAAAGTGAAATACATTTTGTGAAAGCAAAAAAAGCAGTCACTAAGAAGTACTAGACTCTAATATTCAAGCAAGCAATTCCCATGGCAAGCTAAAACCCTGTCAATTCATAGCTAAACAGCAATATCAGCTATAAATTTGATCTAGCTTATTCCAACCAAACTTCTTGTTATTTCAAAATCTTTAAGCCGTATGTTGGCCACCAGGAGGATTGTCATGGTTTAACCTCAGCCAGTAACTAGGCACTTCACAGCCACTGCCTCACGTTCCCTGCAGTGGCATGGGGAAGTGAATTGGAAGAGCAAAAGTGAGAAAGTTTGTGGATTGTAATAAAGACAGTTTAATAGGTAAAGCAAAACAAAACGAGGAATTCATTTGCCACTTCCCGTGGGCAGGCAAGCGTGCAGCTGTCTCTAGGAAAGCAGGGTTCCATCATGTTGCACAGCTGGCAACAGAAGAAACACGAGGGTCTCAGAGCAGTAGTTGCATCTCTAGGTAGCACCAACCAAAAGCCCGCCCTTCTTTATTTACCTATTTTTATATGTTTTTAAAGACAATCAAGGATTGATGAAAAGGGTCAACACCCCTGAAGGTTTACAGGATAAAGACATGGTTAATTATCTTTCTCCACGGCAGGGAAAGGAATGAAAAACAATTTCACAAGTGCAAAACAATCCCGGCCGGTTAAGAAAAACAAGGACCATGTTTACAGAAAAAGTATGGGAAACTACAGTTACAGTGTTACAACTTATGTCACAACGCCCTGTAAAACCAGGGCGACACCATCATGCCTAATGGTTACCTGGGAAGACAAAAGTCATAATTTCAAATTTTCCCCCCCATTTTGCCTCAGCTTTATAGGCTGAGCATGACACTGTATGATCCCTTTGGTCAGCTGGGGTCAGCTGTGTCCCCATCCAACTCCTTGTGCACCCCCAGCCTCCTGACTGGTGGGGTGCTGTGAAAAGAAGAAAAGGCCTTGGTGCTGTGTAAGCCCTGCACACCTTCCAAAACACAGGAGTGAAAAAAACAGAAAGAGATCACTAAGGTAAGCAGGAACATGTTGCATGAAGAGGCAGTATAACGTGACCCTCATAAACACAAGAAAGATTAAGTGTAAGTTTGTAAAACTATTTGGTACTAGAATAAAATTATAAATTAATTTGTATACCATTGGAAGAAAATTTTTCTTCAAAAGCACAGACATAAGGCTAATCAAAGTAAATGTACGTCTCACTGTCTTAACAAGTTTTTCTTTAAGATTAACAATAGCTATTTTTCCAAACAAAACTATACATAGATGTAAGCAATATTAGCACACAGCACAAAAACCCTACACCGTGATAGCCATCATGGAACAATCATAATTTTACCAAAGATTTTAATTTTGTCTTCATTGTCAGAAACTTTGAAGATTCACAGCAACAAAGAGTCTGACAACAAAATAAAACACCCTAAAAAATTCACAGTAACATAAACTGCCTTATGTCCCCCAAAAGGACACATTTGGAATGAACTTACTTTCTATGCTTCCTTGCTGTTCTGTTTAGGACATCGTCTCTTAGGATTCAACATTTTATGCATAATGAAATTAAGATTAAAATCTTCATAGGTAATTTAATTAATTAGTTAAGGTTGGCTGTGTAAGCTTTACTGTGAACACCTAACTAGACATCCTAACATATAAGTCATTTCCTATCCAAGAATAGAATTATCCATTCCTGGAAAGAAAGAGACATTCCTGTGGACAAAATATTTCATTTAAGATTTTGAATATCTGAGTCTAATTCTCAGATTATCGCATGCATAGATCTTTACTGAAGATTTATCAGTTATTCAGTTTACCTCTTTGAGTATAGACTTCCTCAAATGACAGCTACCTTTGCACAATATTAAGCTGAAGTATTCTAGGAATTGTTTTCCAAAAGATTACTAGAGTCTTTCTTTGTGCTTCCTATAATCCCCTCTTGGAGCTATTGGATTGTTACAGAAGCCTACAGGCATTAAAGTGGCTGCTATTTCATTTGTAGAGGAATGGGCCTGCTGAAACCTGCAGCAGTATATGGTAAACTCTACATTTCATCTTGTGCTTTTAGTGCAGAGTCAGTGGCAAAGGCAGTTTTGTGTCTGCTCCTTTTCACAGAAAACCCTGTAAGGGTCTGTGTTTTCAGACAGTGAGTCATCCCTGGCCATGTGAAACCACAACTTTCTTTCTGTTAAACATTGACCTGTTCACATCGTGACAGATGAACCACACCTACCTCATAGCTTGTATAACTTTCTGTCCTTTTTTTACCTTACTTCAGTAAATACCACACCTGTGCTTCTGTGTTGTACTTTCTAGTCCAACATATACTGAGTGTAATGGAACTGTTATAGAAACCTAAAGTGTGAAAAGTTTTTAGGGAGTGGTAACGTCAAATTTTCCATTCCTCAGCAATGAATGGGAAGGGGTTGAACACAAATAATGGTGTATAAAATAAGGCACCTGTTAGCAGCTGCAGCTCTGCAATGCTGATGAATTACTGCTTTTTGTTGCTTGGTGCCCATCCACTTGCTGCAACCAGCTGTACTTCAGGCACTATGTGTGTTTACATTGAGAAAGAAATATTTCAACACCTGCACATTAGAAATATGGAGACACATTCATCTTCGTTTTGGGATGTGATTGCCCTTTGTGTTAAAAAATCAAACACCTATAGCTATGTTTCAAGGAGAGGAATTAGAAGTACCTTCCTAAAGTACAGCTAACTCACATACTTATCTTTCTTTCATGATTTTCTGTCGCTGTAGAGACAGGCAGTGCTTCAATCAAGTGACACACCTGCCAGAGTATAATACCCTGTATAGTTAAAATTTCTCTCCTTATTTATTGTCAGTAGGTAGATTCCCAGAGTGCAGGAATATATTCAGTGGTGGGTGTTCAGCGTTCTGCGTTCTACTCCAACCACAGTATGGTGGCATCCCTTACCCAATTCTGCTCACCCCTACACATTCCTGCTGAATCTTAGTTCCTCTCCACCACTAGCTTGACTTTTACTTGTTACTTAGGGCACCAGTCAAACCTTTCTATAGTGTAGCTTATGGTATTTTTTTGTATTTGTTTTATTTTTTCCCATTTTTATTCTTTAACATTTTAAATTTACTTTTTTTTCTAGGACTCTTTTTCCTCACATATTTTTACAGTTATGCCATCTGGCTGAATGTCATTTTTCACCTGAGACATCAAGCTTAGTAGAAGAAAAATGCTTGGAGAAACATCAAAACTTCATCTTTGGCAAAGCTCTGTGCTAGAAATTTGATTTGAAGTGCTTAGATTTTAACTTTGGCTCCACAGCCTTCAAAGAAGAACTCATTGAACTTTTGATTAGGAGTCCTGAGTTGGGTTTTGGTGGCCATTTTGGAAGTGGGGACCTTCAGGGGTAACTAGAAGCTTCCCTCATGTTCAACAGGATCAATGTCAGACAGCTCCAAGATGGACCTGCTGCTGGCCATGGCCAAGGCTTGTGTGCCTGGGGCAATGAATTTAAGAAGGGGAAAATAACCTGCACAATTGCAGCCAAAAGTGAGAATATGTGACAGCAACAACTCCGCAGACAGCAAGACCAGTGAGGAAGGAGGGGGAGGAGGTGCTCCAAGTGCTGGAGTGGACATTCCCCTGAAATCTGTGTTGAGGCAGGCTGGATGATCCACCACTGAGATGTTCAGCTCCAGATGTTTCTGTAAAGAACTTTTCCATTTCCAGGCTAAGTTGAAGGAAGTCATGGACCCCACCTTTGCTTGTTGTTATCAGTTACAACCCGGTATAGTAGGGCAGCCCATACAATAATTTTGCTTTTCAAAATTTTTCATTTCAGGAATCTCACAGTTTTTGAATCTGGAATACGGAAACCAAGAAGAGTGAAAGAGGAAATAGATATTCACCTGAAGACAAAGGGATCATTTATCAGAAAAAAATTTTAAAAAACTCTACAGCCTCACATAAGCCACAACATCAAAGAGTGTAGAGGACTGCAAGAGGCTTTCCTATTCCTGAAGCAGCATCAGGTCACAGAGCTGACTGCACATTGTAATCCATCACATACTCATCTACAGAAGTCTGTCTTAGAGACTCTGAAGTTTGCCCACAAGTAGCTCATCTGCCCTAAGATGTGATTAACAACCTGTCCCTAAAAAATAAGTCCTTTGTTAGACTGATTTCATAGTAACGTGATAGAGTTCATGGTGTCATTATTACTCTGATATCATGCACTGATTACATTTGGCAATTTAAGGTCTGAAAGCCATATTCAAGAACCTGTATTTCAGGCAGAAACATTTTCACTCCTAAGACAGTAAGCGCATTTTTCCCTAGGCTGATTAAATCTTTTCCAAAGATTATTTTCTAGAAAGAAACAATCTCCTTTTTTTCTGACTTTCCACTAGCAGCTGTGTTGAATTCTAAATATTCCTTGTATCCTTGAATTCCCTGAAGTTTTTGATGAGTCCACATATTTTCCAGCTGGAAAAGAACATAGTTCTACCACCAGTGACTTAGTGAAGCTTGTGGCACTCTCTAAATTATGATGCACAACTTACCTTGTCTTCATACACCTTTCAGTTGATTCTTCTCTAGGCCATCAGATGACCATTTTTCTTTCTTTCATGATTTTCTTTGGTAATAGTAATATCCACAGTACAAATGAAAACACGAAAAACAATACCCTTTTAATTTTACTTGTCAAAAGATTCCTTAAATGCATATGTTGGTGACATCCTGCAGAAAAAGCTGAGCCAATAAAGTTGTACTGAGGCACTGTGAGAAACAGAATGTGCACACACACACACAAAATTCACCACTAGTATTCAAGTAACACAAAAGTTACTTCATGTTGTAACAAAGTATTTGAAATATGTCATGGGACACCGACCAAAAGATTGCTTGGCAATGAATAAGCAAAAAGAATGACAATTAAACTTAAATGCTCATTCAAAAGATTATAAAATTAGGTCTTCTGGATGTTCAACTGTGAAAACATATTTTATTACCTATTTCTCTATAAGAATATGAAATTAGTTTTGAGGATATGGATGAGCTATATGGATGCATGAGATCTGTTTGAACAAAATCATGGCTTAAAAGTGAAGATTATGTGCGTATGTTATGTTCCTGGTTCTGGAATATGTATGCATGTTATCCTACCATTCATTTTTCCATTCAATGGTTTTCAATGCAATGACTTACAGAAAAAAAAGAGTATCCATCACATCAGATTTTGGGTTGGAGTTTCTCTTAGCCTCAACGTGTAAAATAGGAACAGTTTTCTTCCTTATTTTTTTCAAAACAGAATACAATTTTTTCTAGTGATAAATTCTTGCAGATATATTGGGAATAGACTACATTATGTAAAGTTCCATATTTGGCTTTTAAGTGCAGTTTGGGCTGTTATTTATTTGTTTGTTTGTTGTTTGTTTTTGTTTTTCTCTTGACAGATTATCCTGTCTCTGAAGAATATCTGGATCTTCTGGTTTTGTCACATGCAGAATATCAGTGAATCAAATTTCTTTGTCTCACTTTACCAAAAGGCGTTTTAATAAATTTATGTGTGAACATTGTTTTCATATACCTCGAGGATGGTGTGAAAAACAACATGCCTTAAACACAACCAGGACTTATGAACTACTTAAAATGAAAAAAAAAAGAGAAAAAGTAAAGAGATTATGAGAAAGAGAGGAGGCGGGGGATGATCCTGGAAGTCTTTGCAAAAAGAGGCCCATGTAACCAACCTAGCTGACAAAAAAAAAAGAGAAGCACTGGAGGTGAGTCATCCAGCCTTCTCTACAGTTTTGGATTCTGCACATATGTTGGCATGAGCGTGCGTTTGTGACACATGCAAAGTGATCTACCTCACACCACGGGTCCAGCTATGACAGCAGTCACTGAATGTGCTCCAAGACTGAACATCAGGGGAGAAATGTCATAATATCTGTTCTGTATGTCAGGCTCATTGTGACATGCTGAAATGTGTTAAACTTAATGTGAAAGCCATAAATGGCAAGTCCATCAAAACCAAAATGAGTTATAAATCTTTCAGTCAAATAGAACTGCTTCATTTTTTTATTTCCTGTGAATTCTGGGAAAAGAGTCTGCTGGTTTGAGGGAGGGATTCAATGAGACAAATGTAGTTTTTAAAAATAGTACGCTTTTCTTTTGAATCACACTTCACAAACAGGCATACTTTATTAGTAATCTTGTATTGGAAAAATAGATCAAGCTCTTAATTAGGGTCTTAAGACATTCTTTTTTTCACTGCATTTCAGCTAAAACATTAAGATTTGTGTCTTTTTATGTTTTATAGCTCCTAGTTAAAAATACATATGCCACTCCCTCAAACCATAAGTGAGAGAAAGCAAGTCTAAAAACTGGATTATGACTACAAATCCTCAAATAATTGACATTTAACACAACCCAAAGAAAAAGGAGGGCCAATTTGAGCTCATAGGACCACAGACTAAATTGAGAAATTCTGTCAGAGCCTGCTGTGCACAAGAGAGCTGAGGGGAGGAGGTACAGAGAAAATGCTCACCTGTGCAGAGTGCTGCACTTCAATCACTGTGCAGGTGAGATCAGAGTCTGAGCTGAGTCCCTGGTACAGCCTCCTCCCCCAGGGAGAGAGACCCAGTTCTTACATCTGCACTTTCAGGGGAATGAACTTGAGGAATTAATAGGTTGTTACAGGTAGTGGGAGTCTAGCACTGGTGGAAGGCTTGTACTTGGTTTGTCAAGCTTTTGTACTGAGTGATTGTGAGTGAAGAACCAGTTTGAAACTTTTAGGATGTGGTTCTGACCATTTCAGGAGGATTTTTCCTTAGAGGCATGAAAGTTTTGTTTTCATTCTATGCTGGTCTTAAATTCCGATCCACCTCTCTGGAAAAGTACATATAAACAATGTTCCAAAAACTCAAATATATCTGACTGAAAACAATTATTCACAACAAACTGATGGCCATTAGAGTAATTTGGTCCAAGAAACACTTTTAAGGTTCAATAACTTTGTATCTGCCATGTTTACTCTCCTGAAAAATGAAAGAACTAATCTTCATTAAAATGCTATCCATAAAATGAAACCTTAACTTTGGGTTGTTTAGGGAAATTATTAAACAGCTATAAAATGATACCTATGCTGATGCTGGCCTTCTATTCCTGATGCTGGATGCTGTGTACAGATCATTTCAGCTTCATCTTATGCTGCTTGAGTAAATGAAGTGGTCTACTACTACACTAATGGCCATAATTTATTTCACCTGTTGGGAGATACAAGACATTAAAATTTTGTTATCTGGAATAAACCCTAGTTTCATTGCTACAATCCCATAATTACACGATGCTGGAAATAGAAAAGATACATTCAAAGGGAGCAGCCACTGTCACCAATTCCACCAAAAAAAAAAAAAA
>VZTZ01038741.1:347658-612591 GCA_013400955.1 Drymodes brunneopygia
AAAAAAAAAAAAGAAGAAAAGTAAGATAATTTGGCAGGCAATAAGGACTTTAGTCTTAAAACATTCATTGGGTTTTTTCTACCTTTTCCCAGGAAATTTGTATCTCTAAAGAAAATATATGGCCACCCTTGGAAACAGCTGGTTTCCATTTTTATTCTACATATTCCTACAGTAACTAATTAAAGTCTGGAAAAGATGTTATTCTCCTTTTACAGGTGAAAAATTAGGGTGCAGGGAAAGCAGCTGATCATCTCAAGTAATAGAATCTGCTTCAAAATGGGCTTAAAGTCTTCTCCACCAGGTCTAAAGCCTACATACTGAATTAACCATAAAATAACTCATTTGTCTAAGCTAACTAAACTCATTTGTTAGGATAAATAATTTATCATGCTCTTGCTAAATGGTGCCATTACTTAAAAAGAAAGCTAACAGTGCCGGCATAAGATGCCCTGCTGAATAATTATGATTAATTTTGTGTTTGTACTACTTTATTGCTAGCATTTAGGCATATATTTATTATGTAGCATTTTTTAACACATCACAGAATCTTTGGTCTGAAAGGATTTTAGAAGGTTACACAGTCTCTCTCCAGGATCCAAAGCAGTGTTAACTGCACTTGTTTTATCTCTAGATAAACACTCACATCAGACTTTCAGTGGTGAAAATTTCACATTTCCAGTAACCTGTCCTGTTGCTTTTCCACTTTACATTGCAAAGGTTTTCCTGGTATCTAACCTCAGCTTCCCTCACTGTCTTTTAAGATTCTTCTGTTTACTGCGGACATGAAGAGTATTTAATTCTGTCTTTTACTGCAATTTTTTTAGTGATTTTTATACCAGTAACTGCCATGCTTTCCTTCCACATTTCTTTTCTTTAGGCTGAACAACCCAAATTCTTTCAATCCTTGACACCTAGCCATTCCTGTTGGTCTGCCTTAGACTTCCTGCCTTTGTTCCACATCCTTCTTGAATATAGTCCAGGAAAGATCTCAGTGGAGACAACGGAAGAGGAAAGACTTCACACACTGACCAAAATAAAGTGTTCACCTCAGGAAGGTATCTTTCTGCTGAATAGCTATATAAGTTAGCCATCCAAGTTAGCTATCCTTTTCCCTGTCCAATAGTTTTGTCACTTTGAAAACTGTCCTGTAAATGCAAGTGCATGACAGAAAAATTTGGGGGAGATGAGGTTTTGTGATGAGAAAAACTGTCTTGTGTATAATTCACTTACAAGGCTGAGTGGGTCCTGCTCACATATTTTATTGGCATTTAAGGCAGTGTTTGCACAAATACATCTTTGTTTCCAAGGCCTCAAGCAATTTGAAATTAGCCTCTGTGACTGCTATCTCTGGAAACCAACCAAGAAAATGGTTCTTTTTAAAAATCTAATAATGAAATGGAACCTAGAGTGCCAGGAATATTTTATAAATTATATTATGCCCTGCAGCATTATTTATCTTCATGGCTACTATACATTGCTCCCAAGTTATCTGTCTCAGTGTTGCAAAGATAAATGCCTCAGCACAATAGTTCATTATATATTCTCTCTCTAGGTATGCCTTATATAAAATAGAGATGCATTACCCAAACAGTGCTGATAGAAGACAATCTGTGAGCAGCTGCCCATTTTACCATTTTAAAATGGTAAGTAGAAGCAACAGAGGATGTTTGGTACCAAATCTACAGGGCCAGGGCTGAAGGTCAGAAATATCTCTGCTAACTTGACAATGGCCAAATGACCCAAAGTGGGACCCTGAGCTTCACTGGTCCCTTCAGTTTTCTTAGTTTCTGGTGTTGTGTCTTACTGTTAGGAATGGATGTTCTCCATAGCCTGAATAGAATTTTTTCATTTTCAATAGAGAACAATGTCAAAGAAAACACCATGTATATAGCAAGAGCTCTTTGATGCTCTATCACAAGCCTAGAGTGCTGGGAATGGAGATAAGAAATGATAAGTCAGCTGCAGAGACCAGCTGTCCCTTGGAAGTCCATGTAGCTAAGTCCTTCAGTGATCTGTGGACCACATCAAGATGAAAGGTGGACCCAAGATCTGGAGAATGATGAGCAGAAAGCACAGCAATCACCTGTCTTTAGGACAGGAGAGCTAAAGGTTTGTCAAGGTATGAGCGTATATATGCACATCAAATGTTACTATCAAAGGTGAACAATGCTTCTAAATTCACATAAGAGTCCCCTCAGATCTTCATTCTTGTTTTAGAAAGTGGATATTGCCATGATGGACTAGTAGCTGTTCCAGGATTTCCTTTATTTTGTAGAATCTCTGATGAACCTGCATGCACATGGGAGCTTAAGTGCTTGAAATAAAGACATTACCACTTAATGGGTTCATTTTCAGACAACTGATTCTATAGTTTCTAAATTAAGAAAAAAAGCAAGTGCATCAGCTTCAAGAATTTCAGCACCTTCTAATTATCTGAGAAAAGAAATGCTAAGGTAGAAAACAGTATTTACTGTGGAGGCTGAAATGACGTGAATTTAGACAAGCTTTCTAATTACGTAGAATTCTTGATAATGATATTTTTAAAGCAAAAGGTACCTCAGTACTTCCATGGTAAACTCAATATAGCTCTGAGGGTTTTATTTTCTATTAGCTAAAATAGTAAGTTAGAATGTCTGTTAACACACACTTGATAAAAGAAAATTACTTTAGGAAAAGAGGTGGTTTGGCTCTAATATTCTTAGACATGTTCAGATGCCTCTGGTTTTGTAGCCAGGATGCTTATTTTATATGGCCAAGAGATATTTGCATTCAAGATTATTACAACCAAACATGGTGCCTCATGCAAAACTTCTCACCAGCAGTACTTTTTTTAGCACGGACAGTTTTCTATCCTTGTCCCCATTTGGAATCTGCATGAAGTTTGTCTTCTGGATTAGTACATTCAATTCAACATAACTTTCCAGAAGAAAGGAATACACCCATATTTAACATGATACTTAGCCATACAGCAACCTTTTATTTTTAGGTTTTTTTTAAATTACAGCACTCTAACATCTTTTAACAACCAAGCGGAAAACCAGGGAAATAAAGCTCATATCAATTGTAATCAGCAAAATGTTTAAAATCAAGAAGACTGTTTAAAAATTGCAAAATTTTGTTGTAAAAATCTGCATATTTTGTTTGAATACTGTGAATGGCAGCTCAAAGGAGTTAGCATTTTTTGTGAAAAAATGTCTTTCCCACAAGAGATTATTAATATTTTTTGAAATATATTGTTGTTGTTGTTGTGATACTGTTTTTTTTTCTGGGGGTCTCAAAATACCTCACATAAACTAACTGAGTGCTTTCAGGACTGAGTGCTTATGTAGTACAACATTCTTTTTTTCACCAAATATGGTTAAATACATTTATTTGCATCCAAGGTGATTAATAGGTGAATATGACCCCAAAGGAAAATGAAAGTAGAATACTGAATCATGTCATATCTCTGAGATGAAATTGCTGCCAAGATATTAATTTTTAATGTTCTCTCTCCCTCTATAGTTAGTACACAAAACCATTATGGTTTTTAAGGAAGAGTCATTTCAAAGAAAGTAATTATATCAGTAAAGGTGATAGGTTAATACAATCCCCTTCACCACAGAAATCTATTTGCCTTTCCTGATATCTTATTTGGAACTTTTGCCCGCACATTCCAAGATTAAGCAAACAGGATTTTTTGCTGGGTCAAAGCCCCAGAGATTATTGTGCCAGGAAAGATATCACTATTTTGCTCTCTTTCATTTCCTATCTCTTGCTATTTTTGATAGCACCTTCTAAATTAGTAAATATCTCACTTTAGGGAGCAAGCTATATGACCTGAAGTGTATTAGTCTTTTCCAAAGTGAAAATGCTGAAGTGTAGACGGAGAAAGTGAAGAACATACATGAAAGGTTGATATTCACAATTTAGTGCTCATTTTTCCAGTGACCACTTGATGCCATATTATAGGTCTCCAGCAGTAGGACTGGACTGCCTGAAGAGTCAAACAGCTCTAACAGACTGATTGCAGAACACATCGGGATGAAAACAGTTCATATGAAGTGGGAGAGAAAAAGCAATTTATCCTCATTCTGTTCAGTAACTTCTTTACAGTACTTGAAGCACTTTCTGTTTTGAGCATCTTGCTGGGCTCTTGAGCTTAGCAGCTACCAAAGGTCCAAGTAATGTAGCCAAACATCCCCCAGACACATATGTCCATAGCAGGCAATGCTTGAATAAATCTTGTGTAATTGGAAATTTTTTGGGGAGGTCTGTACAATGTATGTCTTTCCTGAGGATGCTTCTGCAAGCAGATTTTTTCCACTTTTTTCTCTGCATGAAGACAATAGGTACACAGTCCTCTTTCAAAGCAAAACAAAGCAAAGCAAAGCTGTGTGATGGGAACAAAGTTTAAAAAAAGATGTTAACTGCATTTTTAAAACGAAGTTCCTGTCATTTCTGAATTTACTTAATGAATTCTACAGTGGGAAACAGTTAAAGGATTGAGTAGCAAAGAGACGGGAAGAAATCTTCCTGATCACAGATCTTTAGTGAGGAATGACTCCTAAGAAGGGTTTTATACTTTCTGGCACATTTTAAATACTGTACATCTGGCATGTTTGTCATCCTAATGTGATGGTGATTTCCTCCTTAATAAAAGGGAAAGACTTACTGATTTTGTCCAAATTAGATCTGTTTAATAATCTTTGCTGTTTTACTGCCATATATACCCCTGATAATCCAAATTGTGAGCAGCCGCAATGAACTGTTACAACAAAATTGACTAAATGTTCTCCTTCAGCACCAATTAAAAGCACCCAAAACATAATAAAAGTAACCAAAATAAAAAACATTCTTCCAGCATAGAACATCTCTCATTTTACAAGATGTTTTTCTTGTTTTCCTTCAGTACAGATTTTCTAATTACAACCTTACTGACATGAAGATCAGTACAGGTAATAATCTGCCTTGGAACAGTGAATATTTTAAGGTTCTGCATCTTGCTAACAACTGGATTTTAAAGTATCTTATTTCAATAAAGGGGGTTCATAACTGGATTATGTAAAGAAAACCTGTTTCTGGTCTCCTCTCTTAGCAGAGATGTTAATATAGACATATTGTCAGGCTAGATGACTGTCCTTGATGTTCAGAGCAATGACTGTTTTGGCAAATATGAAAAAATATCGACTTAGATAATGGTTTTATTTTTACCATTATTTAAGTTATGTTTCCATACAACATTAACCTAGATCGGTAAAACTGAAAAAAGGGTAAAAAATTAAATTTGTTTAAAACTCTTATATTATTTCCCTTTAAACTATTTTATAGTTTGTCTATTTTTTTATGCCTTGTCTATTTTTTCTACTTTTTCTTTTCTATTTTTTCAGCTTGGCCACTGAAAATGGGTCAGTTTTTGTTTTTAATTTTTTTTTTTAGCAAACATAGTAGAATATACAGAATTTATTGAAAATCCTGCAACACACCTAAAACTTGTACAGTCACCACTTGTAGGTATGATTAAATACCAGGATCAAAAGTGTAAGACATTTAATATCATATTAGGATGTTCTCTGTTTACTACACATGTATCTTACATATGATAAATAAGTGTTAGCCTTTTGTTCAGAGAGGAGTCTCCACAGAGTCTGGGAGCACTGGGGGAGTGAAGCAGTCCCTTTTGTGCTTACCTCTATCATGTGGGTAGAAACAGAATCACTGGAAAAAGACAGGCCAAGGAGTGGCAAGGTAATGAGCAGAGGAGGGCACATTATGAATTGTTCTGCTGTATACAGTTCTTTACTAAAAAAACCCCACAAAACAAAGCAGATATTCAGAATTCACATAGCTTGTGAATCTTTGTAGTTTTGATGTGTACAAAACCAACAAAACAAAAAAGACTAACACTATTCCTTTTTAAAAATGGGATTTACTTAGCAGGGAAAAAGATGGAAATAAGAGAAAGGAGAATAGAGATTGTTTGCTGGTTACTTCAAGCAATCAAGTATGAGAGTAAATCAACTGTTTTGTGTGATCTGGAAGTGACCCAGAAATCTTTTATTCTGGAAGGACAAGAAATAATTAAATCATTACATAAAGATCGAGAGCATTTATCTGGGATTATCAGTGTTTTGAAGAATTGCCACATGGCAATGCAATTTTACCATGGCAGTCTGTGCTTGAGGTTAGGGGTTATAAATGAACAATTTGTTTAAGCCAACATAATGTTATACTACTGCCTTAATTTAAATATAATAATGGAAAATTTGAAAAACAGTTTTTATTGATGCAATATGGTACAAGAATAAAATATTTGCAAAAATCTAAACTTTATTCAAACTTTTTATCTGAGATTTTGAAAAGTTGTTAGATTTGTTGTCTTTGTGTCTCCTTGTCCTGGAAGGATAAGAATGTCCATTCATCCTGTAGATCAAACTGGTTTATGAAACAGTTTAACAACAGCAATGGGGTCCAATACACTCCTAATCAGTGGAAAGATAACCTTAGTTTAGTGTTTTGTGTTGAGTGTACCCTCGATTATGGGAACACAAAAATGACAAATGCTGTGTGAAATAAAATGATACTGAGTTATAACTGACATTTCAAAGGACTGGTGTTTGGTAGATTGGTGCCACACTTGTTTTCTGGGATCAGAGCATAACCTGTCGTCCTGCAATTTGCAGAGTTTTGGAGGCCAGGAGAAAATAAAATGGAGGCAAGTAACAGGGGTGCAGATAAGAAAATGCATACAGTGCATTGTTCCAAGGTCCCATTGTTACAGGAAGCAGCTGTGCCTGGTCAGATTTACTTGAGCCTCTCATGGCACTACAGGTTTGCAGACAACAAGTTGCTTCTACAACTTCCATACATGGGCATCTTAGAGACATCCGTACCTGAGGACTGGAGAATGCCTTCAAACTGAAAGACAGTAGGCTTACATTAAATATCAGGAAGAAATTATTTACTGTGAGGGTGGTAAGGCACTGTTGCCCAGAAAAGTTGTGGATGCCCCATCCCTGGAAGAGTTGAAGGCCAAGTAGGAAGGGTCCTTGAGCAACCTGTTCTAGTGTAAGGTGTCAGGGGGTTGGAACTAGATGAATTTTAGGGTCCTTCTAAGCCCAAATGTTCTATGATTTTATGATTGTATTTGATAAGTAAACACTGGTAAATGAGTATCTGGGCAAGTTCAAACCTCTGCATCCCAAAAACAAAAATATATCAACAAGTGTTCTGCTAGGGATCATGTGTTTAAAATTTCTGTTTTGGGATTTTCTTCTAACCTTGCAACTCTCCCTCCAAGAGCTGTACCTCCTTTCTCCCCACAGCTATAAATTGAAGTCCTACCTCAGCTTTCCCCACCTGCAGCTACAATTAGGGAAGAAATAAAGTATTTATCACATGCAGTGAAAACCCCTTTCGATGAGTAAATACAATCCTGCCACTTAAGGCTGCTTTGTGACATTTATCTCCAAGAGTTTGTAAAGATTTGTTCTAAGTGGAGAAGAAGAAGCTTTTCCTTCCTCCCTGCCTGCCCAAAGGAGAACATGTTTTCACTTTCTATTACCACCTTCCACACAACTGCAGAGCATTTTCTCTCTTTTTTCCTTTTTTCTCCTTTTTTTCCTTTTGTACCAAAGATGGTACATCTGTGATAATACTTTTCCTGCCATCTTTCACCTCCATTTTCCCCTCAGCTTTCTTGTTCCTGTGATTTTATACATTGGGACCCACTGAGTATCTGGCACATTTACCTTGTGTGTTTGTTTTATTTCCTGATGGAGGCACTGAAAAGGCAGAGAACAGAATTCACTTTTACTTACAAACCAAGGATGAAAGCAGTTCACCCTTGTGATTTCCTGCTGAATGGGATTCAGAAGGTTGAAATACTACTTACTAAGCACTGGAATTATTTTTTTGCCAACAAGCTTGTCTAAATTAACTGCAGAAAAAAAGTATAAAATAAAGCTTAAAATGTTTGTTTTGCCTTTAGCGAGGAGGTGAAAGCTGCATAATTTTTCGTTATTACCTTTTGCTCCCTCAGAGGTAAAGTTAGCTCAGCATTTGCAGTTTAAACTCCTGTTTCCAGAGGTCAACAACTCAGCTGTAAGGCTTCAGTCTCAGTTTAACATTTGACAGAATTTCTGCCTTGAAATAGTACCTCTGGTACATATATATAATACCTTCTCCCAAAGGGTGTCGTAGCACTCTAACACACTGAACTTGAATGGCTTGTTTCATCCATCATCAAAATGCAACTGCTTTTGAGGTAGAATACAACTTCAGAATGCAGAGTTCTATACAGCAGTTTAGGTAAGGGAGCAATAACACCTGCAAAATTTAGAAAATTTGCTTTTCCTGGTATTTTAAGTGAGAGTATGCTCCTTTTTCTAGCTTTTGTAGTCATAGATATAGTACAGCAATTACAAGATTTGAGATCACATCAAAAGGGCAAAGACATTTTTATACACTTTAAAATCTTCCAAATCATTCATGCTTGCAAAGCCTTTTCTAGTACCTTTCTATTCAATTAGATTATGCTCTTAGTTATCTAATGTTGCTAAAGCACAACAGAACATTCTTTAAAGTACAATAAAATTTAAGTCTCAGATTAAGCTAATACAAATTAAACATAGCTATAATTAGCTCAGTACTTCCTACTAAAGAATCAATATTTTGGCACTGACAAGTGAAAAAAGCAGCTTATTTGTCATATTCCTACTTCTACAGGAAGAAGTAGTAGTGTCATTGTCAAGAACTTGTCAAGACAGACAGCAGTGATCAAAATATTCAAATCCACGTGGCTGAAGTTAGGGGTTTGTTCACTGTGTGATGGTTTTGACTGAGGTAATTTTCTTCACAGTGGCTATGTTATGGATTCCTGCTGAACACAGTGATGTTAATGGAGATTGTGCTATTACTGAGTAGGACTTACACGGAGCCAAGGCCTTTTCTGCTTTTTGTACTGCCATGCTGGTGAGGAGGCTGGAGTGCATGGGAAGCTGGGAGGAGACGCAGCCAAGACAGGTAACCCCAACTGACCAAGGGGATATTCCAGACCATGTGGCATTGTGCTCAGTATGTAAAGTAGAGGGAAGAAGGAGCAAGGGGGGAAGCTTGGAGTAATGGTGTTTGTCTTCACAAGTAATGTGTGGTGGGGCCCTGCTCTTGAGATGGCTGAATACTTGGGAAGCAAGAATACAGCCCATGGGAAGCAGTGAATAAATTCCTTGGTTTGTTAACTTGTGTGCATGGCTTTTGCTTCCCTTTCAATCT
Source organism: Drymodes brunneopygia (assembly GCA_013400955.1). NCBI lineage: Eukaryota > Metazoa > Chordata > Aves > Passeriformes > Petroicidae > Drymodes > Drymodes brunneopygia. The sequence continues at coordinate 356,911 of VZTZ01038741.1, forward strand.
GTTTTTAACTCACTTTTGGCTCTCCTGATTCTCTCCCTGATTCTGCTGGTGGGGTGTCAAGTGAGCAGCTGGCTGGGGCTTGGCTGCTATCTGGGGTTAAACCATGACAACTGTTCAGTCTCTGAAATAAAAACTAGATTATTTCCAAACATGCTGAGCATAATAGGAATGAGTAAAGGAGTTTGAGCTATCCAATAACAGAATGGAATGAACATGTATGCCTATATGAAAAAATTCTTCAGAGAGAGCTGTGGAGTTAGCACACCAGAAAATCACGACACTGGATGGTTACAAGTGAATTTAAGTGACATATAGTCCACCAGGTTTGAAAGCACATTTTCAGAAACAAAGTGTTAAATGGTTTCCTTGAATAAAAAAGTGTGTGTTGACAAACTAAGCACCTAAACACCCATGTGCCCTCTTGCAGTAGAGTCTAAGGCTGCATCTATATCTCTTAATAACAGAGACGCTTGCAGTCAAATGAGCTCTTTAATTATTAACGTGTTCCTTGGCACAGTTCTCGCTTTTTCCAGGGGAATGGCATTCACCAGAAACAGACCCAAGAGGCAGTTTAGACACTGTCATCCTGTTGTGGGGAGGCAAGGGGAGAATTGGAGTTTGTGGATGTAACTTGTCCAAAGACTGGACTTTGGTCCTGGCTTGTTCTGCAGCCATGTTATGGATATAGCCCTGGAGATCTTATGTGCTGAGCTTCTAGATCTCAGTGAAGCCTTAGGAAGACCAAAGTACCAAATAATTGCATCTAAGGTAGTTCTGAGGGAAAAGAAGGAAATATTTAATCTGAGGAGGGAAGCCTTATTAATTCTCACAGCCCTGCAGAACCTTAATAGATGAACAAATTTTCTTTACTGGGTGCCTAAACTGAGCTTAAATATTGCTTTATGTCTGTAAGTCAAAAGAGAATTAGTATGGAAGCATAACATATCTAAATAAATGCTAAGAGTCGTGGCAACTGAACTTTGAATTGAAGTAGGATCTCAGCACCAAATGTTTTAATCTCCCTGCCACTACTAATAAATGTATAAGGTTGTGTCAGCAGGCTCCAAGTGTAAGCAGAAGGATTTTGATTCTGGCCAAGACATACTATTTACAGGTATCCAGAGACTATGTTTCTGATCTTGTTTTTAGTGGAATAAATAATAATAATAAAAAAGTAAAATGGTTTCCTTGAAATGAAAATTAAGCAGATAACAGGATTAAAATACCTGGGGTGTTTCTCTGCTGGTTAGGCTAGTTTATAGAAACCCTAGATCCAAAATAAAGCTTGTGCCTTGTTGGTATTCTTTGAGAGAACACTGGGGTAACAAACATGGGTCTATCCACCTAAAAATGCCTTTGTGACAGTCAATTCAAGGGATATTTGCACACTTTTGAGCCCTGAAGCTGCTGATTCTGAGTGACAGGTAAATCAGATTTGACTTTTCTCTTGCAGCTTAATCTCACTTAGCTGGGGAGAAAAAAATGTAAAAGGGCCACAGATCAAAGAGAGCTCTAGCTGAGAAAGAGAAAACACCAAAAATGATGACCTAAATTTTCAAAGTGACTGATGATTTTTGATATTTCCATTTTGGGGCTCCTGATTTGAGACAGCTTAAAGGATCTTGATAATCAGAGTGCAGTTGCTCAGCATATTGTTTGAATCCCCATAGAGAGTCTTATAAACATCTCTAAATCCATGTTCAAGCAGGCAGGATCTAACCCAAGATAACTTTGGTAGAAGTTGGAATATTACATGTTCCCAGATTTTAGAAAGCGATTGGTAGGAGCTGAGGTTTTCAGAAACCTTGCAATAAAAATATTGTTCCTTATGTTTTGGTTTGTTTGTTTGTTTGTTTTCTTTTCAACGGACATCCATTTCAAAGCTCTCTAATCCACTTTGCTTGAAGTTCCTTGGTCTCCAAGAGCATTCAGTGTGGTTTGATTACCTACATTCTCCCAGCATGGTATGAGCATTATCTCCTCCAGTGACAAAATTGAGCTCTTTCTGCCTGCCTGCTTTTCATTTTACATAGATATACTCTCAAGCATTCAGGTATGTACATATAAATTACACCTTGCCTGTTCCATCCCGTGCTGTGGGGGTGGAACAGAGGATTCCTCCTCCCACTGAGGTCCTGCCTGCGTCCTCCTGAAGCCATTCAGTCGGCACCAATAGCATACCCTGTTTTCCCTTGATGCTGCCTCCTGGGGTTTCTGCCAGGCCAGTGCATGCCTCCAATGATTTCTCTTCCCTGGCAGCTGAGATGATGCCCCAGCAGCCTTGCCCTCAAGGGATGGACTGCCAGAAGGGGCTTTGGCTCCAGCCCAGCATACGGAGCTCGTGTCTACCCCGCCTGCTCAGGCTCAGAGCAATAAGTCCCTGCATGTCCCTAAGGAAGGACAGCTCCTCTTGGCTTCCATCTTGGGGCTGTGACTTTGCCCCATGACCCTCATTCCTTCCTCCCAGCTCAGCATCAGCTAATGCTCAACACTCTGCCCATCAGCAGGACCCAGGAGCATCACCCATCTGTTTGCTACTGAGATCACTGCACCTTTTTGAACTTTAGGCTCCCCATAACTACAGATGGAAAGGTAAGTGATGTTTGGAAAATAAAATCATTTTATACTGCCCTTTTGCATAGTCAAAAAATGTACCTCTCTGCTAAACTGGCACACTGAACTCCACTCCCAGGGACATCAGAAGGGCTACACAGCATTTGTGTGTGTTTCATAGGCAAAGAAAACCTGGGTGCTTTTTCCCCCACAGTTTAACTCTTGCAAGGACAAAAATAAAAATAATTTTAACCCCCAATTATATGTATTTGAGACATGGTGTATGGTAGGAAATTTTAGAATACTCATGTTTCAAATTTCCCAATTTTCTTTGTCCCAAAAATAAAAGATCTTATTTTTCAGAAAAATCCAAACAACTACTAGACTTGTCCTGCTGATCTTTGAAATTTTCTCTTCAAAGAGATCTTTAAAGTCCAGTGAAATGGCTTGGGAGTGCATATAGTGGGTTTGCTTCAAACCTATAAACTCTGGAAGCATTATGATTCCTGCCAACCCTATGGTGATCCTGCAGGAAAACTTGGAGGGCTTCAGTCCTTACTTGCTTATGCATCAGTGAAATGCTTGATGGTTGAGATCTTGCTACAAGAGATAATTTTTGATGAACTATAATTTTTAATTAAGGAACTCATTCAGCAAAAAGCATGCAAATCATTCTGATGCTAAAGTAAAAAGTGATTTTATAAAACTGTGATTGGATGAAGACTATGGAGCTCTCTCATTTTTCCGTGTGCCTTGCTTACCACCTAACTCAAGGCTTTGTTTCTTTCATTTGAGCTTTTTTCCCCCAGATCACCCTAAGCAGAGTGTTGTCTTGCTTAAGTCCAGATAGAACAACCTTTCATGGATTACAGAGCATATGAACACTAGAATTATTTTACTTCTGCATCAGGGACATCCACTAATTCTGTCCTTAATATGCCCTTTTATTATGAACAATTACAGATGTCTCTGGAAACTGGATGATTTCACACAGGATACAATGAGAGGGCTTAAGGAGGTGCTTTATGGACACAATTCAACATTAACTTTGGATTTCCTGGCTTTTGTTGATTTTTGTCACAACCTTAACATTTTTCAAACATAGAATCGTTACATTAAAAAAATAAATCTGTATTTTAACCAAGATTTATTATACCCTAGTGAGATAAACCTTGTTTTCAGTTTTCAGTAATAACATGATTCATTTCCAAGCAGCTGAGAAGAAGAAATAAAAAAGAGATAGATCTGAATGAAAAATAATACTTCCTAACAAAAAAACCACCAGATTTTTACAGGATCTTTACAGAAATTTCAATGAGCTCCCAGAATGAATATATCAAATGTCTCCTTCTGTCAGGTTTGTAATGCACTTTCCTTAATCTTAAGTACAAGTTAACTTGAAAGCATTGATCTGAATTGCTGTTTTTAAAGTTTTCCGGAAGATCAAGGATCTGACATCCCCTCATGTATTTGGCTGCTGGACAGACTGAGAATGACTGACACTAAGTGATCAGCTATCATGATCCCACTTAGATGGGATTCCTATTATATAACTTCCTATTTTGCCATCTCTGGTCTTTTTGCAAAGCTACTGAGACAACAAGTGTTCAGCAAGCAACTGGTGGCACCTGGCTCGTAAGGCTTTCAAACAGAGATAGACAGATAGATAGATAGATAGATAGATAGATAGATAGATAGATAAATAGATTTTTTTTTCCCTGACAAGAAAAGAGAGTAGGAAGACCAACATTCCAGACAAGGGCACTAATTGCAACTTGGTTTCTCTTCAATACACCTAGATGAAGCAGGTATAAATGCATAAAGCCACTCTCAGCCATTCAGTAGGGGTGGCAGAGTCCCAGTTTGTAGCTGGTGGTGCCCCTGCACCATTTGGATTGCAAATGTTTTTTGCTTCCTTAAATTTCTGTTTTCCACATTTCATACCCCAGAATAAACCTGGCACACAGCTATTTTTATCCACCTGGAAAGACACTGTGGTTTATCCCTTTATTGATTAACTGCTTTAAGACTTGCCCCACTTCTCCCCTGTCAGTGAGGTTCTACCTCTCCCCTGAACACCATAGATTCAGCTTCTTATTTTGAAATAGTTACTCTGTGTTTATTGATTGCCATACCATACTTTTGCATGTTTTCTTGCCCTGCTTACTGACTTTCTTGTTCCTCTCAGTACACATGCCAAGACACAGAGGACTGAGACCAGAATCTTGTTTTGCCCGTGTTTTCTTCAGTTGAAAAGCTGATGTCCAGTGTTGCATATCAATAGCAGGAGGCTTTTTTCACACCTTTATTTTATTTCTCCTTTTTGGGAAAGAATGTTGTCTTAGAGTCTTGTTTGGATCGTTCTTGTCCAGCAGTTATTATTTTAGATCTGAGTATGTCATGCTGTCTGAACCTGAACCTTTTGGGATCATGACCTCAAATTTGTTTACTTTTCTAGTATATTGCCAATGAGATCAGCTTTTCAGACTCTCATATCTGTTGCCTTTTTACTGGTACCTATTCCTAGCATGACAGAACTCTCTGGGGTTTGATCACCTTCTAGAGTAAGGCTCTGAACTTTCTGAATTCCCTCATCAATTTTCTTATGATTGAGAGTGCTACAGGTCTCACTATCCTGTCAGCCACAGCAGATAGTAAAATAAAAATGAAATGGATTGAGGCACAGTGATGACAAGAAATACTGATCCAGGCATTTCTCTATATGTTAGTAACTTGCCCAGTGATTTTTCATGTGTAAGATATGAGATCATGTATCCACACATGATATAGGACATCTCAGATGTAAGATACCTGCTCACCCAGACCCAGTAAATTGCAAGAGATTCTAGTTAAACTTCTCTGCAGGATAGGAGTCTGAGTCAGCTCCCTTAAGTGTCTGATCTTATTATCAAAGAAAGAGCACATATAACAGACTTCTAATGTAGTGGGTGATCAGACCACCTAAGGAAGCCTCCTACTCTTGTTCTTCAAAGCCTACCTCTCCATTGACTTTGAAGACAGTTGGAAAAGACAAGCCTTAGCAAACCAAAATTAACTTCTTTGAAAATCCCTGGGGTCTATTCAGCCATTTCCAGCAGAAGGATAAAGTTTTAGCAAACTATAAGGATTTATATTATTTATACATAGATTGCAATTGCCTATTGAAAAAAATATCTAGTAAGAAATCATGGTAGAGTTTTAATGAACTGAAAAATCCATTCATATGTTTTCAAAGAAATTTTCCTTGGATAATTAGATACTTTATTAAATCAGTCTGAGAGTCAGACAAATTACTAGCAAACCATTGCATAAGAGATGACTAATTCTCATATAACAGTGTCACCTAGGAACCACTATGAATAATGCATTCCAAAGCATAAAATAGAAAGCACCTGAATTAAACCCCATGTCTGAGAGTATCTGAAGGCAAAGAGGGGTGAATGAGGAAGGGAAATGAATATGAATAACCACTGAGACTTCTCAATCAACAGAGAGATTTAATTTGTTTGTCTACTTTGTGGAACATTTCAGACTGCATGCTCTGAATGAAACAATGAATGAAGTAAACCAGGTAGAGTAAAAGCAAATAAAGGACAAAAAGAAATATAAAAAAAGCAAACCAGCAGAAGCAAGAAGAGATGTATTAAATTTTTTATTTTCTTTTGTGGCTGCACTACAACTGCCAGCTTTCTCTGTGGAGCATGGTGGCAGGCGAATCTACTACTTTTATTTTCACGATATAAAGGTCATCTTCACTTGAAAACCAGAAACAGACTGTGCACTAGTAGCAACTTGAACAGCCACCTGCAAAGCACAACTAATTTTCTCAGACAGTGTGGCAAAGTCAGACATCAACAACAAGATTTGTGATGAAAGGGGCACCTTTGTTTCTTCTCTCTTCTTCCCCACCTCACTTCCAGACGTGCAGTTCTGCTGCTTATTTTGTACTGACCTTAACATGTGCCAGATCCCTCTGTGAGACATTTTCACATGTTAATGCTGCAGAAAGCAAAACGAGAAAGCTGTATGATTTTTTCCCCAATAATGAATTAAAGTGATCTACAAAGAGCCTGACATATGCCAGAGCAGGTCAAAGACAGGGGGTAAGGCTGCAAAGCTGAGAAGAAGGGAGAAGGGGATGGGATAGATTGCTATTTGCATAGGCAAGGGAGAATGGAGTTGCGAAATACAAGACCTAGAAAATGTCCCACCTCAGCACAGGACTGAGGTGTTACCAGATCATGTCAACATTCAGGCAAGTAAAATCTTGTATCCAAAGCAATCTGCACATTCTTAGCAAAAAGATTGGCTGGGGTAGAAAGTTGCTGCTTATGTTTGCCAGGAAGAACCAGGAGCAGAGAAGAAATCACTCCCATTTTGCTTAAACTTAGTTGCACGGGCAACTACCTGAGAACAGGGATAGATGCATGCCTGTTTTCCAGGAGGTTTTTCTTTTTGATTATTTTCTGGACACAATTTGATGTCTGATGATTAGACAGAGCAGAACCCATGTAACACCACACACATGGTGGGTGTGTGGTCCCCTGTTTGTACTTTTGCAGTTTCTTCATAAGGAAAACTCATTGCCAGGTGAATGATTCATAACTCTTATCTGTATTCTGAACTCCTGTATCTTCCATAGCAGGTTGGTTGCACATGGAGTGCCTTTTAGAATGGTCTCCTGCTTATGATAGTTCCTCTGATATGTCCAGGAATAATCTGGGAATGTGTGCTAATTGGCTCTTCTCAAACTAATATGATGCTTGGGTCTTGTCTGTTTTATATGTTAGAATTCTATAATTCTTTGCTTGAAGTTTCACCTCAGGTACTTACACAATAATTCTCCAGCTATAATTGCTGTCATTCCTCAATAAAACAGTAGAAAAATACTGGAAATATTTCGGCCTATTCTTTGAAAGCTTTGTGATAGAAAAATTTGCTTTGAAACTGCTCTGTGGAGGTCATGTGGGCTGATCTTCTGCTTAAAGCAGAAAGATACCCAAATCTCCAGTCTGCAAGGTTGTTTTCTAGTCTTTTTCACCATGTTTCACCATTGCAGAATCGTAGAATCACAGTCCCAGGATAACTGAGGATGGAAGGGCTCTCTGGAGTTCATCTGGTCCAACCCCCACTCAAGCAAGGCCACCTAAAAACAGTTGCCAGCACTGCATGCAAACGATTTTTGTTTTATCTCCAAAGATGGAGATTCCAAAACCACAGGAAAACCTGTGTCAGTGCTTGGCAACCCTCACAGTTAAAAAGTGTTTCCTGATGTTCAGAGGAAACCTCCTGTGCTTCAGTGTGCTCCTATTCTCTCATAAAAATTCCAATAAAGCCTAAAACGAGTCTCCTTGAAAGAAATAATACAGACTGTTGGAATAGCTAGTGGATTAAGACATGAATAACAGGTTGGTCTAGATAATGTCTGGAAGTCCAAACTCAATTATTTTATTATCCTATGATTTAAGCTAATATATGTGATTTTGTTAATGTGATAAAGAAGTTCTGAGGTCATGTCTTTAAGAAGTCACAAACCAGAAACTGTGATTCATAGCTGTGTGAAATGTAACTGAAGGCATCATTAGCGTGAAATCATTCTTTTCACCGATATCTTAAAAGGAGTTAATTTAAATACTTGGTTTGTCCAAAAAAATGCATCTAAATTAAAGTTCAGAAAGCTTGCAGAATAAAAGTAAAACTTGCTTAATTATTATTAAAATAGTTTTATGATAGTGTGTGTTAAGCAGAGTTGTTACATAGACATTAAGGGTCAAAGTGTCTAGAATCACTATGCAGAAAAATGAGAATGTTTCACAAGAGGAAAAATTATTATCAATGCCTCTCTTTACTGGCAGTTCTGTTCCTTCCTGTTTCTCCATCTAATAATACCATTTAATTCAAGAAAATACGTTTCTCCTTGACCTTTTATTTCCAGCTATGCTGAACAATTTATCCCAATTATGTCACTACTGTATCTGGTCTCAAGAAATGGTAATAGATGGCATTGAAATCATGTATATGAATGCATTCCTTAGTTTTTCATCCTATCTGATATATAAATGTTTTATTAAGCCTTTTGTTTTATTGGTCTGTGATTGAACAAAATGTTGAATTGAGTAAAGTCTCCCAGGCATACCCCGTTTGACTTCTTCACAGTGATCCCCAATTTCTGGCCTAACAGAAGAGGCTATTTCACTTGACAAGCCTTTCTTTACACAGATCAAAACCATTATTTACCTTCAGAAGAATAACCAAGCCACGGAAACAGAGAGAAAGAGCTAAAGCAAATGAGCAGATCTAATTGACTTAAACAAAGACTGGGTTTGGTTTGCTTGGTTTGCTTGTGAAGGCCCACAGTTGTTAAGCCATGCACATGTGAGTACAACAACCAATTAAAAGCAGAGCACATGGAATAGAGGATATTCCAGAGAGATGAGTTTGTTGACTGTACAGGACGAAGATGAGAGTGATGAGATGGAATGAGGACGATGAGATTATAAGTCCAAGTGCAAGGTGCTGCACCCGAGTTGAAGCAATTAGACAGGGAGAATTCACTTAGAGCAGCCTTATGGAGAAGTACTTGGGAGTTCTGCTGGATGAAAAACTGGGCACGAGCCAACAGTGTGTTTGCAGCCCAAAAGGCCCAGCTGTATCCTGGACTGCATCAAAAGAAGTGTCATGATTCTACCCTCTATTCTGCCCCTGTGAGACTCCTCTTGGAGTTCTGAATCCAGCTTTGGGGTCCTCAGGGCAAGAGAGACACACAGCTGTTAGAGCAGGTTCTGAGGAGCCACAAAGATGATCAGAGGAATGGGGCACCTCTGCTGTGACCACAGACTGACAGAACTGAGAGGTTGTTCAGACTGGAGAAGACAAGGCTCTGAGGAGACATCATAGTGGCCTTTCAGTTCTCAAAGGGGGCTTATGAAAAAGAGGGCTTTTATGAAAAAGACTTTTTACATGGACATAGAGTGATAGGACACGGAGGAACAGTTTTAAACTAAAAGACAAGAAGCTTTGATAAGATGTTGGGAAGAAATTCTTTACTTGGAAGCTAGTGAGGCACTGGCCCAGGTTGCCCAGGGAAAGGAAGCCCAGGTTGGATGAGGCTTTGAGCAACCTGATCTAGTGGAAGATGTCCCTGACCATGACAGGGAGGTTGCTCTTTTCTAACCCAATTAGTTCCATGATTCTATGAGTGTTATTTTATGACCGAAAAATGTGTAACTGGGGAACCCAGTCAAATTGAGATTCCTACATTTGAAAAATCCTGCTCTCCAGATCTTATTCCACGAGTGTAGCTAATTCACACCTGTGCCCATGTATGTGCATTTATGAAAACTGTAGGGGAAAAGAGCAGCTCCTCACTGCGCTCATGGGAAAATGCTGAACTGATCAGATTTTAATTTCCATTATATGGGGTAATTTTACTTTTGTCTCTGAGCATCTACAGACAATTTTTTACACTGTGAAAAGTGTGAGAGGAATCTGACCAACCAAAGTGACACAAATGAATTATGTTGTTAATCTGTAAATGCCTGAGGGCAGTTTGGGCTTTCTGTACATATTCTACCTTATCACTTCTCTTCACAGAGAGAGACCAGAAGTCTATAACTCACATATGCTTTCCTCTATTCATAAATGATTATATAAATTTTTTACACAGCGCTTGTTGTACATAAATGGCCTGAATGAAATGAACAGACAGACCATTTGCAGTGAGTGAAACTTGTTTCTCTAAGTATTATACATTTTCTAATAAAGCTTCTAATCTCCAGTCAATAAAAGGAGAGAAAATTGAAAATAGCAGTTCCTGACAAAAATGTGAATTATATTCACATTCACCAAAATGAGGAACCACAGTAAGAACTCCCTGAAATACTGAGCCACATTTTGATAATTCTTCTGTGATATTATCATCATTTGAAGAGGTAATTCAAGACTGCCTCAAAAATCTGGGATTGTAAATACTCTGCCAGAATCAATCCTCAGAGTTAGTGACCATCTCAGACCCACCAGCACTGAGTGGGATAAGATTTTACCTCAATTTCTGTATTTTGCAGAGGAAGATATGGAAAGTGTTTACAGATTCTCATTGTCTCTCATTTTGTGAATAAACAGAAAAAATAAGAACAAAAATTAACCCCTTTGTGAAACATATGATTAAGGGCATAACACTAATTTTAGCATTTTTAACAACTGGACCAGGATAAGGATAAAAGTCCAGGCAAAGGCTGACCTTATCAACTCTAGAAATTTAACAATAACCAACTTCTTGTTAATATGAAAGGACCTGTACTAACATTGGTGAAAAGTGAAATATTGATGATTCATTCCTCTATAAAACACAGAGTAAAGGTTGAGAGGGTTTTTGAACAAAAAGAAGAAATGCTGATGAAGGCAGCAATGAAAAGTAATGTGACATAGAAACCTTAAAAAACCCAGAATCATAAAAATTACCTAAAATGATGATCAGAGGTGACTGACTTTGAGTTAGGCTTGCAATAAAACTTGTTTCTAGAGCTCAGGAAGCCCAGTACAGGGACACAAAATACTGGGATGCCAACACATACTGCAATTTTATTGAATATTTTGAGCGATGTGTCTCTCCTCACTGAACATGATGATATGGAGAGTAGGAGCAATATAGATAAAGATAACAAACATCATATTGTCAGGAATTGAGGAAGATGAGGGTCTTAGCATAGACACACAAAATGAGTCAATCATGAGAATGCATTTGTTCCTCAGGAAATCTATCTTGAATAATCAAACTGCTTGGTTCACACCCACCTTTATCTCCTTAAAACTTCCACCTAAGGAGGAGGAAAATCTGTCTCCCTTAGATCAGGCTCATTGAACAGAAAGCATGATAAAGCTGTGAACTGCACCTTTCAGCAAAAACCTGTAAGATTAAAGAGTTTAAATTTTGAAGTTAAAAAAATTCAATGTCAAGCAATATCCTGAAAATGTGATCATAAGGCAAATTTTGTGAATGGAGACTTTGCAATCACTACTATCTCACAGTTCATCCTTTACAACATCCTAAGTTTTTTTTGTTTTGGCCAAGCTTTGTTTTTATATTTAAAGGCCAACTGTATGTGTGGTGTTGAAAAGGTAAGGGATAAGAAATGCTAGTGGAAGGTGTGAAAATGAGCTATTAATGGTTATGAAGAAGGTTATCTTGACTGGAAGCTTCTGTGTGATCTTATAAAAATAAGATTTGCCTGTGAAATTAGATACTCTTGTATCTCTGGGTGGATCCATGAGATAGAAGAGGAGAAGGGCAGAAAAGAGAAGAGAGGAGAACATTAACATTAAATTTGAGAAACTTGCTTTCTTTTCCTGAAATTTTGATTTTTATAAAAATTTTTCCACTGGTCTCTATCCAACCAGCTCTATAGACCACCATGAAAAGTACTGTGCAGCTCAACTCTTGCAATTCATAAATGAAATTTAAAAGGTTTAAATATATGACTCAGGCAAGCTAAAGCTCATCTGCTGCCAGTTTTGGAAAGGTATTTTTCCCTTGCAATAATGTAAGTGCTTCTGACCAAAACTGACAGATGTCTCCCAGAAAGTGCAGCAATTTGTTCATATTACTAGTTTTTACAATATGGATGAGCATAATGGTAAGGCAAACTGGTTTAGTAGTAGGGATTTATAATGAAATAGATTTATTAAGACTAGGATCTGAATCAAAAACCCTGGCTCCAAATGCCCTCAAACTAGTAAAAGGAACTTCACAGTCTAACTCATAAACCTCACGCTTGTCACTAATTTTACTGCACTAAAACAAAATTATCAGTGATATTTCATTTCTTTTTAAGCAGTTCATGATTTACTGTGATGATTGCATAAGAGATAATTTAGTAGGCAAAAATTTAATAGGAATTATGTGTTATTCTACAGCTTTGTCAAGAGTGGCTATTTATGTCAGGGATTGGCTGGAAACTGGGCCTCATTTAATTCAGCCGTATCTGGAACTGTGGTGATCTGTGAGGATTTTGTTTAATGTAGAACAAATAGATAAAAAAACCCCAGGAAAACAACAGTTTTGTTTCATTTTATTGTATTATAATGGAGTCACTAATAGAGATGGGTGTTATTTTATCATATTTTTCTAAATCATGATCCACTAGATACTTAACACAAAAGAATGAAAGAAACTGCAGATTTAGTTTTAAAAATGTATAGTACCAGAGCATTTATTGAGATCAACATCTTGTTCTTTCAATCAACGTAACTTGTGGGGTAAGTTTTACACTAATTTTTCAAATGTTTGAACTAACATCAGATAAAGATCACTAATGTGATCAGAGGGGCTGATGGAGCACAATCCTAAGCCAGAGACTAGAACCATGAAATGCATTTTTGTGGACATAATGCAGGTCCTTGTAATGTCATGGTTCTTTAATATCTCGGTCTCTACTTTTTCCAGGATAATCACAACTGTTGTAATGTTGCAGCTCTCCCGGGAGCCTCCATATCCCTGAGGTAGCTGGCACGGGGGTTCAGCTTCAGCTGTTTTTTTTTCCCTTGTGCAAATTGCAGTGCCTGTGTGGGGTCCTTGAGATGTGGTTTGTGCAGAATGCAGTCCAGGTCACCTGTGTGCTGGTAGGATGGTCACATGGAAGTGGGCAGTATCTTCAGTTCTCCTACAGATGGATTCAGTTGCAGACCTTGGCATGGGAAATGGGCTGAATGTTAGCTGGCATCTCTTTGCTTTTACTTAGATAGCTGTAGATAAAAGAGAGACACCCAATTGTTCCAATGCACTTTTAGTATAAGAGCTCAGGAGATTTAGACTAAACCGGAAGGTATTTAAGGTAATGTAAGCAGACAAAAAAATGACCTATTGGCTGGGCAAACTGTGTGTACCTTATGAGGGTTGTACTTGTCTATACCCACTTCAATCAAAATCATGACATTTCATACATTTTAACATTACTTGTGCATAGCAGGGCATCATCAGAACTGAGAACGAAAATCCGTTTTTCTTCCTCTTCCTTTTTTCTGACCAGAAGATCAGTTTTTCTTACTGAGACCTCCTTTTCCATTTCTTTTTCCTCCTGTTTTCTGTATATGTATTAAAAAACTCCTATCCTTTAACAAATCTTTTATCAAGGCAAAATGAGAGGCAGCCAAGTGAATCACTTCCCTCAGCCTGAAGCTTTGATTCCTGAACTTTACATGTAAATGCTCCATTGCATTTTTCCTTCAATTTGATGGCAGTGTCACTGCAGATGAAAGAAGAGTGAAGAGGAACAAGAATTCAAAAGTACAGTGGTAGGTACAATTAATTCTGTAGCCTAAGTGCTCAGACTCACACAGGTAGAAAGTCTGAAGCAGATATTATTTTTGACAAAGAAATTAAACATAAAAACACCATCCTTCTGTCTTCATTAAGAACCCCATTACAGCATTTTTTTTTGTTTCGGACTGCTGCTGCCAGCTGTTACATAGGAAACCTCATTAGGATCACTATCAAACACTCTAAAGTTTTTAATTGGTCTCTGCTGCAGTAGGTGCAGGTCTAACTGGTGAGAGGTTATTCGACTGCATGAATCAACAGTTTGACCTTAGGGCAGTGCCTACATTGCAGTTTCCTTCATGTGTCTCTGGAAGGCACAGGAGATGCCTTCACTCCTGAGGGCCCAGGAGATGCTCACTCCCATATTTGAAAATCATAGTGTGCCCAAGAAACATGTAAATTCTATTTATTTCAGTGTTTTAGTTATAAAATAATCTCCCTTTTGAGATCCACTTTTGCAGGTTTCATTCTGTAATAAATTATTATTGTGAATGGACAGGTTCAGTTTTCAGGATTTTGAAGCAGAACTGGTTCAGGTCCTTGGTTTAAGGTTTCTGGTTCAAGTTATTGATGAAGTTGGAATTTACTTCTATAAAGAAAACCAGGAAGAGGGTTTCACTTCAGGCCTTGAATGGTACAGAGCCTTGGGACAGCTCTTTGCCTCTGCCTGACCTGTACTTTAATCACTCTTGTAAAAAAAGAAAAATTAAAAGCTGCCCTGAAAGGCAAGTTTGCGGAATGCTCTTCTTGACTAAAGACAAATCAAAAGATAAATAATATTTTTGGATTTGATTAAAAGTCAGCTTGTTAAGAACACTGTCTGCTTTATCACAAGAAATGGCAATTTCCTTGAAGTGATGCCTAAAATAGACATGAAACTCTTCATCTAATTGGAACCATTCAATAGTAAGCATATTCATTTTCAACTTGGGCAGGAGGTCCCAGCAGTCTGGCTGGAGAGTTTTATCACAAGAATTTTCTGATGACTAGGGAGGAATTTCTGCCATTTATTACTACAGTTGTGACAAGGATAGTAGTAAACCTTTATATTTTATTTCTTCAAGCAGCATAGACACATGGTGTCACGAAATCCATGTTTATCACCATGTTATAAGAACCTTGTAGTTGTTTATAATTCTAATTATTTAGTCTGAAAAATTTGAAAGAATAGATGTAGAAAAACTGTGCCCAGGTGTGCTCCTACAAAGCCAGTGCTTGAAGCAAGTACTTGGAGTTCAGCAGTGGGTTTCTCTACTGTTGAGGGTCGAGCTTGTACCTCTTTCATCAGTGTTAGTTCAACTTTGATCAAATCACAGTTGCTGATGGTATCTTTGGAAGGAATCATTTGGATCAGATGACTAACAAAATTAAACTGGAATTACATCTCATTGTAAACTTTAAAACAGAAATGGAAGATTATGTCACAACAAAAGCACTGCTTTTTTTTTAACATATGGAATCTGGTGTGCTCATCCCCTCTTCTATACAAATTTCTTCTTCCTGCCTGTCTTTTTAGGTTTGCTTTTACCTGGAGTGAATTATGTTGCCCTGCTAACATCAGTGAGATTTCGCTAAGTGCTTAAAAATGTTTGGTCCAGATTTGATATCTGTTCTCTTCTTCAGTGATCACTACACACTTGGTTGATATAATGCTGTTCTTGTTCATAAAAGAACTGCAGCTTGTGAGAAGGACTCACATTGGAGAGGTTCATGCAGGGCTGTCTCCCACAGGAGGGACCCCAGGCTGGAGCAGGGGCAGAGTGTGAGGAGTCCTCTCTCTCATGTGTAGGGAACAGAAGAGACAATGTGTATTGAACTGACCACAGCCCCCATTCCCCATCCCCCTGTGCTGCTGGAGGGGAGCAGGGAGAGAAAATCGTATGAGAAGCTGAGCCTAGGAATGTGGAAGGGGGGAAGTTGGAAGATGATTTTAACATTTGGTTTTATTTCTCATTATTCTGCTCTGATTTGGCAATAAATTAACTTCTCTTTTGCCCCCTGTTTTGGTTGTAATGATGACTCATGGGCGATGCCTCTCTATCTTGACCTTGACCCATGAGCCTTTCATTAAGTTTTCTGTCACCTGTTTGGCTGCAGAGGGGAGTGATATAGTGGTTACAGTGGGCACCTTGTGTCCAGCCAGGGTCAACCTACCACAATAATTTGTTAGCACAAATTACAACCAGGTGATTTATATTAGAGAATTATTGAAATTAAGTATATTGATTTTCAGTCATGTATCAGTATTCTGGTAACTGCAATGTAACAGTACACAAATGCAACCTGATCTCCAGCTAGTGTGTATGTATTACCACTAGCAGTTATTTCTGTGAGTACCAAAATACATGGAGGTGTGTCCTTCTCTAATAAGTTACAGTAACTCTAACATGGAGGAAATTTGTACAATATGTTTATATTTTATAAGTGTATCTGATTTTAAGCTGCACTTAGGTATTGACTAAGGAATTTTAGTAGGAGGCAGTGTGCACTATAAAGTTTTAATGGGATGTAAAATGCTTCATTAAGCATTCTCTAACATGTCTAAGACAAAATGAAGGCTAAAGATGTGGTGCCTTGAATGCTATTATAATTTTCCTGAGCATCATATGTATAATTACAATCCCATATGATTAATTTCCACAGTTAAGTGTAAGCAGAAAACGAAGATCTCAGTTTGACTCCAGAATATAAATGCATGGCAGTGGTTGGAATAATCAAGGTTCTGATGCTCTGATGTACTTTCTTGCAGATGTTTGGGGTCCTGTTAATTTTGCTAGGGTCCATGTGGGAGAGCAGGTCTACTCAGGCAGACTGCACTGTGCTGCTGTGACTCAAATGCTGTTAAATGTGCTTGTGTTCAGAGCTTGAGGAGTGCCCGTGTCACTATTTTATGTTTCTTTGGGGGTAAGGAATAA
The DNA here is from genome assembly GCA_013400955.1 of Drymodes brunneopygia. Classification (NCBI taxonomy): domain Eukaryota; kingdom Metazoa; phylum Chordata; class Aves; order Passeriformes; family Petroicidae; genus Drymodes; species Drymodes brunneopygia. The sequence continues at coordinate 373,693 of VZTZ01038741.1, forward strand.
AGCTTTTTAAAAGACTGTATTTTGAGATTTGAGGGTTTTCAGATGCAAGACCAGACAACTACCCCGATAAAAGTCATGTTTTGCAAATATTATTTTCCAACATTTTCCCCATTTTTCTTTTCATTGCTGGAGGCAAGTGAGTGAAAGATTACAGTGACTTATAGTGATAAAATAAATAGACATAATGAGTTATTCAGATCGTCAGAAATATATCTGGATGTCGTGGGGTTTTTTTCTTTCTTAATGCTTTGGCAGACTGCTAAGAGGTGCTTGAAACAGGGACTAATCACTTTGCCTTGCAGGTACAATCTTAAATGTTTCTATCCATATTTTCTTACAATAATTACAAAAAACAGCTGTATCCATTTAAAATGCTTCTCAGATCTTTCCTGTCTTGATAATTATACAGCAGGGACCTGTGCTTGCCACTACCAGTCTGTTTCATGTGAGTGTGAGATTGCTATGAACAAAAGGAGAAATGTATGAAATCATCAGAAATTCAGAGGAAAACAGCAGTGAGACCAACCTTATAACATTGATCCATAAATGTCAAGGAACACACAAAATGTTAGAAGTATGCTTTAATCCTTACAGCAGTGGGTTTTCAAACTTGACCATTAGTTCAAATCATCTGAGTACAGGAAAACTGCTGATACTCCTATTTCTTAACTTGTTCCAGGAATAGAAAGTCTGAGCCTTTTGCTGTGTGAAGAAAGACAGAGCACCTATACTTACTTCATACCTCCCAAACACAGCAATCTGGGTGGTCATATTGTGACCTGTGATGTTAATCTGTGTATCGCTTCTCCTTTCTGTTTCTCCCCGAGACAGTTTTTTTTTTAAAGGGAAGCAATTGTGTAGTCCTTTTTCTGCAGTATTTAGTAGTATGTGTGTAGACTTAGTATAGTATTTAGTACTCAATCTGATGATCAGCTTCAGTCCTCTGGAAGATGCACAGGAAGCCAAATGTTTGTAACAGATTTCCACTGAAGAGTGTTGAGGTGGGAGTTAAGTGGAGTTGCAAAATTTACTGATCCAAAGTAGATGTGGGGATGAAACTAGAAGTAGACTTTTTAGATCAACACAAGTTGCATACACTTTTTTGTAAGAGGTCTATATAATGGTCAATTTTACAAATAGTGCAGATGGTCAGCTGCCAAGAGGCCAATTGTACAGGGCTGGAGAACAGGTATTTACAAAATAGGGATGAACAAAACAACTGAGCCATGGAATAAAGTTAATAGGAATAAACACATGAAGAGTTTTGAAATATATGGTCTTGGCTCCTACATAAAGACTGCTTCTCATTCAAGGTTCAACCTGACTTTTACTCTTTGAAAATGTGAATGTTCTAGTGTACTTCATCTTCCTGATAACTGTAAAGATGTTACATTTCACAAAGTGAACAGATTTTTAGGAGAATTTTACCTCGAGGAACCCTGTTTGTGTTTTTGAGGGAGAAGTGAGCTCCTTGCACAGGGGAAATCATCAGAGTATCTGTCCACTCCTCTGTTAGGTAAATCCAGCAGTTCTCCTCTGGACTCCTTGTGGCTTTAGAAATCCAGACAGAATATAGTCCTGTGTCTAGACAGGCATGCAAAGTGATTTTGGCTGAACTGATCAGCATGAGTGCATTGGCTGCAAACATTGTCCAAAAATGGGAAAGGAGTAGTTTCCTTGGCTAAAAGTGATGACAGTCAGGAGAATGGAAATAATTTCTGTCCATTTTATTATTTTGTGGCAATTCAGAGAGAAAAGAAGTAATCTGGGATAAAGTGAAGCAAAAGACTCTTGTACATATTAAATTAACATACCACAGATAATTTAAAAACAAACCTAGTTTCAGTGGTATTTGCAACGTATTTGTTATTAAAAAAAATAGAGCTATAAAAAAAGGAGGCTCAGCAATGGCCCTTTTGAGCCAGTGAAAAAGGTGAAGAAGGAGGCTTTGTGGAAGGCTGAGGAGGTCTACCAAGGGGTGGCAGGTACAGCTTCACATTACTTCATTTTTTTGGAATAGCAGCTTGAACTCATATTCTTGTCTCCAGAGCAGAACACAGGCACTAGCTTCAGGGCAATAGGAAATTTAGGACTGCCTCAACAATTCTGGGTGAAATTATGCCATGCACTGAAATGTCCTGGCACTCCTCAGTCATCCACCTACCACCCTTTTAACAGCAACACTCAACAAACAGCAAATGCTGTATCAGTGGTACAATTGTATCATCTTCAGATTGAAAAGATAAAAGCTGCTTGCCCCAGGCTATCTGTTTGTTCATGAAAAGTAGTTTGCTTGGAGAACTGAGTCCTCCTCTAATAGACAAATTATGGTCTCAAGTCAGGTTCTCCACACCTGAAATTAGTAATGTGCACTGGAGGATCACTGTTGGGCCTTGTGCATGGCACCCAAGCTCCTTTGTGAAGCTCATCCCTCAGAAGCAGGAAAATGTGTGAGTTTACATTTAGACATTTCTCATTTCCCCTTTCACATCCAATCTTTCTCTTTGACTCCAGTTCCTTCTTCTCCTTTCTTTCAGCAGTGGTAACACCATGGATGGGGCAAGCTCATAGGTCACTTAAGCTGTTGGAAACTTTCACTACTGTCATCAAAATAATTCTATATTTCTTCTTAGACTGGAATTAGATACTGCATTATTCTTCCCTGAAACAACTTCAGTGCTTGTTCTGTCTTCATTCATGATATATTATTTGTATTTTGAATATATCCTTTGAAACATATTTCACATGGGTTTCTGAATTTCCTTTGGCAGAGCTGGATGCTTTCAGGCTACTTTTTAATTTATTAATAGCCATTCAGAGTTTGATTTTACTAAAATACAATTCCTATTTACCTTTTTACAGTCTTTCTGGCATTTCAACCTGGGTATTGCACTAACTAATGTATTATTCTCCCCATCTTTGACTGTATTCATTGTATCTGCTTTATTTCTATTCTCTACATTCACATTATCCTTTTCCTGTACAGGAAGCAATCTTGTATTACTTTCAAAATCATGCTTCCTTCCTACTTTTCCCCCTCTAATATTTTCCTAGGAAATGTCTAGGCAATTGAACTCCTAACACAATCATTATACCAAGTTTGATACAGACTTCCTTCATCTGTAAAAACATTTCCTGATAATGCTTTCGCATTCTCTTCTGAAGTTCTTTGGCAAGATCCAAGGACTAACTTTTTCCATATCTCATTCTTCACTTTACTTCAAATAGTCCCTATTGTGTCAGCCAAAATCCTAGTGTCATTTATTTCTGTTTATTTAGTATTCTCCCTGTGCGCAAATTTCTCCCTCCCTCGTTACTTTTGTTTTACCTCACCCATCTGCAAACTTTGTATGTTGGTAATTTTATCTCCCAGTTGATAGCTTGATTTAAGCAACTCTTTGTCATTCCAATATAATCATAATTTTCCCTCAACATATGTTTCTAATACAACAATCTTGTTACATATGTTTCTAGCATTTGTAAAACACATTTATCCTGTTCTTTGTCCGTTCACTTTTTAAAAAATGTATAGGAAGAAATGATTTCCACACTGACTTCATTTACAAACTCAGCACCTTTTTCTCTAACCATTAAAGTCCTTATCTATTTTCACAGTATGAACTCCGGCTGTTGAGCCATAAAAGGAAATTAAGACTCTTTCAGTTACTCTTTTCATCCCAACCTGAAACTGTTTCAGCAAAGTCAATCCTTTTTGATCCTAGTCGGTTGTTAATTCTTCTCTTTAACCAAGAGGCCTTAAACTGTTTCTTCTCTTCATGGAATATTTCAAACCTTATTAGTTGTTAGTCTACAAGATCAATCCATCGCCGTCTTGATTCAAAGGTTGTCCTGGAAAAATATTTAAATGGTAGACACATATGATTTTTTCTTTCCTTTTCAAGTAGATACCCGTGCTGTCAGTCCTCTTTGGGTGCTAATGTCTTCAGCCTGAAGTAAAATTACCTGGCTGGAAATCAGAATATGTAATATTTGTCTGAGTTGCATATATCACAGATACAATTTTTTAAAAATGAATCAACTTTATTTTGACACAACTAGGATGATACAGGAAGTCTTGGATGTTTGTCAGTCTAAGATCAATTTGATTTTGGAAATGGATTGAAAAAATTACTTACCTCTCTATTAATGGTAGAGAGCAGCTGTCCAGCTATCCTGCAGCTGCCCATGGAAAGTAAAATTCTGGGCTCAGAGAAATGGAATAATTACAGGCTGTCCCTGTTCTGGTTTGAACCAATCTAATCTTAACTCCAGATGCTTCTGCCTAAACAAAAGGCGCACCTTAGCTATCTAAATAGCTGATTAGATTACAGTTTTACCACTTTTCCTAGTGTGAGAAAGGCACATTGCTCCCCCAGTTCAAAAATACTTCTACTTGATTAAGGTGTGAAGAAAAACTGATTCTCTAACTCAACAGATTTATAGATTCAGTCTTCCTCTCCTTTTTCACTTTCTTTGTCTATGTTCTGTTGTCAACTGCTCCACTTCTGTTGCCTCATTTTACAACTACTGCTTCACACTTCTTTTGACATATTTGCCTATAAGCCATGTCTACATATGCACACCAACCTTCTCCTGTCTTGCTAACCAAGGATGTCTTTTACTGTAGTTCTGAAGATGCATGAGCACTTATGATTCTGCTGGCTGAACTCTGATGATGGTTGATCTAGTGTAGAGGGGGAATTGGAATGTCTTTTCTCATCAACAAAATACCTGCCTTTAAGCCTTCCACTGAGAGAACGGGAAAAAGAAAAAAAAAAAAAAAACAGAAGAAAAAAATCAAGCCAATTCATTATAGTAAAACTTCAGAGTACAGTGAGATTGATTTAGGCAGTACGTGTTTATTCAGACTGGAATATGCTTTGAAGTCTGAAGATCAGGGTCATAGACTTCAAAGAGCTGAAAGGATTTATGGGTGAGATAGTAAATCTGAGAGTGCCATGTGTAGCAGACAGTGTGGACACACACCCAGGAATCTGGATGTGAGTGTCTGGCACATGGACAAACACATGAAACACAAATGACATTGGTCCTTGACTGTAGGAGATGGGCCTCTAACGAGTGCAGATAGCCAGATTTTACTGTCTCGTGTGGTGAGGAACATGGGAGGGTTCAGAAGTCTCTGCTACACAGGGTGGACCTTGCTAACTCTTGTGTTATCTATTTGCCACTTGGAGAACTTCCTTCTGAGGTGAGATATGCCTTCCTCAGAACTAGGTGCAACCTAATTATTTGTGGACTAAAATAAGGATAAGCTGAGATAAAGATGGTCCTATGCCCAGATCAGCAGATCAATGAAGAAAATGTTTATCATGATGTAGAGAGAGGGAGAAATATACCACAGCATGAGAAAAAAGGTAAGTAAAAATGTAAGTGAATAAATGTATAATGAACAAAATGATAACATGTAAAACTTTGTTACTGAAATGGATTAAAGATACAGGCGTAAAAGATCAGTAACAGAATGAAAATATGACTACAACAAGAAAAATGTTTGAAAACTAGCATAAGCCTATCTTATTACTTCAGATTACAAAATAATATGGTATCAGTGCCAAAAATTACTTTACAAATGTTAACTTGTTCAGCACTAAAAGAAAAATCATGCCAATTGCTTATTTTCCTGATTTTTCTTGTGTCCAAGAACTGAAATGGAAATTATCCATTATGTATGTGTATGATTTCTGAATACTTGAGAAAAGATACTGTGGCTTATCCTTTAGAATAGAACCTCCAATGTAATAAATCTCATAAATTTTACTTTACAGCATCAAAAAAGAGGATTGGGGGCAAGCTGATATTTTTGAGGGTGTGTTTATTTTTGATATATCAGATGACTAATGATTGCATGCATGAAATGTTGTGTGGATCCCTTCAAACTTGATACAAGCTGATTTTAAGGAGACACATGATCTCATCTCACTCAAAAACTAAGTGGTCTTGCATGTGACATGATCACACATTTGGTCAAAATCTCCTGTCACCCCATTGAACTAAATGGTAACAGAGGGAGCTTAGCACCTTTTCTAAGAGTTGAGGGTTGCTAACAGGATCAAGTGAAGAATGTGCAGGAGGTGAATCAGGAATGAAGTGTTTCCAGAAAATCTCAATGGCTGTTTTTCTCATTCTGTACAAAGCATTTCAGAATAAAATTGTACAAGTCAAGATGGCAATATGAGGCAAAAAGGTCTGATTGTAAGGCTACGCGTTACCATCAGTTAGAGCTCCAAAATTTGCCAGTAGGGAGAGGTTTTGCTGTAAAGCCCTCACTTAATGATAACTCTCACACCCACGATAGAATGTTCAAATCTTCTACAAACACCAGTATAGGCATTTAGAATAAATACAGTTTTTCTTCAAGGTTCAGTTAATATTCCATATCGGCTGTTTGCCATGATGACTAATGTGCTGCAACCTTGCTGTTCTGCATTAAACATCAGGAAAATGTACATCTGCACTGGATTTTTTTTCTTTCCTTTGTTTCCAAAATGCTGAGTTCTGCTAAAAAAATTGGATGGAAATCAAATATAAGAAGCTTAGCCAACTTTAGTGAAATGATATCAGAGTTATATTATCCCTTAATGAAACAAGTATAGAAGGCTGATTGATTTATAGAGCAATTTTTTGCACCATTACCTAACTCGATTGTGTACAAGTAGTTTTCTATATTCACAACCATCATGTCCCAGTATTTCTTTTAGTATGTATATTTCAAAAACTGATGTCTTTTTATACTGGACTGAAAGATCTGAAGGTTTTCAGCTGAACAGTGTTGATGTCATGTGAAGCTGTTTATTGAACTTTAATACATTTTAGTACTTTTCTCTAAGGATGACAGACAAAGAGATTCCTTTTTCCTGTGGTGATTATTATGTCTTTGGAACAGAGGGAAATTTCGATGCTTAGTCTAAGTATGTTCTTGCACAGTTCTGATCTGATATTCCCACTTACCCAAAAAAGGGTTGTGTCTTCTTTTAAATAGACTGAGAGTTGTTCTGCTCAGATATATAGTTAATCTCCATCCATAAACACTGTAAACTGCAACTTCAAGAAGTTATTGCTTGAAATGACATTTCACCCGGCTCCTCCTGATTCCTTCACCTCTGGTTTTAGGCCTACATCTTTCAAAGGAATATTGCTTTTCATAGAGATTCACAGAAATGCAAGATTTTTTCCTTGAGGGTGCACTGTGGGATTGTGACTGAGACCATCACTTACATAAGTGTCAGACATTCAGGTTCTCATGCCTTGCCTGCAAAACATGTATGTCTGGCTCTTCACTCACATCCCTGAATCTAAATTCATATCAGGAATGCTTTTTGATCTACTTTCTCTGCAGCCACCTCTGGCAGTGTTGGGTGAGGATACATAAGGAAAGTCATGGTCTTGCTCTTCACATAGAAGAAACCTGTCCTCAGGAGCATCTGAGCAGTGGCAAACTCTTATCACTCAAACTCCTCTTTGTTCCATTACTCAGATGACCAGCAAACATTTTATTGATGAGTGACTGAAAGACTAGTACAGAGAAAAAAACCCCCAGGGTTCAGAACCTGGGAATTTATAAATTGGTTACCTCCATCTTCATAAATGAAACCTTTGTATGCTTAAAAGTTTTAATTCTGTTTTGGATTCATAACAGATCCTGTTTTCTTGGGAGTATAATAATTTACTGCAAGGAAGCTTTCTGAGGAGAAAACCTCCTCTGTTCTGGTATGCATGACTGAATAAAAAATTTCTGCTCTCAAGAAATTATCTCCAAACCATTTAATTATGACAAATTCTGTGATTTTGGTGGAGACTTTCTAGTGCAGACAGATGTTTGAAATAATGGATTTTTCCTTTTTCTCTATTCTAAGAAATCTAATTTGGAAAAAGAACCCCCTACCCTGGCTGATTTCCTCTCTGTGGGGGCCTAAGTGTTATTGATAGTGTACTCCAGTACAATGACAATCAGGTTGTTTTCAGCCTCAGATCTCGTATATCTAAGCAAGAGAAGGAAATATTTAAATGAGAGGGAATGGACACTTTGTTCACATAAATATTTAAATATAATAGGCCAAATTAATTTCTGGTACAATTACATGGATATTACATCGGTTACATCTATAATTCAGAAAATAATCTGGTAAGTACTATTCTCAGCTGAGTAAAAGCAGAAATTACCCAGTGTTAGAAAATACCCAAGTAAACACAATCTGATTTGCATATTACAGAACAATGAAATAGATGTTTCTGCTCTTGGACCAGTCCAGACACTCAGAGAAAAGGGTAACAAGCAACACCATCTGCAAATGAGAGAGTAAACCTGCACATCTGCCCCTCCAAACATGACACCTTTCACAGTGTATTTCCTCTTCACAAGTTCCTTTTGACATTACTTACTCCATGGCAAGACCTGGTGCTCCTGCTTCTGGATGCTAAGAAGTATCCTCCCAGTCTTTGTGATTTATGAAGCCAATTCAGAGCCTCACAGAAACAGAGCTATTTGCTGTAAAAAACTAAAAATGTAAAGCAAGAATTCTGACACAACCAGCAGCAGCAGGTTCACAGGAAAGCAGTTTGATGCCCTCTCCACATAGAAAAGCTGGAACTCTTGGTATGTTGTTCTACAAGGATAGAGATACCTGCTATGTGTAACACAGAACCTCTTTCCACATCAGCTTAATGTCCTATTTGGCATCTTTCAAAGAAAAAATTCTGCTGACACTTTTGCATGTGGTAACAGCCAAGAAAAATATGACGAGACCTGCAGAGGTGGAAATCTCTCACAGACCACACCCAGCAACCAGGAAGATTTCCTCAGAGCACTGTTTTGAAGAGTTTCCGGGGACAAGAGTTTGCTGTGAATGATTATCAGCAAACAAAAGAGTTGCCAGCTGAAAATGGTCCAGCTATTTCCAAGTGTATCTTCCCATTGCCTCGAAGGCAGACCTCTCAACACCTCCATAAAACAACTTCAATGCAGCTTTTTATGCCAAAATTTTGCTTCTGTTGGACCAGACTCCTTTCTAATGTAGACCTTGTCAAAGGTATCAGGTCTGCAATCTCCCAGCAGTATTTGCTAGACCTTAACAGTGTCAGCATCAAGGCTGATATATTCAGAAGAGAATTTAGGATTGAAATGTTAATAATGTGGTGTTATGAACCTGGTGACTTAGCAGAAAGTATCTTCTGCACTTGAGTGAAATGTAGGAATGTAAGGCAGAGCTGAGATCTGGGGACAAGGAGCCAGACCAGGAACTGGAAAACAGGGAAAGATTGAAACAAGTGTGGAAACCTTAGAAAGACAGTATAGTTTTCAAGTGCTCACATGACCAGAGCATTCTCTTCATTAAACAGAATCCCCAGCAAGGTGTTGCAGCTTTAAGGAAGCATCCAGGACTGTAAATTCATCCAGACGGCTTTAAGAAATCTATTTAATAAAAATTACCATAATGAATCTTGGAAGAAATAAATGTCTCACAATAGGATCTCTGCATTGATAGCATCAGTTTCTAAATAGTGATGTGATTCGTGAGATGTAATGAATGGATGCACTACATACTGCCTTAGAAACCAAGCAGATGCAGCACTGACTGAAATAGTAGGTGCTGATAAATGTGAGGAAGAGATTGTCAGTTGGAATTCTGAGGAGATATGATTAAAATTTCTTATTTTATAAAAGGTAACAGCTCAAAGTTCCATAGCTGAGAGTGGGAAGACAGTGTCAAAAGATTCAAATGAAAAAACAAGATTGCTTATGCTTTTCAGTGGTTCTTGAAATCAGGATAACATTTGAAAGGACAATAATGGTCTCAGAAACAGACTTCAGCCATCAGTAAATAGGTTTATAGTGCCTTATAAGAGTTTACTGAAATACCAGTAAATAGCATAAAAATTATAAGATGACTTTTAATTCTTGCTGGCTCTTCCACAGTATTATGATATTGTTGTCTGCAGGAGTAAGGCAGGTCACAAAATAGAAACTAAATAAAGCTTTAATTATATCAGGCATGAAAATATATTTTTGGCTTTCAGGTTTTTGCAAGCTTTATTTTTCCAAAATCATTCTCTTTCTGCTGAGGAACTGGTAATCCCCTTTCAAGCCATTTGAGCTGAAATGCAGTTTCGTGTGGAAGGACACTTACATTGCAAGTTAAGATGATTAATTGATGTTCATGTCCACAACCTATTGATTGTTTCTCAGAGTACTTTCTAAGACCAAAATCATTGTTTCACCTGCTATCCTAGCATGTTTTCTTGAATCTATCAAATGTAGTAATATCATAGTAAATTTTTCCTATTTTTCTATCAAAGAAATACTTTTTTTTCAAAGGAAGTTTTTAAAGATGACTTCTAGTTTAAACAAATAATAAGTAGTTAAAAAACAACTCTTACCTTATAGCTTTTATTTTAATTGTTTTTATTTTCTTTGTCACTGAAGCAACTAATCACTTGGACAGGTTTGGCTCCTTTACTTATCTTAGACATTTTCCCTGTGCACTGAAATTTCAAGTGTCAAATGTACACAAACACCTTTTCTTTCTACCAGTGCTTCTGTCAACTCAGAAAGAATCAGAATAGTTTCCCTTGCCACAAGGCATATAAGTATTCCCAAATAATCTGCTCTCAATAGCTGTTCTTTTGTTGTGTTGTTGTTCTATTTATTCCACTATTATTGCACCTCATTTTTCATCTGTCTAATAATCCTGTGGGACAGACCCTGCTTACAATCCTATTACATACTGCCTGCAAATTAAAGATGCAAAAAGCAATTTCCATGGATGTGGAGAGCTTGGTATAATAAATGGCAATTTACAAGTGTGTGAGGCTTTGTCTGCTCACTTCAATTCACTTAATTACACTAAAAGGAAGGTAAGAGTATAGAAAAGCAAACTACAGGATGCAGCAGGGGGTAAAGATGCAAAGCAAAGCAAAACAAAACTAAATCCTGCTCAGAGCATTAATGTAGCTCCCAAAAACACTGATTATACTTTATGTATATAAATATATATATATGTAGTGTCTTCTCTGTCAGAAGTAGCAGATTAAGTCCCCTGTAGCTGTAGGAATCCCCTACTGATGTTAATAACACCTATAATGATAATAGTTCCACAGAAAGCTTCTTAAGATTAAATGCAAAATTTGAACCTACATATGAGCCCTACAGGTGTATGATGAGTCATCTCTCTACATAAACACTGGATTTTACAACTGTATGTGCTAAGGATACAAACATATTTTAACATGCTTAGCTTATAAGGCTTTCAGACTTTGTGACCTGGCTTAGGCCATGAAATTAATCTGGCCGTAGACATGAGATAGATAACAGTGATGTAAGGTTCAAAATTCCTAGTAACTTCAGTAGATGTGATAGTGTTGCTTTTCCCAAGCTCCAGGCAAAGGAGACCACTGCATGGAATCTGCGAGTCAAGGGACTTTTTTTCCCAATTCTTATGGGAACAGAAAATCCATATTGTATGTCTTGTTTCTGAGGCTAAAAGTGCAGCAGTCCTTGTCAGAGGAAAACGTAAGGAAATATATGGATTGTATTATCTTATGTCTTCCTTTCCTTAGACTTTCCTCAGGAAGTCACAGGAGGGCTTTGCTTGGATCAGATCCTGTGCACCTTTGTAAAGAATTTATGAAATGTCTCTGAGTTTAAAATCTGCTGCTCCATACTCAGGAAAAGATTTTCATTTTGATACAGTTATAAATTCTAGAGTGATTTATTGTTTCGAATTATACTTCATAACCTCCATAACCTCCTCTACAAAGATTACAAATGAATAAAACTATTTCCAAATGACTATATAAGGCAAATTAAGGAACTGAAATTATACTTTTTTGTTCTGATATGCATTTCTATCAGGTAAGAAAGGAAAACTAGTACATAGTCTGCATTCTGGGTTGCCCAGGAGTCCTAAATGTGGAATTTGGGAGGTAGTCCAGTGACTACCTGAAGGTCTATTCAAGAAAATCTCTTTGTTCCTGTCTATGTCATGTATTTTTTAAGTTTGGGTGCATACAGTGTCATTCTAATAATGTTTCCCTAAAGGAAGCTCTCAACTCTCATGGCATTCATTTATTTAAAGTGTATTCTTTTTAATGACCACCTTAACGTGAGGCAAGTGTCCTTGGTTCCCAAAAGCTGTCAAAGGGAATGGCATGTTTTCTGTCATAGGTTCAGCACTGGAAAGAGGAATCAGACTATTTTTGGTGGAAAAAATACTGAAAATAGAAAATATATGTGAATAGTTTGGATATGCATGCTGGTTCCTGGTGTACGAATGTTAAAGATTTGCTGGAAATGAAAATCTGCACTCTACAACATTTTCTACTCTCCACAAATGCAGCATTCATTTCCTGAATTATTCTCCTGGCTTGCAGGCAGGATACAGTTCTTGACAGCAGGCGTCTGAAAATACCATGACAGCCCCAGATTTATAACAGTGAAGTGAGTCACAGAGGCTTCTGGGCATCTCTCAGACCCTGAAAGGGAGAGGTTCATGACTTCCACTCTGAAAATTTTCTCCACCCCTTATTGTGTGAGAAAATGAGGACTTGGCTCAGGAACTGAATCAGACAGATTTAATTAAAATGGATGTAATTAAGGTATAGAGCTCTTTTACAGAAACTTCCAGGTGTCCAGCTCAGCACGGGCTCCCTACAGGCCTGTTTGAGGGAACATCTTAGACAGCAGGGTGGATGGTTCATAAAGATCAGCAGGACCCAGCACAAGCTCTGCAAAGGACAATATTGACAGCAAGAGGCTGAGGGATGCCTACATTCAGATGACATGAAAAGGGACAAATCCATCAATCTGATGTGGCAGCAATGTAGATAAAGACATTTTTTTCCATTGTGTACAAATATAATACTTGTTCTGAGAGGAACAAGATCTAAAAACAAAAAGTACAGACATAGCCTAATAGCTGTCCTTATTTTTATGCTTTCTTATTCCCCTTCTCTTGATGCAGGTTCTTTCACAGAGAGAAAAGCCTTTTAGGACTAAGAGAAGTGCTTTTGCTGCCCCATGGTCTCACTAAATTTATTAGCACTTCTGAAAAAAATCTTAGGGCAGATAAATTTGGCTAGTTATTACTTTGGATAAGCTGCGATGCTTTGTGACACCTATAGACTTTTCTACACTCATCTCTCTGGAAAAGTGGCATGTACTCTGTATTCAGCACTTTTTCATAGAAAAAAACCTCTTGTGGTGGGTCCATTATGGAATTAAAAACTGCCTTTAAACATTCACTGTATAATTAGCTGAGATCTGGGCAAAGATCTTGCCAGATATAGTTTGAAAGCTAAAAATCGCTCCTGGATGTAGTCATCACTTTGAGAATTAGAGAAATTTTGCCTCATAATGACAAATTATTCTCAAATTTAGACCAGTCTCCTTTCCCAAAAATTCCCTGATTTGATCATACCACACTGAGATGGTCAGGTTCCCCTGGATGTTACCGACAAAATACCCAGCGATATTACATGTACAGGCCTTTAAATAGAGTTAATTTCAATTTATTCACTCCACTTTAAGCATGGGTGTAAACTATTCCAAACCAATTTGTCGGGTTCTGTCTTTCTGAGTCTCAAAGGCAGCTCAGCCCAACACAAGGAATTTGTCTAAAATAAGGGAGGTAAAGCAGCCCGGTGGTGCCAGAGCTACATAACCTCAGAATAACTGAGCAAACTGAAGCCAGATGAAGTGCATCTATAAACATACAAAGCTATCAGTTATTTAAAGTGTTCAATTCACATGTTTTCTTGAATATCCATTCATTTTTGTGTGGCTTCTGATTTTCTAGAAAATTGATTAAATTATAGATCTGTATGGACAAAGAAGTTTTTGTATTATTCAGTCATTTACCAAACATGATTTTTGAATGCCATCCAGATCAGTCACAGCAGTGTGGGCCAGTGAAGTAATTTTTTATCTGGTTTTGCAGTTAATCTAATTTTTTTAGTGCAGCTCTGTTAATGATATGGTATTATGTGTTTTGGCATAATCCACTAAGCGAAATACAGTTTGGAGCCCCTTACGTTTTCTTTTTCCAAATTGTTGTGTATTGTTACAGTTTTGAAAGACAGATATTAAATGCATCATAGATAAATACTCCTATTTTACAGATGGGAAAAGTAAATTAAGGGCTCAAACATTAATTCAAATTGTACAGTATTAGAGTGAAATTTAATCTGTTTCTGAGATATAGTAACACAAACATAAACCAGCGAATCACTAGTTTTCTCTCACATGCTAGGAGAAAAATAAGACCATCATGAAAACTTTGACAGAAAATGTATGGATATCAAAAATTTCAGCATGATAATAAGTATACCTTAGGATATATTTATGGCTCTACAGCAATTCCAGTAATGTCTTTACAAGAGTGTGTGCTATGAGTACTACAACACAATAGTATTAGGGAGAGGAAGCGGAGAGACTGTTGACAAACTGCCTTCATTTTGAGCCTCTGCTTTCAGGTTGAACATTTCTGAGCTGATATTTAACTCATTTGTCTTTATGGGTTTTACACAAACTGTGCAGACTGTCTGGAATATGCTGTGGACTAATACAAGTATAAGGGAAAAAAAAAAAAAAAAAGAAAAAACTTTTTTTCCAAGGATAAAGGATTTTAGTCCTGCAATGAAATGTCTGGGGCCAGAAATCTGGCAGATGGAATACAATTGCTGGACCAGAGGCTGTGATTTCCTACTCTGTGAGCAAGGGTTTTTTTTCTCACATATGAAGCTCTGTGTATAGCAGAGGGATGCCTACTCTCAGGGAACAGCAGAAGGGAATTTTTCCCTCAGGCCCTTTGAGTGCCTCCTAGATCTTCTGAATGATCTGCAAAATACTTCCCTCCTGCCTTTTTTCCCAAGAACCAAACTGTCCTGCTTTGTACAAGGTGGGAATGGTGAAGGGGCTGATATATATCTATCAGTGGAACTACATGGTTTGTCCTGAAAAAGCATATAGGCTCAGCAATGACCAGAGTGGTGGGGCTGCTGGCCTCAGCTAGGAGGGTTTTGACCATGTAGAGAGTCTGGGAAGAAAAGAGCAGAGGAGGCAGGACCTGCAGTGGTGCTTTCCTCATATATTTAAGCTTATTGTGGGGCAGAGACGACCAGTTGTGGGGTCAAGGTCCAAGCTGAAAAGATAAAGTGAGTATGGGATGTACTGGACCTTGTGAGAAATTGAGAACATTTTACAACTAGACAAAGTAATCAGTGATGTTTGTGAGACTGGTCTGTGTGAAAAGATAGGCAAACACATTGTTATTTGGACCAGGACTTGATGGCTCTGGTGCAAGAGGAGAGAAAGGAGCTAACGTCATAACCTTAAGGTACATGCTAAATGCCCATTATTTAAATGTTATGTTTTAAGAAGCCACATGGCCATCAGTACACAAATACAACTGTAAATTTGGAACCCAGTTAAGACAATGTCTGGTTTCTCTAAGAAGCACTGCCAGCTGGGAGCTGTTCTGAGTCCTGCCTGTTGCTGGATGCCCTTGGAATTAGATACTAAAGTATTAGGCTGTAATAGCCTTGCTAGATATCTGGAATCCTGCAGATTGTATCTCTAATTTTCTGAAATAGCCATTTTCGCTCCCCTAGGTTCAAACTGAGGACAGCAAAGCTTTATAGCAGCAGCAACTAATGTAATCCACCTTGATCTCAAGTTCCAAGCACTACCACACTGCTAATAGCTCCAGCATCAGTGGAAAATAATTGTCAGAAGAAAAGTCAGTGCAAGGGAATGTCAATGGTACCCATTTAAAATGAAACATTTATTTGTAGTCTTTAAAAGAACCACAGTTAGGCTATAGACTATTTCTCAATGAACAGTTTGAGAGCTGCAATTTGTAAAATCATAAAATAAATTCTTATTTTATAGAAAAGAAAAATTCTGTCCAGATGTGAAACCTTTTATAAACTGTCTTTTGGTTCATATGCTCTTTGTTGCCTGATTTATCTGCTAAATCAATTATGGTTAATACAACAACAAAAGAAGGGTGGCTTTTAAAAACAAACAAAAAGATGTTCTGCAGAGTCTGGATTTAATTCTTTGTACTAGTTTGTGTGTATCCCAGTTGTTGCTTTCTTTGTCCACTGCTATACATTTTGACAAGTGATTTATCAGTGCAAAGTGAGGTGCAAATTCCTGTCAGGTTGTACAGGAGAGTGGCAAAGAGACTCTTGCTTGTCTGTTTTAGCAGAAATATCCCTGTAGATCCTCCCTTATCAAGTCTGGCTACAGCTTCCAGGGATTTTATTGGTTACCTTGTAGCGTGAACTGCACGAAAAGTCTATCCAGCAAGCCAGCTAATGTTCAAAATGCATAAGCATATACAAAACACCTACAGACAGTAGATTTCCATCTGCAAAGCTTCAAAGGTTAAGTTCCCATTTTCTTAACCTTTGAATAAAGCAGATACAGAGACAGGCAGAGGGGTCCAGCTCAGTGACTTCTGTGATTTTTGTTCATTGTTTCTGAGTTACTGAGAAGGAGTTAAAAAAGACTGCCAAAATGTCAAGGCAGAAGAAAATCAAAGAAGTGACACGTGAAGACATTTTGTGTGAAATGAAAGGATGTGACTCTATGGAACTGCCCATTCCCTCTCTGTTCTCCATCCAGTGGGACTCAGGTGCCTTTACCAAGACCTCCCAGGGAGATGCCAACTCAGTTAGATATCTAATCACTTTTAAAAGTCTGACCATATACACTTATTTTGTTTATAATAAGTTTATAATATAATAACAGCGCAATAACTCTAATTAGAGGAGACCATTTGAGATTTAAACAGAGAACAGGGGGAAGATGACTTCTAAAGCAGAATGTTTAGTTCCCATTCTTCCTTTTAAATTTTTTTGTTGCAATGCTGCATTACCTGCAGGAACTACCTGTCTCTTCTAGCTGTTCAGTGAAGGCTGGGAAAACTCTGACTGTAAAGCTTAAGCTTAAAAAAAAATTCTACATTTATAACAAAGCTAAGACATGAATTTACATATCTACAAAAGTCCTGGAAATAGCCTCTTACACAATAAATTGAAATTCAGTGGCCTGTTTCTTGTCACTGTAAGATTTAACTCTGAGGAATACAAATGCACAGGATTAGAAACACAAGTCCACAATAAACAGTAAATTACATTATCAATAAATATGAATAACATGAACAATACATGGTCCTGGGTGGAGTGATAATTTGGAAATATACTGTTTCTTCACTGCTGTTTACATGCAGAACTTGGAGAGGCAAATAGCTTGCTTCCTAATGGACTGTTACTTCGCAGGCCATTAGTGTGGAATTAATGAAAGCAATTAATTTTCCGTACTTCTATAATAACAAAGAAAGGAAAGGAAGAGCTGTCCTCCTCCCACAGCTGATAGCTCTGTTCCTGTGCCCAGACCACAGTCTTGGAGGGTTGGATGATTTGGTTTCTGTTCCCACATCTTCTGCAATATTCTTTGTGACCTTGGAAAAATCATTTGCTCTCTCCGTGCCTTAAATTCCCTTTTCACAAAAGGGAATTAATTATGGTTCATTGTTTCCAGAGAAGTGTCATTAGGCCCAATTAGTTAATGTCTGCAAAGTGCTTTGAGAGCAGTCTTTTGACAGACGATATTCTAAGTGCAAAGCGTCACAGTAAAAATTTGTAGCAGTCTGATTTAGTGTTATTTGTTTAACACAAACAATGATCTTGGCAGTCCAGAAATGCTAATCTGATGTATTGCACAAAGATAAGATAAAATTACATTTATTTGGACTCTGATTCAGCTACATACCAAATTACATGCTTTAATGTAAACACTAGTTACTGAAAGTTCTCTATGCAGTTATGTATTTAATTCCCTTGAACTGAAGCCTTACTCATCATCAGTTTCTCTTACCCCGAATAATTTCCTAAGGACTTCCTAAAAGTAATGTTTTTAATTGGTGGGGTCATCAGGAAAAGTGGTATAGAGTAGGAGCAAATGACCAGAAACAGACCAATGTTTGAAACTTCAGTCAGTGTTTAAAAGATAAAATCAGAACAAGGCAAAGGGAAGATCACTTTGGCAGCATTTGGAAAAAAAAAACCAACCAAACCCAAGCCAAGAAAACCACCAGAGAAGATACATTTGAAGGCTAGAGTCTTCAAGGCACACACAATTAAAACCTTAGTGGTTACTGGTTGTTAAGACCTGCACAAGAGATTGAAGACTTTAATATTTGATAGAAAGAACTGATATGATTTGGATGCAGTGGTAGTGAAGAAGGAAAAAATTCAAAGATTACCACTCATCTTTTAGATCTTAATGGCAAAGAGGATGATACTTATAAAAAGAAATGAAAAAAAGTTAAAGGACAACAGACAATAAAGAAACTTGTCAGTGATATATCAGTACAGACTTTCATCAAAAATTTTGTTCAGGAAAATATGAACACTTTTGCAAGTTCATCAAAACCCTCTATGAAAACAAGGAAGTTGTACATACTGTTGCAACCTGGAAAGAGACAGAAAGGTACAAGATGTAAAATACTAATACCAAAATCCATTTTCAGACAGCTTAATAAACTGAATAGATATGAGGTGATTGTGTTCAATAGCATGTTGTAGACTGGAACTACTCAAGAAAATGGCCCTAGAGGTTGTTGGAGGTCCATACTGCACTTCCCACTCAGCCTACGTTGGGCAGGAGGGTTAGTGCATCTATGCACAATGTTTTACGGGCTCATAGACTAGAATAACATTTATTATTATCTTCTACATATGCTACTTTAAAAACATTTTTTGATAGCAGCTGATTTAATTAAAATGGCATAAGTAAAATTCAGTGAAAAGAAAGTTAATTTTACCTATTATGAAGTGTAATAGGTACTATCCCATTTACTGTTACATTTTTATTTATAATCTATACATTTAGTTAATTAAATTGATTTTGGAGAAACCCAGCATTTAGCTTTAATATATACCTTAAGGTTTTGAGCAATACCATGTTGATGTTTTCAGACGACATTTTTATGCATTGCTTAAAAGGCAAGGAAGTACAAGGCTGAGATCTTAAAGAACAAGTTAGGTGCTAAAGGACAGCTTTGGAAGTTAGTGCTCTGCATATCTCCTGTGGCTTGAGGGGAAGAACTTGAGAGGCAAAGTGGATCATCCAAGCTCATGCTCTGAACATATGCTTTCTGTCTCTGTGGACTGACTGATCCAAAGGATTAATGGTGGAATTAATGATCTAACTCAAGCCAAACTTTGTGGCTATTCTGCTTCTCTTTTATGCAAATAGTCAGCCTGTGCAAGTCAATAATTCAATGAATGAACTTGTAAGGTATCTCCTATAATGTCTGTTGAATTTGTTTTGGAAATAGAAGCACTTTTGTTTCTGCTTTGGCCATAAATCCAGGTTCAGATACAAAACTCCTAATGTTTTTATTAAAAAGAGTTAGCAATTAATGTAGACTTCAGATTTTGCAGAATGTTGTATATTAAAAAGAAAAACAACAAAGAAAAACCCTAGTAGCATCCGCTTTCACTAAGAAGAAAAATCTCCATACTTTTAAGCTGGTGAGATTTTTTTCACTGACTTCAGGGGAAGTCTGGAAGCTGTTGCAGCCATCACTGACTTCTATGGGGAGAAAGAGTACACTGGAGAATATCCAGATTTTATGGATTGTATTAGCTATGTTCAGAAAATAAAAACCTATTTGCCAGTGTCAGTTCTAGCATGGTTTAAATGTTCTAAACAGAGAACAGTCATGGGAAGAAACAAAACAAGAAAAAAACCCAGCTTGTTTGAAACAACACAAAGTTCATTCAGATACATATAACTTCACATTTTTAATCTGGTGTATTCATTGTATTCCCACACACAAACTATTTGGCCTCAGTCAGGGTCCAAAGTTGTCTAAAATGTTAATGACACTTCATTTTCATACAATTAATAATTTAATTGCCCCTGTCTGTTCTGTAAAGAGAAATAAAGGGATGCAAGATCATTCATGGTTTGCTCATTCCAAACAGCTGTGGAATCATCACCGATTCTCTCTGAGTACTGTAATCCACATACAGTTGTCTGAAAGTTATTGGCAGATCAGCTTTGTCTACTGAACCCTCAGTTTTGGGTTTATACCTCCTTTAAAGTCATAGTATGCTCTTTTTCTGTGTTGGCCTTGGAATAGTTACAGAATGAAAGTATCACTCCTGATTGGGAGATAAGGGAGCTAAGGGAACACCAGCTTGGAAATATGCCTTGAAATGCTGATTTTTCCCACATCTTTGTACATAACTTGCATATTAATATGCACCTCTTCCATGGCAGACAGTGTGTCTGGTCTGATTTATAGGTCTGGGGTCTCAAATCCTTTCTTCAAAATTAGGTATTTGATACTTGTTACCTCTTTGTGGTCTGATGGCTGAGGAAGTATTCACAGTCATCAGGGTCTTTAGCATATTTTAAGCTTTCCTAAAGAGAGTTGAAAGTCCTAGGTGTCATGGAATATAATATAAAATAACCACAAATTCCTCTGGTCCGTGGTAGTAATCCAGGTCCCAGTAAAATTTAAGACAGCTGCTGGTGCATTTTTATTGACTTCTCCCTAATCAGAATCACAGAGCAAAGGTACTTCAGTATCACATGTCTTGAATGGGGACAATAACTTAAGCTATTCACCACTAACTCTGACATCCTGTTTTGAATCTTTCTGGATTCCCGAGCATGAAATACTGCTTACTTAACTCCCCATTACTTTTTTGGATAGTTTCCTCTAAAGAGAGAGAATAATTTACCATTTTTTGCTGCAACTTGCACTGCTAAAGCTTTGCACTGGTAATTTAATTCTATATTCATTTAGTTTGAATTACACAGGGAACATCTGCAACGATTCCTAACAATAACTACATTTCAAGACAATTACACAGTAATAACTAGAGCTGCAGGATGATGTCAAAGCCAGAAGAGAAAAAAGAGGCGCACACAGACTTTGTGCATGAAATTAAATTTTGTTCTTAATTGGGAAAATGCAAGTTTATCAGAGAAAAGTCTTTGTGACATCACATGTATGTATTTAATATATGTGTTTCTGTATTTGTTACAACATTTTCTATTGGCATCAGACATTTACTTTCATTACTGATTCTCTGAATCACTGATGAAATGAATGTGCAAATTTCCTCTCCTTCTTAGCCAATTCTTGTTAAGAAGATGAAGGCAATGAAATAAAAAAGACCTTGTGAGATTCTTCTTGTCAATCTTATGGAATTAGGTACTGTGGGAGGCAGGAACTCCATTCCCTATATTCTATATCCTAATCTATGGAGAGGGTTTTTTGTTTGTTTATCAAATAATTTTTATGTTGCTATATAGTCATCCAGAGCATGACAGATACAAACATTCAAATTTTACTTTTCCCTTTGAGAAGAGAAAATCCAATGCCATATATTGTATTTCTGGGAAGACCTATTTTTTTCCAAATCTTAAAAAAAAAATCTAGTCAGCATACTATCAATATAAATCACAAAAGTTTTGGTTTTTCTGTGTTACAGATCTTTTCACCTTTTCTTATAACTTAACAGATATTTTACAGATCCTTTCAAAACTGTCATGTCCTCCAAGGGGCAAGCACATTGTGGTAAATGGTTGATCTCCTAACATGAAGATAACTCATTCAACTCTCGGTCCTTGCCCCATCTGAATCTGCCACTCAAAAATAGTGCCCCCCAGCTCTCTTCACCTTCTGTTGTCAAATCCCTATCTCCTTCACTCAGCGTGTAGTTGCTTATGTGGAATCTCTTCTGCTGTCTGTCAGGAAGCAGAAATGTGTTTTTCTGCAGTTTTTGTCCATGTCATCTCTTGTAAGTGAAGAGAAAGCACTGGAAAAATACAGAGTAAGAAATGCTTTTAGTGCCATAACCAAGACTTCTTGAGGGTACAGTGCTGTGAGTGAAAAGTCATTTGGAGCTGACATCCAGGGGTTACCACTGGTTTACAGCCAAGATGAGATAAAAGCCAACCCCATCACTCATCCTGTTATTCCTAAGGGCGAAGTGGCATTGTGAGGGGAAGTTTTTCACCTACAGAGGGCCCTCAGTCAGCTCAGAAGGTTTCAGCAAACTCCAAATATTTTGATTCCTAAAACTTGAGAGGGGAAAAGGCCCACTTAGCTGTGATTCTGGAAAATCAGTTTTCTGGGAACCCCTAATCCATACCAATTTCTTAGCCCCTCAATCTTTTCCTTCTGCTCTTCTTACAGCAGCATGGCTGTGACTATATTTTTTATGCTTAAGTCTTACCTGAAAACAGTTGTTTCTTTTCTTACTTCTTTTGTTAAATTTCTTTTTTTTTCTGTGAAAACCCCCTCAAGTTTTAATGTGAAAATATATATTTGCAGCAGATTATATTGAAGTAATGTAAATGTTAACTTTTACTTATCTGAATGAAGACTAGTAAACTAGTGTCAATAGTTAGCGAGGTTTCACTTTACAGAAAATGTGTCAACATCAGCTTCCAGGAAGATACAGGAAATTCAGAGAAACTTTGTTTTAATGTTATCAAACTAAGAAAGCTGTATTTTTCAGCTGGATAATTGTTTAGCTGAGCAAAAATATACAGGAGGAAGCACCAAAAAGCCCCTGAACTAGCAGCAGTAATACCTACTGCAGTATTAGTGTGAAGTTCAGCTGTGAAAGTGGAGATCTGACAACATGGTTTCCTACTATCAGTTTCATTCACTGGAGTAACAGTGTGTGTACTCTATTATAATCCATATTTTCAGATTGCTCATTAATGTCACAGTGTATCACATCTTAGTCCTTAGCAGGAATATCATATAGCAAACATCTGACCACAGCTTTGATAAGTTTCCTAGGAAAATTTAATGAAAGAAAGAAGTGTTTCAGAGTATATTTTAATATTTATATGATGATCTGGAGTTGTTCTAAGAAAGGGGATGGAGTTACGTGTGCTTGTGAGATGCAGGGAAATATGTAAAATCAGAATACTTTCAAGTAGTTTTAAAAAACTGTAAATAGGAGGTAGCAATGGTTGGTTATTAAAAATAAGTCATGTTTAGTAATTAATTTTCAAAGCTTCTCTGGCTAATCCAATCCTTTGTATCCTTTCTGGGAGCACTAACACCTTTCTCAGCTGCATAAGCACATGAGTATTAGAAGAGATACCGGTCAAGAGCAAACTAACCAAAATGCAGATTGATGAAAAGATTTCCTGCGGTAGGTTTAATAGGGTACATCAGCTCTGTTACAGGCATTTGTTTTACATCTTTGCTATTTCAATCACGTCAGACATTTGGGAAAGTGAGCAATGGGCTTGATGCTTCACAGTGAGAAGTAATTTGCCAAAATTTTGCCTATTGTGTGGTCTGACAACAACGGTCTTGGGGAACCTTTGGTTTCATTACTATGTGTGGTCGTACTACACATTTCATGAGTTGCCCTTGTGGCTGGAATTCTTCAGCATTTCTAACTCTCCAGTGCTCTGTCTTAGTAGCTGCTCACCCAGAATTCTGAGGTGTGTGTTCATCTCAATATATGAGGTTCAGTAAAGAAAAACTAGATCCCAAAGAGCCTTTGACTTCCTTGAAGCAGCAGAATATTGACCAGGGCAGGTCATGTGTTTCAGAAATGTAAGAACAAGACCTTCAAGGAACTTTTTATCACTTGTCCTGAGCTCTGCATTGCTACTTCGTGATGTTACTATAAAACCAAGAGGCTGCCAGCATTTTATCCTGAAAGGATATAACTGAATCTTGCACATTCCATCAGATAGAAATTTCAGATTTGAGGTCCAAATATCTTTTTTGATTCTTAAGTTTAGCCTAAAAGTGTTTTACTGTAAGTGGAAGAACAATTTTGCTTTTTACAAGCTTTATGCACATGCTGGGGCAGGATTTTATTTTGTGATGCTTTTGGCTTGCTTGTACCTGTTTAGAGCAACAGCACGTAACTCATTCAAGAGTGCTGTGGCTGGGGCTTTCTGTCTCTTTCTGGGTGATTTTGCATAGATGGGGAATATCTATTGATAATCTGCAGAGCCAAGGCTACTCTTTATCTATACTTTGGATATTTCTCATTTAGGAGGATCTTGACTCATACAGGATTTTACTTTCTCCTGCCTGTTTGAAGCAGGGAGGGAAGTCTTTCCTGGCACCTCTGTGCCAGAAAAATGGAAGGATCTTTGGCAGGAAGAGGTCAAGCAGTTTTCTTAAGGAAATCCTGAACTACTGTCAGTCCCTCAAAAATCTGTGAATCTTGCATACCTGAAGGCTGTGGTCATTTTTATGGGAAAATTTATGAACATCTTTGCAGAATAAACTCTGGAGAATTTCTATTTAAAACAGAAGTAAACACATAGAAGAATGAAATAAAAAAAAAAAAGTAGATTTGAATTCTTGTTGCAGATTATTTGCTAGTAGAAGAGAGTTGTTAAAGTCATACAGCTTTGCTAGACTGCAGTTAAAAGCTGAAGTTTTCTCAGACTGTGGGAAAAAAAACAAATGAAAGTAATTAGATTAATCTTTGAAAACACTCAAGGCCTTAAATCTTTGTTTTACAAATATTATCTTCTATTGTAACATTATTGTGGGAGTTACCTACCAGACATGATGATAATTTTTCAAACAGAGTCAATAAAATATGTAAACATTTTAAAAATGACAAGCCAACATCCTTAAAAGAAGGCGACATTAGCATAAGTAAATATAATGCAATTCTATCATGAAATACACAAGAGACTTTTTCCTCCTGGAAAGACAATAACAACTGCTTATGTTTGTTCTGATAATTTAAAGTTTCAAAAGGGTTTGTGCAATTTTGAGAGTCAGAAACTTCTTTTTTCGTAATGTTTAAGATCCACCTGTAGGTTCATCTAAAAGTATGAAAACAAAGATCTGAAAACTACATAGAAAGTAAGATCTAAGCTGGAACTGAATTTTGCAAGTGACTTCCTTATATACACATTGAGAAACTAAATTGCATTCACCACTGTGAAAGATCTTGGATTCAAACCTTGAACTGCCTCATAGACCTCTGGAACCTGGAAATACCTTCTTTGTGTGACTAGCTTTGCAATAAGTGCTTTTATTAGAAATTTGTCTCTTGGAAATGCAAAATAAAACTATTTGGACATTATCTTTGCCTCAGTGAAAATGCAGGCACTTCTGTGTTGTGGAACACTGGGTGCAGGATAAAAGTTGTGCACAATAAGAGATGCTCTGGGCAGTGTGGTAGAAAACAGACAAATCTAATTGTAGTGAAAAATCACTTTGGCATGATTGCTGAAACTTGCCTGACAAAGAAATACCTACTGAGGGCAAATCACTGGATCAGAGCAAGAGATGTGGAAGGAACTTTTATTCCAGACTGAGACTCTCTTAATCAAAACTGAGAACAAAGTTATTTAGAAGCAGAGGCATTGATATAGATCTTAGAGTGCACTGCTGAACCCTAACTGCACTTCCCCCCCTAACATTTTGTTTCTACCTTCACTCACAATAAAATAAATATGAATGACTGGATGCAGAAAAGGCCACCATTTAACATTTGCATTATGTTGCCTGTTGGGAGAAATTCAAAGACATGTAGGAGGGTGAGAGGCCTGACCCACTGACTGGACCAACAAGTTCCCCATCATGTCTCTGAGATGTTTGTTCATCATCCAGACTTTCACAGGGATGTAGGAATTCTCTAGTCTGTGTTTCATCATACAGATGAGGCTACTCTGTATATTCACATTTTCTTATATTGTTTTTTAAATTTATTTTTTCAAAACTATCTTTTCTGAGACTATTCTCATTTGGAAAAGCAATGTGAAAGTACTTGTCAAATTTGGAGGGACAAATGGATTGGATTTTCCATAAATCCGCTGTTCTCTTTTTTCTAAAATGGAAGGGATGGAGTTTTCCAAGATGCACAGAATATTTAGGGACAAGTTTTTTCATTTGTGCTTTAGCTCTCTTCAGTACTACTTTGTTTGCCTCCCATAAATTGTTTCAGTGAAACAACTTTACAGCAGCAGAATTTGTCACTCTTTGGAGAAGGAAACTTCTCTTTGAAGGATAGAGTTCAGAAGACGCTGGTGGTCTGACAACTTGGGAGAGTCTATTTCTTTTTATGGCTTATTTTTTTGGAGGGGTGAATGATTTGCACCTTGAAATGGTTACTTTCAAGCACATCTATTCCTACACCAGATAAAATTTTACTTGCTCTGTATGTTGCATTGCTTCCAAATGGGATAATATCTAATTTGAATGTTTTCTTATGGGTTCCTTTACATCTTATATCCTTGAGGCATTTTCTTACTTAGTACCTTATTTGGTGACCATTTTGCACGTTTAAACTTCTTGCCTACATCTTACTCATATTTTCTAAAATATTTTCCTTTTTCCAGAGTTGCTGTTCAGATTTTCACCTTACTTTACTGCCTCCTCCTGTTGACATTTAGGTCTATAAGAATCTTAACTGGCTATTGCATGTTGACCTTGCAGGCTGTGCTGCCCTTTAGAAGTCTGGTGTATTTCCTAACTCCATTCAGTGAAATATGACTCAAATGGCCCATTCCAAGCTGTAAATGCCTCACCCACCAGGACTTCAAATGGTCTGGTTGGAAAGGGAGGAAGGGAGGATGTGGAACTGTCACTCAAACTTCTCCACTACCGTCCTTTGAAGGGGAATGGTAATGAGAGAGTGGAAAAACAACCAATTATAAAAATATTCAGACTCTAATCTACATACTCCTTTCCTACCCACTCTCTGGGCATGTAAAAGTGACTTTCCTAAACACAGATTTTCCAGGGTCTCAGATCTCTGAATGACACAGTCCTCTCTTTGCAACTTCACAGGTACCTGCCTGCACTTCACATAATTTCAGGGAATATTAGTCCCTTGATTATATCAGTATCTCAGGGAAACAATTCGCAGTGTTTCTGTGCCCTTGCAGTTTCATCCTGTCATTTCTAAAAAGTATTTCCCTGCACCTG
Source organism: Drymodes brunneopygia (assembly GCA_013400955.1). NCBI lineage: Eukaryota > Metazoa > Chordata > Aves > Passeriformes > Petroicidae > Drymodes > Drymodes brunneopygia. The sequence goes on from VZTZ01038741.1 coordinate 400,677, forward strand.
AAATGTTCTGTTCCTGTTCAATGACTGCATGATACTACCTGTTTCACAATGGACACTAATGGAATACATAATTAAAATAACATTGCTAAGTCACTAAATTCTCTGGTCATCTTTATAACAATGCTTTAATTACATAAGCACAATGCATGTCTCTTATTTGGGAATATTACAAGTGTTAAACCAGCGACGTGAGGATGAATGAGTGAATGCCTTATCTATGTTAAACTGAAGTGAGCATTCTCCTTAACTCCATTCATAAGAATTATGTCTAGGTTTATGAGGGTGTCTCATGTTTCATTACAGGCAACTTTCAACAAGGCTTACAGCAGAACAAAGCAGAATGGAATTGAGTAAACAACTGGACTTTACCAGGCCTTTCTGTAGCTGGTGTTTTAGATGGTGCTCATGCAACTGCTCCAGGCATGCTGGGCTTGATCCATCTTTAGAAAATAGCTCTTACCAGAGTATTTTGCTCAGAACCTGTATGGCTGTTGTTTAATGTCTTGTGATGCAGGAGGACTATTTCAACCCACATCACTCTACAAAGTATTGAGCTATTCAATCTGCTTCAGTAAATTCCTTTGTTTTCTTTTTCCCTCCTCATTCCCAGTTTTTAAGAAGATGCTCATATACCTGAAAGAGTTCTTCATTTCTGTTGTTGCATAGTATCACTATTTTGCTTTTTCTCTATGCTAATTTGTTACTACTGTGACTTTAATTCACTAAATATCCTGAGTCATGCATGGCATAATGCAATTAGGGGAACATTGTATTGTGAATCCAACTGCAGGCAAAGAGTCCAGGGAAACGTTCTAAGTCAATACCCATTCTTCAAAGAAAGTGAAGAAAATCCAACAGCAGTAACTAACATTGAAGACTGTAAAAGGGTTAAATTTTATAATTTTGTAATTTTGTAAAATTTGTAACAGAAAATTTTGTAAGGATTTTCAGCAAGATTTTTTTGTTTGTAGAACTCAAGGATATGGAGAAACTCAAGATCCGCACATCTGAAAATGTCAGCTGTGCAACAAGGCAGTATTTCATTACATTTCAACCAACAAGGCTCAAAAGAGGTCATAAACTTCCCAGTCACTGATAGTCAGGGCTTTAAAAGTGCTTAAGGCTTTTGTAATCATTTTTGTAGCTAAAGTCCAAGGTTTCTACGTGCATATTTATGGAGACAAAGGTTTATTAACCTTTTTCAAAAGTAACTCGGTACTCTGAATACCTCAATATACTGGTGTTCATTTCCATGCACATCAAAGGACCTGAATTTTGAAAACCATTGCGAACCTATTCCCTGAAACATACTTTCACAGTGCAAGCACTCAAGAATAAAGGACCCTAAGGTGTATTTTCAGTGCTGACAGCACCGAGAATTGTATAGCCGTTTTTCACTATTTCTGTGGCTCTCTATGCCCCTTCTTTCAAGTGTAACTCTGAATAATGGCCCCTTCTTGACATGCACTCCCAGTGCCCTGAACCCTTCCTCCTCCCACTGCTGGAAGCTCTTTGGGGAGTGAGGGAGGGAGGGATGGAGCCAGCTATGCCATCTCTGGGCTCTCCTGGCAGTGCAAGACAAAAAGAAAGGTCAGTAAATCTAAATCTTTCTGTGAGGCAAAGCTGATGCATTCCTTTGCTTATTTCTCCAAATCCAAAGACTGCACCTGTGTGTTTTTCAGCTAGTACTGTAACCTGAGAGTTCCTACCTCCCAGCTGGGAGTGGATATGCACCCACATATCCATTTGTCAGATTCATTGCCTCATTTTATGCTGTTAATGTTCTTGTTCAAATGGAATTATATCCTCCTGCTGTATTACAGATGTTGCTTATGCCTTTTGGTTTTTCTTAGTATGAAGTCTTCCAGATTTCTTTTTATCTTTAAAACACGTCTACCTGTTTGTATCTTCTCCACATGGTCCATTTCATACCCATGGCAGTTCCATGATGTAAAGTCATTTTTTGTAACCTTTTTAATTTTAGTTGTTGCAGATGCTACCAAAGGTACCAGCAACCATAAGAAGACTCCTCCCACCTCCTTTCAGGAGGTGCAAAATCCCACAACCATAATCTTGTGCTATTTTTTATAATTTAGAAAGATGTTTCAGATAACACAATCTAATATAATGTTACCCATTTTTTTACTTATTTCAACAGAGACTGCTCAGTGAAGCTTCACAGATTTTTTTTTGTATGTGTGTTCAGACATCTCAGAAGTCCCTGCATTCTTCTGATCATTCGATTTTCTTTATGACAGCAGTTCACTGTGTCACTAAATATACTTCTGAACACCGGTTCTCCTGCTGTCTTTCACCCCTGAATTGTTGCTGTGGTGATGCTCACCAAAGCTTCTGTTAGGGAAGTGTTAGGAAATGCTAGAGCTCTCAAGCATGAGGGGCATAAGCTAACATAATGTAAAGTGTCATCTGCTGTTTTCCTACAATAAAAGATTTGTGTAATTGTCAGTAATCAGTTTCTTCTGCATTCAAGGTCTGTTTGCAGTTAAGTTGGCCTCTTAGAATCATAGAATAGTTCGGGTTGGAAGTGACCTGAAAGATGATCCAGTTCCAACTCGGTTGTTGTGGACGCCTTCCATTAGACCGGGCTGCTCAGATCTTGTCTCTCACTGCTCCATGCAGAGTGGGGCAGGTTAGAAAGCCTCCTCTTGGTTATTCACTTCCTTCATGTCTGAAACACCAAGGGCATTTATGTGAAAGACTTCAGGCTGAAAAAATCTGAAGACATGACTTATTATGGCAAACCTTCCAGTCCTCTTAAGGACAGCAACAAATTTCAGATGTCAGGAAGCATGGAGGAAATTGTGAAAATGGGAACCACTGCACCTAGCTGCCATGGAAAGCAAATAGGAAACATGAGGAATTGGAAGTAGAGGGGTAGCTGGAAGTTAGACTTTTCCTCAAATAAATCAGGAGTAACTATCAAAAGATCAGTAGGTTTTTTCCCCCTTGGATAAAACAAGCTCAGGCCATAATTAAGAATCATGGGAGAAAATACTGTGCAGAACTGGAAAGTGGCAAGAAGACAGAAGTCAGTGGCTGTAAATATTCTGACTTCTCTTTCTTGTTTATTTAATTTTGTTGTAATTTTGTACCTGTATTCTTGATTTAGATTTGACAAAAGATGATAAATTTGTGACTGCAAACTTTTTTATAACTTCTGAAACCACTTAAAAATGCAAGCTTAGAAATGCATATTCTCTCTCAGTTTCAAATACAATGAAATACATCTCCCATCATTTCTGCTGGGATGTGAAGATTTTAAATGAGAATTCTGAGAATGGAAAGAATAACTGTGAGGTTAAGAATGGCTACTTTTCCTTATACAGCAGCAAAACTCAGTGCTTATCTCCTCAAAGAGCAGTGCAGTGTCAGCAAAATGCCTGGTGTTCCTTTAAATATACTCTTTTCAAGCTAATTCACAGACAGTGCATTCTTGGACCTTAAGAGCCAGAAAAACTGAAGCTTAACTTGTTCTGAATAATTCAAGTACTGTGGACTTTCCTGGAAATTTGAAAAGGCATATGCATATTTTCTGTAGAATCATTTTTATATAGGCTCTTGCTAGCCAATATTTTTGTAATTCAGGCATGCTAGTTTAAAACTACAGACCTGCAGCATACCTTATTTATAGACGAATCCTGCATTCCTACATTTTGCAGCATTCAGCCTAGCTCATAATCTATATGATTCATGCAGGAAATTATCCAGCTATGGAGGAAAAACAAAAGAGTTGAGAGCAAATTTCAGACTGTAAAACAAAGCAAAAAGAAGTCAAACTGCAAGGATGAAAAGAAGGATGTACTTGAGCTTTCTCTAAAAATGGGAATGGGCTCAGAAACATTAAGGGAGGAGAGTAGCCTGAAGAGGACTGTGGGACTTAAAAGAGTGATAAAAATAAGTTACGTACCAAGATAGCATATTAATTATGTAATTATTTACTTTACTACTTCCAAACAGGGAAAATGAACAGATGCCAAAAATCATTATCAACTACCAGATAAAGAAGTTGCAAGGAAAATAAATATTTTGCCATGACTTGTGAGACAGAAATATCCAACAACCAACAAAACTCTTCCCAAAAACCACCTGAATATTCAAGAAATAGAACACACTTCTGAACAGTTCTGAAAAAGTTTTGATCATCTCTCCCTGTTTTCCTACCCTGAGAAGAGGCATGGAAGGGGAAACCCATCTGTCCCTTTACCTCAGGAGAAGAAAACACTGTTATTTGCTTCTGCCTCCCTGCTCCAGCTGCAAAGGGGCAGCTTCCCAGGGTGTCACTGAGACCCTCCCTGCAGTGCTGCTGGGGTGACAGGCTGAAGGCAGCATCCACCCTGTACTTTGTGGGGGCAGCAAGGCAGAGACCACGCCTGGGAGCTGAGGTCTCAGTGAGGGGCTGGGCTGAAGTAATGGCCAGGAGCTCTGGAAGGGAACACACGGTGGCCACTATCAGCCAGAAGGGTTCTTCCAGTCATATCTCACTGGAGGCTCTTGGGCTTCATCTGTACAACCATTGGTAAGCAGGGCCTGCTTAAGATGGGCCCAAGTCCCTGGATTACAGAGGTGTGAGCTGGTGGTGCCATTCTGCACATCCCCTTCATTGTGACATTGTCTTTCTCATCCCAGAAAGGCAGCAGGCTTGAACCAGATTTGAGCCAGGGGGATGTAGCCTGGAGGATGATGAGGGGTTTAAAACCTGTGTATGAAGCCAGTACAAATATCGTAACTGTCCACAGTACTGCACCCAATGTGTTAATAGCGGAGAAGCAAAATCAACTCTCTTTGTGTAAACAGAAAGTTTTGATCTTCTTTAACAAAAATCCTCTATTGTATTTCATTGCCTCAGCCTTTGTTTTTGTGACTATTTTGTTGAACAGGGAACAGAAAAATAATTGGAAAATAATATACCAAACCAGAATTTAGAAAACAGATTATGATAAACATACTGCACTTGATCCTCCAGATCTCTTTGGTGTAGCTATTTGTTTTCCTTTATCAGCTTCTCTAACTACCTCTAAGACCTCTTGCTCCTCTGCCCAGCATTTGCAGTCTCCAGAAATGTGTGGGTACCAGGAGACTGTTAGCTTTATATTTGATGAGAAAAGCTAAATAAGAGTTGTTTAATGTTTTCTCCTGCCTCTTGTTGACCTTTTCTCAGGAACTGAAACCTGAAAGCACAGTTAATTCTGAACACTGATGAAGGCAGCTGTGGAGCTGGGGGAAAAACAAGGGCCTAGACTGTAGACTTAAAAGAAAAAAAGAAAACCCTGATGTGTTATGCTTTGCTCCTGCTGCTGAAGCCCTTGTATTTCAAGCTTTAATTGCATGCAGCAGCATAAAACACCTTTTCATCTCCTCTTCCTATTTACTTTTCCTAGTTCTCTTTATTTACCTACTACTGTTGTTGTGCTTTGTCAGGCCCAAGTGTCTTTAAAGGCAATCATCACAAAAGAAGATGAGTTTTGTTAAGCTCTCTAATGAGTTCAGAATTGAGTGCTGGATAGGCAGACCAAATCTCATATGTATAACAAGCAGAAACATTTGGTTTGAAGAGCACTAAAATCTTCACCAGTCAATGAGCTGTTCTTCCTAATTTATTCCTGTCACCAAGTTTTTCTCATTAGCCTGTATTTGCACATGTAGTAGCAGCAAGAAATTACTATTCTATAAGGTGTTTATAAAGAATCTTGACTTTTTTTTTCTTCCAGAGGGCAAGAAGTGTTAGTATAATCATCATCTTTGCATGGTTCTGATAGATATTTGCAGCAATCAAAGTAAGTATTTGGTAAGACTTAAGTGAATACTCTGCCACAGGAACATGGCAAACTCTTAAAAGAACAGGAAATGTATTCCCCCAATAAAAAGTATATTTATTATTTGCATTGCTCCAAGTTATAGAGTTGTGGAGCAATTATTTGATCTCTCTGCTTTTTCTCTGAGTTCCATCCAAAATCTGCCACTCCCTAAGAAACATTTATGCCCTTAGAGTCCAGAGGTCAGACAATTGGCATCTGCCTATATATTCACTGGTTCTTTGTGTCATTTCTAGGCTGCAGGTTGTTTCACTCTGGCCACTGGAATTGAGTCCCTTTTTATGGGAGAAGGGAGTTAATTTAAAAGGGATTTAATTAAATCAGGATCCACCCACTGCTCCATATCAAAAATATCAGTGATTTGGCCTTTTAAGCATCATGGATCTGAAAACAAAAAATAATGAGAAAGCCAAGTGTGTTGAAGGACAGTCTGGAGTTTAATATTATTGCTCCAGGGTTCTGCAGGAAATTTTGGTGTGATCAAATAGAAGGCATCCCAGTGGCCATCTCCTCTGTAGACTTCAGAGCAGAGTCTTTTCTGTCTTTCAGCTTTGAGGATGTCTCACACTTTTCTAGGTAAATCTGGTAAATCTGCAGTGCTAAGGCACCCTGTTTTCTAGGGTGTTGCTATAAAAGTAGGAATTCTTCAGATCATAGAGCAAGGGAGTGTATTATGATTTTCATGGCCATTGTGGATCCACTGCTGTCAGCAAGGTACTGTATGTCTGACTTGTGCTTAGAAACTTGAAATATAAAGATTTTTTTTAAAAAATAGTAATAGATTTTAGATCAAAGGGGCTTATAAAATTTCCTTGTCTGAATCTTACACTGATCTATATATTTTTTTCCCCATTTTTAGCTTGCATTTTTCATTAGTTTCACGAGGACAATCTGGTGACAGACAGACAACAGCTTTGCTCATTTCAATTTATATTTTTACAAAAGGAAATAAATTGGCTCATTAATCAATGTTAATTGTTTGTTAGACCCCCAAGGAAAATGAACCATTCAGCTGATTAATCACTCAGTGAATTTTTCAGTGGCCTTGGAATAATGTGTGCCTACATAACTTCATCAATTGCTATTTTGTTCTCTTGTTCTTTATTACTGATATGCAAAAAGCCAACAGTATATTTATAGATTTCTTTATGTGTACACAGAGGAGTTGAGAAAATCCAGCCAACACTATTCTTGCTCCAGAGCTGCTAGAGGTGCTTGCCTGGCCAGATTTTGGCAGATGTTATAAATAATGCCTGGTCCAGTTTTCATTTCTGTAAAATGAACAGATTGTCTTTTCTTTTTATAAAACTGAAAAATGGACAAGGTATTGTTTCTTAGCGAAGTACTTGGCCATAGAGTGTGTAGTTTTATATCAGAAATAAAAGCAATTTCATTCTGCCTTAACATGTATTTGGCAAGTAAATACAGGGTCATAAAAAGGTCAGAAAGTTGCAAAAAATTTGATTTGCTTTTCATTTAGGAAAAAAAAGTGGAAGGGGAATGAGAACAGTGTTGTTTTAGACAAAGTGTCACTCATATGCTGTCTTCACTTTAACAGATGTTGACAGAAAAATAAAATAGGAATTGGTATTTTAATGAGAAATAAATAACCACATTGTTGCATATGTCGTATTTAAGCTGCACTGTTCAGTGATTTTTAAATATTCAACCCTTAGCTAACCCTGTGTCTGTTCCTAGATTTAAGTGTGTCACTACTGAAACATAATGAATGTGCCCCAAATGAGACTTGGGTATATTACACCTCCTGTTATCTCAGCTCCTCAAGAGCAGCAGAGGCAGGAGTAAGACATGTGCCTTTGGGATGACCATGGCTGGTTGTCTGCTGGGCTGCCCCAGCAGAAGTGCAATCAGCAGCTTAAGGGAGGTCACTGCCTACAGGGTTATGGCATAAGTCAGGATGGAAGGTCAGATGTGAGGTCAGACCAGGGTGCTCAGGGTTTGACTCAGCCTGGGATTGCAAACCTCCTAAAATGGAGACTGTGCAGGATCCCCCTGCTCATCCCTTCTGAGGACTGGAATACAGCCCAATATCCAGGATATAGTGCCCAATATCACCCACCATCTGTAACAAAAGTGACATCACCAAACTGGAGAGAGGCCAGGGGACGGTCACTTTGGTGGCAAAGGACCTTAAGCCTGTGTCCTGTGGGGCAGCTGGGGTGGACTAGCCAGGAGAAGAGAGGGCTTGGAGAATACTGAATCACAACTGACCACTTCTTAGAGAAGTGCTAGGGAAGATGCACCCAGCTGCCCCTCTGAGGTGCACAGTGAAACCTCAAGAGGCAGATGACACAGGTTGCCACAAGTGAAACTCCTTTTAGATACATGTTTTAAAAAAACTCCAAATATAGAGCATAAAGTGGTGAAATTTTCATCCTGGGGACTTTCAGACCTCAGCTGGACATGGCTCTGAGCAATCTTCTTTAGCTGAAGTGAACCTTGTTTGGGGGTTGGATTAGGAACTTGCAAAGGTCCCTTCTATCTGAATTCTATAACAGTTTTATAATTCAGAGTTTTGAATAAATGAATAGGAAATTCAAGGTAAACTTGCTAGTTGATTCCAAATTATTTCATCCCACAAACAATGCTTTCTTCTGAGATATATGCTTGGTAGGCAATTCCCACCATATTTCACAGACAGAAAAAAATCCTGTTCTCTTTTGTGGATTTACCATAAAGAATCTTTTTTCTGGTTTTGGAAAATTAAATGGTAGACAAAATAACTGTTTTGTTTTTTTAAATTAAGATAATATTTCAATTTCTAGAAGTCCCTAATCTGGTACTTTAACAGGAACAAAGCTCATTATGACCCCCTTTGAATATTGTGACTTAAGAAGACAGAATTCTAAAGCTCCTAATTCCCAAATGACACTTTAGTGAATGACTGGAATTAAAAAAAAACAATTAGTCATTGTTTGATTTTTAGCTAGTTTAGTTAATTATTCCTTTGAGCAGCTTGTCACACAAGCCACTCACATGAATAATAAATTACTGTATATAAAGCAGTTACCCCAAACCCCAAAATGACTCATCTTAAACAGCATTTCAATAGGGCAAGCTATTTATTTGAACAAAATAAGATAACTGATATCTGTAGATAACAGATTCTTGGGACATATAAAATGAAGAAACATGATTTCTCATAGAACTTCTAAGCCAAGGCACACATTTTTGTTTTCTTTCCTAACCTATTCAAAATGTAATGAAGTAAATCATTCATGTATTTGGAACAATCATCACACAGAAGACTTCCATGAAGCCTGTCAAACTACGCAAGACTACAGAAATTCCTCTTGTGGTATGTTCTCACCTGGAAAAAGAAGGACATGCCCAAGGGTTTGCTCTGCTGAATGTTTTGAGGCAACTTTAAATTGAATAAATTAATTGCAGGTGTCCAAAAAATGACAATGCTCATCAGTTACTGCTGATAAACTTGGTACTGATGTGCCTGAACAGTGAGGTTTTGGTTGTGCTCTGCTCTGCTCTGCTCTGCTCTGAAAGTGGTGCTGTATTTTCATCTTTTCATGAGCTCCCCTTCCATGTTGCAGCCTCTCCTTGCAAATGGGTAGCTGAGTGCTTGTGACCAGCCTGAAGCTTGTCCTCTGCTCATCAGACAGCAACCAACAGAGGCAACAAGGGGAAACCAGACCAGGGCAAGAAATGAAAACAATCACAATTGCCACATCACATGCAGTCTCTTACCTGCTCTACATGCTTCTTTCTATCACTTGCAGGACTGTTTCTTGTAAAGAAAGGAATTTGCAGTGTATTTAACAATGATTTTACATTTTCTTGCTGACAAAAAAAAGTGAGCCTGAGCATTGTTATGCTACCACCATAACATTATTTAAAAGGATAATGGCAAGGTAAAAATAACTTCGGTTAGAATGTGTTTCTTTTTTTGTGATGCAACAGCTCCAGATGTTATAAATAAGGGTATTTTTAAAGCCAAATTATCTCTCATTATTAATAGTGACTTCTTTCTCTTGTATCTTTCTCATCAAGGACAAATAAAACACATGGGTTGGTGTCACTCCTGAATTATCTGCAGGAGCTTGGCATAAGTGTCTCCACCCACAGTGTCACAAAACTGCAATAATTAGACCTCAAACATGGCAGAAATATATTTAAATCCTAGATCAAAAGTGTTTTAATTGGAAGTAAACATAAAAATTTTAGGAAAGTTTATTAGTGACCTCATCCCTGATAAGTGCAGGAGTCTTACAAAACTAAAACCATAACTTGACAGCATTCCTCTATATGTGCGGATGAGGATTTACATAAAATTTGAACAAGATGGAGCTATAGGTGACAAAAGCTACAATATTGGATTCCATTAATCCAGATCCTAGCACAAAGATTAAGACTGACAGATAATTTTGCTTGTTCAGATAAGAAAGACAGTTTTATTGGCTAAATTTTATTGTCCCAGCAGCTGAGTACTCTGCAGCTCCTTTTGCCTCTCTGCCATTGTCATCATCTTTAACCCCTGATTCTCTGGGATTTAGTGTTTAACTCTACCCCAGCTGCTCTAATACCTCATGTTGCAAAGTGGATCAGACAAAGTGGATTCAGAGGTCCACTTGTTTCACTGTCAGTTGATGAGTGAGATTACTGATGACTTAGAAATGATAAAATCTAGCTATATGAAATTACCTGTCACCTTTCTGTCTATTGTCTGAAGTTATGCAATGCACACTGATGCTGGCTGCAACTGACCAACACTCTCAAGTCCTTTATAATGGAAAAGTGCATTTCTCATTCTAAGCAATGTCACATACAATCTGTCAATGTATTCTCAGAGAAATTTGCTTAGTATTCTTCTATTTAGGTATGTGCTGTCGTATTTATAGAATGATTTAATATTTGCTTATGAAATAAATATTACATACACCAAGTTCCTTCATGCAAGAATCACACATATAAAATGTTTCTGCATATTCATGTTCATTCCCTTGTTTTGCATATTTGCCTTATACATAGGATGGATATTCAGTTAATTTAATTCCTAATTCTGGTCACTATTTTCCAATTCCACCCATAAACCATAACCATTTACCTTTTTTTTTGGACAAAAGCAGAAGTAAGCAGAAAAGATGCAGAAAAAAAAATCTCCTCTCGAAGTAACATGGCTCTCTTTCAATGTTCACTGCATTCAGACTGCTCATGTTTCACAAGTCAACTGATTTTCTGAGGCTAGAAGTAAAAAGGAGGGTTCCAAATTGTAAACTCAAGGCCTTCTCTAACCCAATATAGTAGTAAAGATCTGAGAAGTTAAGTGCATTTTCAAAGATTTCAAGATTTTTCAATTACTCATATCCTTGTGTGTTGGGTAAACAAGGAGGCCCCTCCATATCTGATGCCTTTCTGGTTGAGGCTGGATATGTAGGGCAGGAATAAATCCTGAGTTCCAGAGGGGTATCTGGCAAGTTGCATCTCCAGATTAAATGCTAAAGCTCCTCTCTCTGTGGTTTTGGAGAGTAAGTGGGAGGAAGCCACAGAAAGATGGAGAGTAAGAAGTGTGGTGAGGTCTTCCTAGTCACCTGGGATGCAACACTATTGCGGCTGCATTGGCTAAGAACATATTTTAAGCAGGTTCAAAACAACCTTTTTATACCCATTTACCTTCTGTTTGCCTACCTCTGCCCTTCATCAATTTATACCCTTTTTACAGTGACAGTTACAGCAGTTTAGATTTAGGTACCACAAACCTAAAGTGCAAGGAGCTTTCAATGCAGAGCAGCATGGGGTAGTCTTCTTTATTCAGTCCTGACGCTTTTGTCTGTCTGGCACCTCTGTAATTTAATTGCTCTTTGAAATAACAGACAGTGAGATACTCCCCAAAGATGGGTGAAAACAAACAGAGCCTCAGCATTTTCAGACTAGCTCCTCAGCTTAGAAGTGCAAGAAATGGGACTTAGTTCTTGCACAGGGTGGTGGCCCTAAGTTTCATAAAGAATTTTAAGACCTCTCCAGTGCCTCCCATCAGCTTTAAGTCAAAACTGAGGTTGTTGTTGAAGCTGACTAAAATTGTTCAAGAAGTTCTAAAACTCCAAATCAGCAATTTCTAGCATTATATATTGTCCTCTAGCCCTATGAAGGGTATTTTTTGATACACATATAGAAATGTACACAATATAATAATTTATATATGATAATAACACATATCACATAGAACACAATAGAGAATATAAAATATATTGTACATGTTATAAATGTTACATAGAATAAAATATAAAATGAATAACACATTATATATAATAATAATAATATATCATTTCATAGAAAAGCATTTTATTTATGTTCACCAATCTTTATTAAAAAAACTTCATGCTTTTTGCTGTTTAGTCCATTCCAAATAGTACAGTACTTTCTCACATGAAAATAAAAAATAGAATTTAGTTTGGGAACTGTTGAACTGATAACTGGTAAGTATTAACATCTTCCTTCTGCCAACTGTTACTAAAAGGAATTAGTTACTTGTCAGAAAATACTCAGAATATGCTCTCATTGTAGTCTGAACTCAGAAATTTAGAATTTCTGCTGGGAATGCATATCTCCTTAATGGTCCTGGGCTAAGTCTCTACCAATGAATCTCTGTCTTTTTTTTTCTGGGAAAAGATACATGGCGTGAAAGGTGATTGCAGCTTATATTTTTTCTTCCTTTTTCTGTAGCATGACAACAAAGACAGATAAGGTTTATTCCAGACTCTGAGACCTGTACTTGTTACTCGGTTTATGACTATTTAGAATCATGAATTGCAATGGGAAATTACTCATAAATTTTCATCTGATTTTTAAAAATTTAATCTAGAATAAACATTTAAACAAAACTGTTTTGTTTTGAATTTTTTTTTAATCCTGAAGCAATATCCATTCCACTGTTAAATGATATTTCTTTAATTTTATTTTCTTAATAGTCAATATTTTAAATGTGGTGATTTAGAGGAATATTTTTGGGTTTATTGGATTAGAACGATTTCAAACAGAATTAAAAGCACTGGTTTTTTTCTAGCATTGACTACATCCCCAACAAAATTGTATCTTTGTTATTTTTCAAGGTATACAGGAAAATACAAATTATAAAGTATACTTTTTTTATTTGCAATGGTTTTGCAAATTTGCACTTTATTATATGCAATGGTTTTGACACTAGCAGAGTCCCTCGTTGAGATAGTCTGGCAAATAATGTCAGTAGAGAAAGATGGAAAGCTTATTCAATAAAAAGCTAAACACAAGAAAAGCAGACTGTAAAAATCAGCAGGTCAGTCGCATAAGCAACTCTAATGGTGATTGTTCTCAGGGAAGGAAATTATCACCTTTACAGCTAAGATATGATATCAGGCAAGATTCATGTCATTGTGCAGGAATAAGTGAGAAATAGCCTCAGGTAGGAAGGAAAAAACAATTGTAAAATGATTTATGTAAAATTGGACTTGAGGGATTTCGGGAGGTCATTGAATTGTCTGCTGCATACAATTTGCAAAAATGAGGTAAACAATATACTATAAACTTGTTAATTTGCCACTGGTAGGCAATTTCTGTCATCTTGAACTTGGGGGACTTTACCTGGAAAATGGAAAATATATGAAGTATGATTGGGAACTTTCTGTACACTCGCAGTTGCAATGATAAATGAAAGTCATTGCTAATTTTTCTAAGTATGCACAGAAGTCATTTGCAGGAAGATGATCCTGTTATGGCAGGCAGATAGACAACACCTAAAAACAGCACCATCAGTACCCAGTTGGCAGCACAGCATTGTGTGTAACCAGTTCTGGGGGCAGCAGAACAAAACAGCAAGGTGACAGTAACTGATTATGTACCAGTGCTTTTATTTTAACTGCACTGCACAGGTCTGAATGATTTCACACGGATTCAGAGGGGTGAATCCATGATATATTCCACAAGTGGAATTGCTGTATTCAGACTCATTTAATCCATAAGTTACTTTGATTAAGATATACCAAACCTCATAATGGACAAGTACAATGTAAAACTCCATTGTGATCACGTACAATAAGTAAGTTTAAACTCCAGATCCTCAGGCACATTCACACATTGCAACTAAGCAATCCTTTGAAATCAATTGCACATGCTGATTGAGCCTTAGAATAATATAATGTACTTCCTTGAATATTATTTTAGAGACTCCAGAAATGTTCAGAAACATTTGTTAAATTGTTTAGTACAGTGACATTATATTTTTATAAATTTTGGCATTTTCCATACACTCTGGTGGGAATACATCAAGAAGCATTTTCTATTTGCATCAATTTAGATCAGCATTGCTGCACTAGTTTTTGTCCATGTGAATTAAATATCTAACAAGTTTTCACTTGAGTCAAATTTTTTAGAAGTTGAAATATGTTAGTTTTGGTTTTTTGTTTGTTTTCTGAGGAAGAGTAGTACTTTCCCATCCTTTCTATAAAGGAAAACTAAAGATAGAAGAGGTTTTTTACCTACATTCTAAATGAAGCTGACCTCTGCTAGAAAACAGACCTCTGAGAAAAAAAGCATAAAGCAGAAGAGCTGACTATACTGACCTCCTTTGGAAATCAAGGTCTGAAATGTACACTGCTGTGTAATTAGAAGGTATGATGTGCAACAGACCTTGAAGCCCATTGTTTTCAAAGCTTGGTGGTTGTCAGAGGGACTATCACAGTGATATATGTTTTGAAGTAAGAACTCCCAACTGTCTTTGAACAAAAAAGAATTTCCGTGTTTATTGATAATTATATTTAAGGGTCAGAGGAAAGGTTATTATTGAACTATTTAACACGTATTTTCACAAAATTAGTAGTTTTTTTGATAACCCAGGGACAGAATAATATTAATCTCTATGACTAAGGTAAAAGTATTTTTAACAAGGTGGAGGTTATCATGTCAGTAGTAGAGATCAGTGGCCTTTCCCTGGTAATCTTTCTGTAGAACATAGGTCATCTAATATAGTTAAGGTCCTTCTGCTTTTTTTTGGTATCATCCATCTGATATGCATCATATTACTTCAAATGTAATTTCTCTAATGTAAAAGTAGGGCAATGGGCATAAACTGAGGCATAGAAGGTTCTCTTTGAACATAAGGAAACACTTTTTCACTGTGAGAAGGATCACACACAGGCACAGGTTGCCCAGGACAAATTGTGTAGTCTCTACTCTTGGAAAAATTGAAAATCTGTTTGAATACAGTGCTGGACAACCAGCTATGTGGCCCTGCTTGACCAAGGAGTTTGGACCAGACAACCTTCAGTAGTCTCTTCCAATCTCAGGCACCCTGTGATTTTATGAAAATATTTGTGCTTACAAATCTGCATGCAAATCTACTGTTAATCTTCTCATCTCTTGCAAATCAACAGTGACTGTGAATTTGTTAATACTAGGTATAAGGAATCTAAGATGAATCTTAGACTTCATAATATGATTTGACATAGTTTCATTTTTCATTTAGAAAACTGTAACCTAACACTAGCTTCTAAACCCTGAAGTAAAAGATAAAATTGCATCAGATGAAAATGATTGCATTTTAGATAATATCTGCTGAACTAACAGCTGATTGTCATGGGTAAAGAAACCAGTACTGATGCTGTCACACTTTGCAGGCCTTTCCATTCCCAAAATATATCCCAATCTTGCATTTTTTTTAGTCAATATGTTTTGGAAATTGTAGTCAAAGTGAATTCTGTTGTTTGCTCAAGTTGGAAGTTGCACACTTTAACATGTTTATGATTGAGCTTTGTTTTAAAGACTAACAGATCTAGTCTCTTTCAAACGCCCACTTCGTTTTCTTAATGAGAGTGAAAATCATATAGTAACTGCAGTTACTAGTATTGCAGTTCTGTCAGTTTTACTGCAGTAGTATTAACATCTGATTTGAAGTTCACTGTTTTTTTCCAGAGGTTCTAGATAAATCACAATGTCAGAAAATATTTATAGCCTGACCACTGCTCTTCTGGAGTCCCCTTCAATGAGAAAAAATTATCTCCACTCATCTGGCAACAAATGTATACTGGTGAGAACCATGTCTTAATTTGAAGCATATGGTATAACACAGGTTTTCTAAATACTTAATGATCTGGAATCTTCCGCTTAGGCAAATATTTTGACAAAAAATGTCTTAACTGAAAATATATAACTCACTAAATAAAAAATGTGTTAACAAAAGTTTCCCTTCCTGCCTCCAAAAAGGGAAAACCATGAAAGGCAAGGGAAAGGATCATGTCAGTCCTGCATGCATTATATCTTTGGGACAAACCACACTGGAGATTTTGGTTTAAGTTTGATCTACCTGTTGTGATTCTGTTTCTATGTCTAGATTTCATAGGACTAATCATACCTTATATCCAATACTCAAATACAAAATAATTTATGTTTTTTAATATTTGAACAGTCTTGAGTGCTGGATAGGGATGACATTTCATATAAATGGTGTGTTACTTATAATGAAAGTGCCTTCCTTCCCATGTTAGAAACAATGGAAAGAATGGTGAAGGATTGGTAACTCAGTTATGATTTGAGGCCACAAATATGGCATGAGCACACTGGACCACTGAAATGGGTTCTTGATGTATTTTTTAGTTAGATTTAATAACAGAGCTGTTAAGGAAATGGAAGGAAGGCAACTCAGTGGTGCCTGTAAGTTAAAAGGTAAGTGTTCATTAAGAGGTAATGGCCTGACCTTCCTACTTGAAGAATATTTTTTCTAATATTGACTAAATCACAAGGCTGATTTAGCTAAGGATGGGATTTAGAGGATCACTCCTGAACAAACTAAACAAAGAAGAGAAATGTATTTTTTCAGCAGGGTGTTTTTGCAAGAAGAAAGCTGGCAAAGAGGCTGAACCTGTACAGCAGGTCGGGGCCACAGCTCACAAGCTGCTAAACCAGTGTCACCCTCCAATCTCCACTAGTGCCAGATAGTGCCAGACCACAGGAAGGCACAGCTTGAGGAGAGCATGTCACAGGTGTAATTCACCACTAGACAGTTTGGATGCAACCACACAGTTTGAGGGGAAAACAGAATTCAGTCTCATTTACAGCTACCATGACACTGGGACTGGGGAGCAGGGAGATCTACCTGGCTGGCACAGGAACAGCGCCAGAAATCCTTCTGAATGCTTTGAAGAAACTTCCATTACAGATAATAGAATTTTTGACCAGCTGCTTCTGCACATAGGTTGCCTGCATATGGAAATTGTTTTGACAAGGCCTGTAAAGGATTCCTTATTCAGCAGGACCTAGATGAGAGGCCTCATCTGAACCATTTCAATCCCCATCCCTGCTACAGTTTGTCCTCACACTCTTGGGTATTTTTTCCAATGTTGGTATACTCAGTTTGTTTCAGATAACACAACTTTGAATCATGGGTGAAAAGATGACATACAATCTACAGAAAGGTAGAAACAAGGTCTATCAGTAGTGTGGGTGGAGTGCTGGGAACTCATTCAGATGGTTCATCAGGCAGATCTCAGTGCTCATACACAAAACTGTAACAGGTATTAGTCTGAAAACTGGTTTCTCTTCTCTACCATTTCCCAAGGGTCACTTGCCCTGAAGAAACCATTCAAGTTATGCTTGTTGCTTTTGAAATTTTTCTGTGTCTTTTATACTGTGTTTTCACAGGAGTTGTTATGACATACATAATGAAAGAACAGTATAAGAGAAATTCCCACACATTTTATCAAACTCTGTAAGTGATGACAGACTGTATTTTACTCTTCTGAAATATCTGCCCTTGTTCGAAGTCAAAGTACATTGTTAGTTTGGAGCACCTGCATGTGAATGAGAAGCTTTTCAAGCATTCAGGACTGTGTATGTTAGTTGTCTTGTATTCCATAAATAAAATGTTTTTGAGTTGGAAAAGATTCACAGAGTCCACAGATTCAGCAAAGTCCACTTAAGCTCAAGAAACACACACACACAGACACATAAATCTGGAGGGATCTTAATGAAAAACAAACAGATCTGAAAATAAATATATGTTGAAACAAAAAGTGTCCTTTGGCATTAGCCAATTTTCTTCCTTTACCTTCCTTTATATGATACTCATATTTCAGTTTGGATGATGATCAATGTCAGATAGTATTTCAAGTCTAAAACATGACAGACAATGAAGCAAAAGTATCTTGAGAAAAGATATGCCAGTACTTTAAATTAAAGGGTGCATCAGTGTTATATGCTTAAATGCAATTCCTATCTACTTCAACATTTTCTTTGTGAGGAGGAAGTTTTTTCAATGAATTTTGATGGAGTGAGAGATCAAATTTTTCATTGCAGAAATTTCTGGGTATTGGGATAAATATTTTTATTCAGAAAACTAAAGGGAAGGGCTTGAGAAAAGAAGCTAGCTTGGCAATTTGAAAGAAAAATATAAAAAATATGTTCAAAAGCAACCAAAATTATATTAGTTATTTCTTTCAGTTGTTGAAATTTTTATGTAAGAATAATGTACTTATTACTTATACATACTTATGCAGCACAAATATAAATATGTATCACACAGAATTTGCTTCCTAATTTTGATGAACTCTGCATTTCATCTCTTGTGTTTTGTTTTTTTTTACTTGGATAGCCATTATGATCTTTTTTGGGGAAATTTTATTCATTATGTTCAGTGAGGTCAATTTTACACAACCAACAAAAAATATAAATGCCATAAAACATTGCTGTGTGTTACTCAAGTTTCTCTATCTTTGCACTCAGAAACTGTTAAAACTGTGTTTCAAAATGTCCAGAGTACCCCAATAATTTCTGTCTCAGAAAACAATGTCTGTCATTTGTGAAAAATATCAACATGTCTTATGACTTATGTTTGCAGGGAAGTTACTCTCTTTGAAGTAAGTCAGCATGTACATTCCAGCATGCAGAGTAACTTCCCAGTTAAATATTCAGTCTGCTATAATGCCTAGATGGGATTAATGTGCTATAACCATCACTCAGTAAATTTGTAACCTGTAAATTTGTAATGTATTGTGTGCCGTGTATGGATATAGAATGTCATCTATTGGAAGGTTTCAAATTAGAAATAGCAAGATGAAGATCACTGAAGAACACGGTCAATAGAGTGAATACTGTAAGTGATACTGGTCATGAAGATGTTGGATGCCATTTCATGTTTGAAATTGTAATGGAAACACATATCATAATGACACCAATATCAATAAGTTCCTGGGGAACTTGCTCAGTGGTCACAAGCAACAAACACCCAGATAAACAGTTCACTTCAACTGAGAAGAGAGAAAATAATGCCAATAAAAGAAAAGATAGTTTTCTTACTACATGTTAAAACCACAGGGCTAATTCATGATAGAGAAATATTCTGAAGACTGGGAATTTCTTTAACCTGTTTCTTTGAGGGATTTTTACATATACCCACAGACAAATAAGTGATAAATAAACAGGTACAAAAGTGTATAGATAAACATATGTAGGAAGATTGATCGTTCTTAGCATATCAATGATCTGATTGTTAGGAAACTAACAGGTTGTGGTAAGCTCAAGTTCATCTCCATAAACCCACAGAAATGTGGTGCATAATTGTTGATAATTGTTATCTTGAATAATATTGACATGAATGACATAATATGACATGAATGGTGATCTTATACAATTAATATGAATGCCTGGAATTGTGAAACTACTAGCTTTTCTATATCAGAAAAATCTCTGCTGGACTTTCTGACAGAATCTTTAAAATTCTGGTTTTCTTTAATTAGTGTTGTCACATTGGGAGCCAGTTTCCAGTAACATTTAGAAATATATCTAGTGGTTGTCATATTGATTTTTATTATAGCTGTACTGGGACATAATTGGGCTGGGGGGGGTAGAAAATTGTTTACAGTTATTGCAGACTTTTTTACTTTAGAATTTGTGCAAATCTTAGGGACAGTTTAGAAAATATATGCACCAATATAGATGATAAAATATAGCCATAAACACTCACAAAAGATTTCTTGCACAGTTCCTACACGTAATCCTTTATTCTTTGTCTTCCAATCCCGCAGCTTAGTATATTTTGTGTTAAAAGAAAAAAAGTCAATGAACAGAAGTCTTTTGTCTTTCTGGCATTATATCAGCTCCTATTAAATATTAGTCACATACTAACATACTGTTTAGGAGAATGACTTTCTGAAGGGTGGGAAGAGATGTCCATACATACATATTCTACAGAGAAGAAGAGGCCGATATTCTTTCAACCTGTTCCATGAATCAGAACATGACAAAATGATTGGCCTTGATCTATTCATTTCCCTTGCTGAAATGGGTATTTCTTTCAATACATTGCTAGAAGCAATGGGACACTGATATTCCCTCGTATCTATCATAGGTGGTCAAAAAGTACAAACTTTTTTTCACCTTGGGCTGAAGTCAAATCATATTAGATAATTTGCTACTGATTTAGAAAGTGAGCCAGTAGACAAGAATCCAGATATTCCTCCTGTATCAGCTTTCTTTTCAGGCAATAATTTCCAGCTACACTGAAATTTACTGTGAATGCTGACTGTCACAATCATAGTGTAAACAAATACTAAATCCACAAGCAGACAGTGTGAAGAAGACTTTCAGATACTTGGATCTCATTTCCCACTACCTTTTGAGAACATTCAGAAATTCTTTGATTTCATCACTAATGCCTTGTTGATGTTCAGTTCATCCTTAAGCAAGTTGCCTTAGTTGCCAATAGCAGGAACAACAAAAATCAGAAAGGCAATTGATGTCTAACTCTGGTTTAAAGAGTATGAATCTGATACTGAAGTTATTCTTTCAAATAGCAGAAAACTAGCTCTTTTATGCTTTTAATAATTTTCTCATAGAGTCCATAGATTTTTTTGCATACATATTCTTGAAATACTGAGAAAAAAACATTTTGTAAGGAAAGGTTCTATAAATTGTTCTAAAGCTGTAGAGTGATCCTAAGAAATTTGCTATAAATCACTGTTTAAAAGTAAGCAGTCTTGATTATGCTCAATGGTCTACATGGATCATTTGCTTCTCCTTCATGTCAGGTAATTGAATGGCCATAAAAGTCAGCAAACTGAATGTTCAGACTTGCCAGATAAAGTGATTTCTGTGAATATTCCTCAAAATGTGTTTAAATTTAACATTTTGCTAACAGTACTATCAGGAAGCATGTTTTATAGAATGCTGAAAGAAAAGAGGAAATAATAATAAAAATGAATATGCCTAAAGCAAAAACCTTATTTTGTAGGAGCAGTTGATTTTTTCTGTTGTAGTCAGCCACATACATTGATTTGGGCAGTATATTAGTTTATGGGTGCTTGATGGTGTGCTTCTGATGGCTTCTTAGTGGCAAGTCATATTTTTATATCTATTTGCATAAGCTTTGCATCCATTTTAACTATGTAGAAAAACCTTTGTGAAACAATTAAAGTCCATGTTTTTGGGTAAAAATTCAGTGTAACGAATTATCGAAAATTTAGAACTATAGAAGATTTAGTTTCCCTTACCATCATCTACATATGGCAGTCAACAAGTATAGCATGTTTAAGCAATAATAAAAATGAATTTTCTGGAAAACCAACTTCTGTCAAATATGCGGTACTATTTATTTATTTAAATTAATATCTGGTTTCTTAATTCAGATTAACATCCTACTAAAACAGTAACAGCAATAGAGTATTTAATTTTAAACTTAGGGAGAGCACCATTTCATTTCCAGATAGGGTTTTTTTCTGTACTTTTTTTCACCCCAGAAAATATGTGGAAGAAAATATGCTTCCTTTTATATTTTAATTATTAGAAGCCAGAGACAATTCTTTCAGATGGGTGGAGGGATTCAGATCTACAAATTTCTGTTTCCCCAAAATGCCATCTATGAATGATCACACTGTACTATTTCCTACTATTATTCCCCATATTTATTTTTCTTTTCAGCCTTTCTTTAGGTAATCTCAACATTCCTTGTTGAAGTCCTCCCAAGTCACGCACCTGAAAAGGTTTGCTTTATGTACAATCTGAACTTTTTCATCTCAGTACTGTTTTCTAGGGAGAATGAAAAAGTCCAACTTAATTTTTCGGGTTCAGAACAGCCTCTGATATTACCGTGAAGATTTGTTGCACAGTTGATACTGTGCAAACATATCCCTTTTAGTACATAAAGCTCTCATGAATAAACATCTACATTTATGTGCTGCAATTGCAAATACTCATTTAACTACAGAACTGATGGCCTTTAGCTTAAAAAACCATCATTTTGAATGCTGTCAGGCCTCATTGCACTTTGTACATCAAACCAGAGAACTGCTGAGCTAATCAGCTACAACAGGACTAAGACTATGAAGGAATATGAGATGTGGGCATGGACATAGAGATAAAGAGGTAAGGAAATTAAATAAATAGTAAACATAGAAGAAGCTAAAAGAAAAGTCTTTCTGATTATATCTCAGAAGTTATATTTATTTTAAAAACAGCATTTTGGTCTTAGAAGTAATGCAGACCTTGGTTAAATTATGGCACATTCTATATCTTGTCCTTGCGACCCTTCTTGTGCAAGCAGAATATGAAGCTGTTAATTAAATAGCTAGGGACTGTACATCGTAAGTTGATTTACAACATTAGGAGGTACATGAATTCCTTACTTTGCTCAGCTCAGCCAATTTCAAAGTGGTTTCCTTTAATCTTCATTTACTGGAATTTCACTCTAGCTCTTGCTAATATTTATGGCAAGCTGCCTACTGCAGTGATGGGTTACTACACCTTTTGAAAGATGTAATATAGGGCTTGGCATTCTTGATTTCCAGAGCAGAGATGTCAGCTTAGGGAATTTAGATAATATATGTGTCCATGAAATTAATAGTTATGGGATATCAAAGCACAGATGCGATATTAGTTAGAAATCAGCTAGGGTATTAGCATATTATTTAACAATTCCATAATATTTTACATAAAATATTAATATTTTCTTTAAAAAGTGATGTATATAAAAAGATAGGACATTCACATACATGAGAAAAAAACAACATGGCCCATTAAGTGTCTAGTGAAAGAACTTATTAATACTTATAATGGCTCTCCTATTTCTACAGATTACTTGGAAGTATGCATTTCCAAATTCCATGTTTAATTTTTTGGTGAAAAGTCATTATTGCTTTAGTGGACATATTTTGACAGAATATTTGCCCCTTAAAAAAAAATAGTAATGGGGTCTTACTATTCGCAGTGATGTTGAAGTAAATCTCTCTACTCCTATAAAAAAACTTATGTGCAGGCAAATTTAATTAACTACATCAGGTTTCATATTGAATAGTTTCAATGCCTCCACAGAAGTACTCTGAATCAGCCTATTGAAGAGAATCAGCTTTGCATAATTAGGCAAACACTTTTGTACTTCGAAGCCAAAAAGATGCTTCCTTTCCTGATTAGAGTGTCTGATAAATCCTCCACTAAACTCATGTCTTAAATTCACATTGAATTCTTTTTCCAACTAATTTCTAACAGGTGTATGGCTTCCTATTTATTGCAAACATTCAAGACTATTTAAAAGTACATGAGGAAAACATTCTTTTGTTTATTTCTCTGTATGTTTTGCTTTAACTACATCAAGGTCATTTAGTTTCTTTAGTGTTTCTTGCACCTGTGTTTAATACTGAAATTTTCTCTTAATGGCCAAGCAACACAATACACACCTTAGTTTCTGAAGGTTAATTGTGAAAACCGATAGAATTTCTACAATGATTTTTAACATCAAGGTTTAAATTAAAGAAACAACAGTCCCAGCTCATTACCTACAGTTGAACATTCATTCCATTTCCCCACATATTATTGTGATGAGGAACAGAAATAAAGAAGAGGAAGAGAAAGCTTAATGGCTTGGGGTGGAGGAAAGGACTAGCCAGATTTCAGACCAGGGAAAATTCAGTAAGCTGATGCAGTGCCACATTTCTGTATTGTATAACTGACCAAGGCCACCTTGCCAATAGCAGTTCAAATGGAAATGTTAAAGGGTGTGCAAATTTATGAAAGAAATTAGATCTGACTAGATTTTACATTAGGTGTGGATTGGTATCCACTATGCAGATACCTAAAGTATAGATGCTTCATATGTTTTTAAATAAAAGCTTAGTTTGGCTGTTATTTCAGTATTTTGAAATGTGCATAAATATTTCTTTCCAAAGCAGTTCAAAATATATACCATATGCTACAATTCAGGATGAAGAACATCAAGCTTGCATTCACCATGCAAGCTCCAGAAATGAAAACAACATAGCCATGACAACACAGCTAAATAGCAAAGACATGAATGTACACTCCCCTAGGGATGTCCTTAGGAGCCCTGAGCTCTTACCTCTGCACAAGGATTCACTGGGCTATGGTAATGCACCAGCTAGCATAGCCTTTCTGCCCTGTGTTACATGAAAAATGAAACGTGGGCGCTTAAGCTTCAAAATTAATGCAGCGGTGCAGAGACCAGTGAGATTGTGGTGCAGTGAAGATATGGGTTATTGTGAGGAAACATGATTACGTCAGTGGGAAACTATAGCTAAGGCCATGGTGCCTTTGGCAGCTATGTTTCTCTAAATCATCTTGGTGTTTCTGGAAGTTGATGGCAATTTGCCAGAATTTCTAAGACCATATCAGCCTTGGTAAAATAAAAATCAAGTCAAAACAAAAAATTCACAATATATCAACATATTTAGCACATTTGCAAGGAAAGTCAAGCCCTTTCCTCAGCAACCACATCAAAAATAAACTTGGTTGTTAGTTCTTTAAAATAACCCTCTCATCTTTTATTCAAAGGTTGCTTGTAGGCTCATGATATTAGGGTTAACATAATTTCCTATGAGGCTATTAAGATTTCAGAGCTCAGTCTTTCATGGCAAATATTGCCGAGCTCTGTCTTTGTAACGAGGAACAGAGCTGGGCTTCTTGATCTCATCCAGATTGATTGATTTCAGAAAATATGACCACAAATAGCCTATAAATTTGAGATTTTACAGTACTTATAATTTTATTATAAATTTGGACTGAATAAGACCATATTTGGTGCAGGAGTTAGGAAAGCTGGAGGTTAATGTCACTGCTCTTAGCTAACCCTGACATTTGCTAGTTTCTTTGGGTTGTCTGCTTCCTTCCTTCCTTCTCTTCCTTCCATTTGTTCTTTCCCTCCCTCCATATTGTGGGAGTCAGGAAGAAAGCTGTGTATTTGTGAGAGTGACCTGATCATTTATCTTTGTCATCTGTAGTCTTGGGATGGAAGGTAAGGGGTGGTGGCTGGAGAGTGACTGTAAAGTAAGCCGTGTTATAGAATAGGAATTCTTCAGCTCAACAGAAAAATAAAAAAAATTATTTCCATTTAAAAAAATTCCAAAAGGTATGTGATGAATTAAAACTCAAAATAGCACTAAACACATTCAGATAGCAAAGCAAATTTCTAGTAGTTTAATTCAATTTCATCAGAACAGTAATTAATTGCAGACAACACCAAGCTGAGCGTGAGTGTTGATCTTGGTAGTTGATAAGCACTCCAGAGGGACTGGGACAGTCTGGATCCATGGGCTGAGGCCAGTTGTTTGGGGCTTACCAAGGCCAAGTGCCTGGAGGGATTTACAAGACATGTAGGTGTGGCACTTAGGGACACGTTTTAGTGGTCGACTTAGCAGGGGTAAGTTTACAATTTGACTTGATGATCATAGAATTCTTTCCAGATCTAAACAATTCTATGCTTTATGATTCTATGAGTTATTTTGCCAAAGCATGAGAAGCTGGAAAATATGGATACTTGCCAAACAGGATGATAAATGACACAGAAAGTTACTTTCAAGACAAATATTTTAGAGTTAAAACTCTCTGCTAAATTTGAAGGACCTGTGTTAAAATGAAAGATTAGAAAAAAAAAATTGTAAAATATTTCAGGTATGATATTAAAAAGAATTGAAATTACCCAGGAAATCACTTGAAATCACCAGGGAAGATGGATATCTGATGTCTCATTATGTTTATTTTAGAATGTATGGGAATTGAAACATTGCTGTGTTGATTGTTTTTGAACTACTATAATTCAATATAGAACTCTCTGATTTTCTGGTGGTTATGTATTTATATTTGATATTGTTTTCATAGTAAATTTTGTGGTTTTTCTGGTTCCACCATCATGTTGGTTGTACAAATAGATATTGGTTGTACGAATAGATAATGAAAACTGAAAATTAAAAATAATGGAAAATGTTTTAAAACCATGTGTAATATATAGTCCCAAATAATTAACTTTTTAAACAAATTTAAAATAAATTGATAAAATGTGGAGATATATGCAAATACAGATTGAAAGGAAAATGCACCAATTCTGAGTAGTCCAAAGGATATGTCTGCTATCTCTATTCTTGTCTCATATAGTATTTCTCTGGCAGAAAATATGCAGTCTAAAAAATTTACTCCTACAAGAATTTCTAAATGTCTATGAGAAAAGTACCTTAGATGCCATCTAGTAAAATGCCATAAATAGTTCATTCCAAAGAGCAAGTAATCATTTCATATACACACAATGGGACTTTATTCTTGCAAAGATATTACATAACACGTTCCCAATGAAAAGATTTGATTTTTCGTCAATAATTTCAATTGTCTCTTTTGCAAAACTTACTCTGTGAGGTGCTGAGTAAACTCAGCTCTTATGTAAGACTCTGCTTGTCAGTCCATTTCAGGCAATTCAAAGACTCATTTATTTGAATCAGTCTTTTGATACAGCCCTAAATAAATAGAAATTGAAAGATCTCAGTGTTATAAGTTCATACTCCCAGAATATCTTCAGTGACTTGGATTACTTCCTTATGCCAAAAAGAGGATTAGTACAGTGTTAAGTGGAGGGGAACATAACAGAAAACACTCTGGATATAATTTTTGATGTTAAAAAGAACGTAATCTGTCTTTACAATATAGCCCATTCATTTCCTACATAAATGATAAATACCGTGTGATCAAACCCATAAAGCTCGCTAATTTTTATTTGAATATTAAAGCATTTACAATCCTAACTTTTGGTATATCAGAAATGGGCTCTTCCTTACATAGTCTGATGTAGTAGGAGACACACACAAATTAGTCTTCTAAGATTGCTGAACTAACAACTCAGTGAAATTTTCTTCATTAATGTTGTATTTGTATTTTTTAAAAAGCTGAATTGTTTGTAATGCCTACAATGTAATGCAGGGAAATATCTAATTTAGGGATCAAGGAAATAAAAACTTTTGTTCAATTCTGTCCTCTGAGAAAACAAATCTGTCACAATGACAGATCCAATCACTTTCTGAGAATAAAATATTATCACTGGGGACTCAGTAGCATTATTTTTATATAAGAACTTTATGGTCATTAGTTTTGAAGTGTCTACTGAATTTAACTGGGGGGATTATTTAGCCTTATTTTGGCTTTGGAAAAGTGCCAGTGAATCAAATATTGGACTTAGCAGAACAGTGTTAGTTCTTCTAAAGAGGGTCTTTGGCACCTCTGTGGCTAATTTAATTGTCATGAAGTTAAGATTCCAGGACTGAAAAAACATTGCCATTTCCCTTTTTTCCCAGATTTGATGACAGATATTATCTCTCTTCCTAGTGTACTTGGAGCTTAGTATTGCTGGAAATGTTTTCGCCCAACTCTCAAACAGATATGCAAAGGTAAAGTGCACTGGCAATAGATTCAGTATATTTCTTTCAATGAGTGAGATGAGTCCTCTGCTTTAGATGATTGCTTGTTTTGGAATTACCTGACTGTATTTTATGTGCAGTTTATTTGCAGTATGAAAGCTAAATCAGCAGTACTTAAATGGAATACCAGAGGTTTTGACCAGTGTCAATAAACTTTTCTAATGCATAATATAGTTTTGGTGTGTCATAGGTGCAGTACTTTTTGAGGTGCTATAGTCTGTAGTACATGAGCCTCAGGGAATGGAGAGACCTGTCCAACGGACAGTAAAAACTACACCTGAGAAATGGTACAATTGATTTCAATATTGCAAAAAAGCTAGATCGTATACAAGCAAAAAAATTGTCTCAGCATTATCATATAAGACAGCAAAACAAAGTGGGCTTTATTCAGAAAATAGAGACAGCTGAAGACCCTTTTGCTTCCTCTTAGCAAGATTTGTTACCCAGCTGTCTCCAAACGAAATCTGAGTATAAAGTAACCGGTACTTCACTTTTCAAGTGATCAAGTTTACTTTTGAGGGAAAGGTTTCATATAAATCATTCAAGAAAAGCAAGGTGAAAGGCAGAATGCCACTGTGAAACGGATCACCTAATACAGAAAGTAGTTTATGAAAGAAAGAGGGCATTTTATAACTACAACTCCAAAAATAAACATATACGGTAGCATGAGTGAAGTTTTAATAGGTTAGGTATTTCTTTTTCTCTGATGTGACATTTCTAGACTTTCCGTCCAACGAGTCTGAGAAAAAAAAGCACTGCATTACATAAGAGATGGTCCTCATCATGACCATGTAAGTGAAGTGGAAGAATTCCTGCAAAAATCTGAAGCTCAGAGAACTTAGAGTTGGAACTGTTCATGCCGCCTTGAACTCCCTAGTGATAATATCTAACATGGGTATTATCATTGAAGACATGATTTTATTTCTTGAATAAAATCTTATTATGCCATGTGAAGTCCAAATTCCAGAGTTCTAGGAAATGCTGATGTGGGGTGTGTCAAATGATGTGTAATGCCTGGACTAATCTGTTAAAAATTGATTTATGATTCTGTATATCCAAATTAAGTTAACATATATTTAGATTTGAATATCCGTAAACAGAGAGTGCCCAAATCAGAGATTCATTTTTTGAACCTCCGGTCTAGATCTCATGTTGTTTTCTGGCTTTCATCCAAACTCTGGCTGAATGCTTATTTACCCAGTACATCTGAGAACTGTTTTTCACACTCTGTGTGAAGTGGCACCTACAGACAATTCCTATATCATACGCACAATGCGATGCTAAGTTCCTTGTGAATATCTTTTAAGTCTTATATTATCTTTGATTTAATTTTCTGAGGTCCCTTGAAATCATCTTTTGTCTTGCATTTTGATTTCTGCACAGTCAGTTCTGGTGCCTGTTTTATGTTTTTTCTTTGTGTGGCTGATTGCTTCAACAATTACTGTTCAATGGTTTAATTTAAATATGAAGCATTTTTGCCTCTGTTCCTCAAATCTAATTCTAATTCAAGATGCAGTTGAAAACAACAGCTATAATGCCTCAAGTGTAAAGCAGATAAAGAAATATGAATACTGAAATAATTTAGGTTAAAAAATCTTTATATAAAGTGTTTTGCTGTGCCTTGAATTGTACCATTGTGCATATCCTTTGTGATGCTAGTAATTGTGCTGTGAGACCATAATGGATTTACCCAACAACTAAAGCATCACATTTTAAAGAAAAGGAGTATGACTTTAAAAATTTAAAAAGGAAAAGAGTACTTTTAAAGCCATTATGAGATAAAGCAATGCTGTCAGTTTATTAAGGGTCCTGCAGTAGAGGTAAATTATTTTGAAATATTGCATGTATTTCTGTGCCTAATTTGTTTACAAAGTGTGCCCGATGAAAGGAAGAAGATCATTAGATTTCTGCTCCATGGCCCATGGAAATTCTGCAGTGTTTCCTGAGTATGCAGCCAATTCTCTACACACTCATCCTACACATTAATGTCCTTGTTACTCACTCAAGATTTGTAATGCTATCTAAGATACAGCAAACCATTAATCAAAGATGTCTTTCATGCTTAGTATAATGCAGATTTATCTGGAGCTTTTATCTGTTAAATTTCAACCAGAATTGACATTTTCCCCTCTAAACTTTGTGAAGGAGAAAAAGTTTAGTAGGTTTTCAAAAGCACAATAGGAAATTTTCAAAGCTGTAGGAGTTCATGCAGCTAAAATGGAGTAAATTTGTGTGAGTTAGTTGTCTATTCTACAATGCTATAAACAGTCAGACACTCTAGGAGGTAAACTTGCAGTGTGAATTTATTCCTTCATAATTTCTTTTTGCCGTAAGAGAAACCACATAACTCTCTCATTCCACCTCTTTTCTGTACATTCAATAAAGAACATTAGAGGGACAGATAGAGAAAAATAAAACATTATTTTCTGTTGCACATGAAAGTATATTCACATTGATATGATTTCTATCAAAGTATCCATAGAGCAAGGGAGAAGAGAAAAACAGAGAAGACATGAAGAACAGATTTGATCAGATGGATTTGAAATTAGGCAACTAATGAGCGTTTTAATTTTATATGCAAATGCAGCTGGAATGATTGGAGCTCTGTCTAGGAATATACGATAAAACAGTTGAGAGTTTATGGATCAGGCAGACCAACATGGATGGTGTTGCAATGTCTCTTACAGATTGCCTGGTCAAGAAATTGAAGTTGATGAAGCTTAGTTAACTCAAAGAAGCCTTTTATTCACTGTTGCTGGTTATTAGGGGACTCTTTTACAACTCTGATATCTCTGGAGGGACAGCAGAGAAGGACACAAGTGATCAGGAAATTTCTGGAGTACATTGATACTGGCACAAGGAGCTGATGAAGACAGATGTTCTGCTTGACCTCACACTTACAAAACAAGGAATAACTGATATTAAGATGCATAAAGCCAAGCTAAGGGTTGATGTTATTGCAAAGCCACTCTTGGTTAACTTTAACAGGTATGGAGCTTTGTAGAGGTTCCTGAGGATCAGAAGAAAACAAATGTCACTTTTATTTTCAAGAAGGTCAAAACCAAGGCTCTGGAGAGCAATAGCTGTCAAGCTATAGCTTGTCATGCTGACCTTAATACCTTCAAAAGTGATGGAGAAAATAATCCTGGAAAGCATTTCCAAACATGTCAAGGATAAGGAGGTGATTGGGAGGAATTAACATGGATTTATGAAGAGGAAATGATATTTAATGAATGGGATTGTTCTCTATGAGAAGATGACTGGTGTGGTGAAAGACAGATGAATAGTCGATGTTATTTATCTCAACTTCAGAAGGATTTTATTGCAGTATCCTGTCAAAGCCTCATAGAGAAGCAGCTGGATATGTGGCCAGATAGGGAGATTAACTGAAAACTGGATTGAACTGGTTGTGACAGTAGCATGAAGTCCAACTGCTTGAACTTACTAGTTACCAGTAATAGCCCACTACAACTGGAAGCCAGTTTGTAAGTCTGAACCCGAGGTGTCAGTACTGGGCCCTCTACTGTTTAACATCTTCATTAATGAGCTGGATGACATGAGAGAGAACAGGCTCGCTGAGTTTGCTGTAATGTAAAACTGGGGGAGTGGCTGATATGACAGAGTGTTGTGTTGCCATTCAGATAATTCACCCAACATGGCTGGAGAAACAAGCAAACAGGAATCTCATGAAGTTCAGTGAAGAGAGCTGCTAAATTATGCACCTGAGGTGGAAAGTCCCTTTACATTAGTGCAGGCTGGGGGACAGCTAACTGGAAAGCAGCCTTATAGGATCCTGAGGATCCTTGTGGTCAAGCTGAAAATGAACCTATAATATGCCCCCACAGAAAAAGGTGAGCAGCACACTTGGTTTCATTAGGGAGAACGTTGCCTGCAGGTTGGGGGAGGTGATCCTTCTACTCTGCTTAGTACTGCTGAGACACACCTGTAGAGCTGTGCCCAGCTCTTGACTTCCCAGTAAAAGAGAGAGAGGAGTATATTGGAGCAAGTCCAGCAAAAGGTAAGGAAGATGATTAAGGACTTGGAGATCTGAGATAAAAAGAAGAGATCTGTGAACATTTAGTCATGAAAAAGTCCAGGGGGGATATTATAAATGGTTTAAATTGCTGTAATTAATGCTTCAACACAAACAACTATATGTAACATTTCAGGCTTCTGTATGGATTAATATTTGAAACACAAAGAAAATAAGATATATAGATTCAAGTTACACCACAGAGAACATAGGCTTGAACCTGTGTTTTCTACAAATTGAGACTGGAAAGATGCCAGAAGTGGACAAAAGGAGGAGATAGCTAGACATTTTCAGTGAAATGAATGCTGTCTGGTTCTGGGCTAGTGAAGGTGAATGTGGAGAGTTGGCTGAAAATGCCTGCTTTTACACTGCTGGAAACTTAGTGGTCCAAATCTGATGGGCATATGGTGGAAGAATTACTCACCAAGTCTGACACAGGTGGCATGATCATGTGAAAGGCAGGAGTGAGTTGAGTGGAATTAGGTTTTCTACAGCTGTTTTTGGACCTGTTTGTATATTTTGAAACATATTTGACTGAAGTGATTGAAGTGCTTTAGCCCAACACCAGAAAAAATGTTCGTGGATCCTGACAGGTCCACAGTCTTTGACTTAATGCTAAATTGTTGAGCCTCCTTAGAAATGCCAATGCTTCTGGACAGGAGCTGCAAAATAAGTGGTGTTCATTTAACTAACCCTACTTAGATAGCAGGTACTGAGGCTGGGTTTATGTGCTCTAATGATAGCTTGACATCTACATCCTTTTTATGTCTTTTTGAAGCTAGAAACTGAGATTTCTCAAGTATATGAATAACTAAATATGCACACCCATTTTCATGGTTATTTACATCTGGATCTATGGTACTGTCTTTTTCTTCCACTTAAGCCAGTACTAAGTTCTGCTTTTCAGTTGTTTTCATCTTAGCCTTCACACTCAGAAATGTCTTAACCCAATAAATCCCCCTGGAAAGAGTGTCATCTATCCATGTTGCACTGTTGCAATGTGCTTCTAATTTGGTGCTTTTAAGGAGCTACCAACTAAATCTCCTTTCCTCTCCTCCCTGAACAGCTCCCCCACCCTGCTCTTCAGGAATGTGTATTCCGTGTAATCAGAGCTTCCATCACTAGCATGCCTGACAACCAGTCTGTGTGTGATCTCCACAAACGTTAGCAGCATGGAAAACAACAAGGAGAACATCATATGCAAAAAGGTATTTTATTAAATGTGTTAATTTCAAGTAGAGTGTATAAATTATATTAAAAAAATGTACAATTTTTAGTGAACACTATTTCATCAGATTATTATCCCATGAATAAGTCTGAAACAGTTTATGTCTATGTTGCTGATAAATTTATTTTCATTCAATTTGAGCCTTGTGAAGATACAACTTTTCTTGGTTTGACTGCCATTTTCTTTCTTATAAAATATCTCTATACATTCCTCTCTGCAAAACTCTTTTTGTTTAGTAAAATCCTCTAGTTTTTTGGTTTCGTCGCTAAACTCTTGACTACTAGGTCTATTTCCACCTGACCAAGTTGCATAACCTTCTCTCTCCTGCACAGAAATGCCTAATGCATCTTGATTTTCCGGGTCAACACTCTTTCTTTTGCCACTGTAGTCTAAATCCTCTTCCAAGCAAACCTCGACTGTTTGCTGAGCTTCATTGCCAAACTTTTTTCCTGTTTTTTTTGAAACCAGTCACATTCATTGAATTTATTCTTCTTTCAAATAGCCTGGGGAAAGAAAAAAAAAGAGAAAAAGTAAAAGGAAGCAAGAAGAAGTGGACCTTTATGGTTTAAGCTTTTAAGATGGGGGGTAGAGAAAAGAGGAGTGAGAGGCAAAAAAAGGCTCAAAGCATCAGCTGCTCATTACTGCCCATGAAAATCCATGTTACAGTGATGGGTCTTGAATCAGAACCACCTCTAAACCTGTGGTTCTTCACCTAGGAAGCCACCTGGCAGATGGCTGTGTATCCATGCATAAGCAGGGTGGAGGACAGAAGATATAGGGCTTAGATTTGAATCAGAGAGGGCACATTAATGAGAAGTTTGCACTCCAGTTATACAAACTTAAATAACATTGAAAACATGCACAGATTTGGAGTATGCCCCATCACTAAATTAATGCTCCTATTGTTTCCTATACAGCATGTGTATGCAGAAACAAAATGTACTTCATTTGAAATCCTCTACATTTCAGTGTTCCTCTCCCTTTCCCTCTCTCTCATACATATTTACTTATTTTTCACTTGCTCCATGTTTTTCTTCTAGACTTTTTCTAGGTTACCAGCTAGGTCTGTCACAGGTTGTATTGAGATAAACATTAGGCAGTACATTTTCCATTAATTTGTTCCTCCTCAAAAAACAGCACCAGAAATTAGCTTGCTCAGAGATGGATTAGGAATTTTAGTTATCAGCAAAGTCTTCAACTGTTTCCATCTATGAATATATTCATAAAACCAGTTTTCTGTCACAGAGCTCACTCATTTCCATAGACATAGCAGCTCTCAGTCTATGAGGCAGGGTGGAATTTTATCCTGTGCATGCTCTGGGCTATTACTACATTTTAGGAGTTTCCTGAACTGCAGATACTTTTCTGTCTGAATCATCAGACACTTCAGGTGTGAAGTTTCTCTTCTGTCTCAAGACCTGTCTTTTCTCCTTGCCATCTCCCTGTGCCGGTGACTGTTGGCTGTTCTGAATTTCCTAAATTGCTCAGTGCTGCATGCCTTCTTCCTTTAAATTTTTTAAATAATTATTCTTTTTTCAGCTTACTTTCTGTAACATGACAGACTATCCTGTGCTCAAACTTCAGAACCCTGTTGACTATTACTGTTATTACAATTTGGCAGACCAGCACACTAACAGCATTTTGCACACTTCAGCCATGTTCATTCACCCAAAGAGTTTGCAATTTAATTAGAGCAAGACAAAAGAAAGAGCTTGTCTAATAAGATTTGAGGAGAAACTGTTTTGAGAAAGGGACTACAGAAGAGATATAAATGAAGACCCAAATTTTTGGAAAGAAGGACTGGACAGTATGAAAATATAATGAAATTGCCATAGAATAAGGAAAAGAAGGGAATAAGGAAAATCAGCCGAGAAAATGAAAATGCAGGTTTAGACAGAAAGTGTAATGGAGTGAAAGCATTCTGGTTTTATATTGCAGGTCTGTCATTTTTAGAAAAGAGGAAAAGTTAGGACAATTTGATTAGCCAGGGTATGGTCAGATATTGGTAGGGCTGTTGATAGACATGTGGATGATGTAAGCATGGACACAATTTAGATATTTCATCACCAGCCACTCCCTTCTCCCTTCTGCTTCCCGGAAGGTTGCCACTCCCCCTTCAGATTTGCTGGTATAACTACACACGTAGCTGTCCCCAGCCTGATTCTGTCAAAAGAATTTGGTTTTTAAAACCTACTAAAATATTTCTCTGTGAGGATTTTAAAAATCAAATCATTCTGACAGAACTAGGTTAAGGAGCAGTTGTGCTTGTAGGTTGGAGAGTGCAGCTATTTTGTGGAAGGGAGACAGGGCATAGTTTAGTGCCTGTGTACTAAGTAGGATAACATTTGTTAATTAGAAAAGAAGAGAATAATATATAATTCATATAAGAAATAAATATAAACTTGGGCAATTTCTTAGGATAAAAAAGGAAAAAAAATATGTGAAGATCAAGACATAGAAGAAGATGATTTAACTAGAAGAGAGCAGAGCACTAACAGTGACATGAACTCTGTGAGATTAGAAAGAGGAGAAGGGAGATATAGAGCAGACCTTTTGGGAATTTCTGCATAGTATGTCTCTTTTGAGAGAAAATTAATGTGGCTGAATGTAAGGGCCACCCTGCAACAAATACATGCAAATGGCCACTGTTAAGGTTAGGAAGGCAACCTTAGCAGTGACATGTTGAGTTTCCATTTCTACCATGCAGATGCTTGGTCAGCTCCTTTCAAAGAATTGTTTTAGAAAGTATTTATGAAAGAAAAATGGATGAAGCAATAAGTCCTGTTTCATCTACTGTCTGGATAACAGCCCTGCACTACATATCATGTAATGTGTGCAACCATCCAGGCATGACCCTGTCTTGTTTATCCACCCCCACAGTGTTCGGCTTTGCAATACTCATCTATTCCATTAGGAAAGCAAAACATCTTGGAAATGCTGATTCTGAAGATTTCTCAGGTGTCCTTTGGGAAGCTGCATATCTTCCTTGCAACAACATGTTAAACTCTCACATGTATTCCCACTGAGGATGAAGAAGGAAATTACAACTGCATCCTAGCTTACATTATGCTAGGAAAGCACTTCTGAGACCTCCCTCCTCCTTAATGTGCTGTATTCTTCCTTGTGCATCAAGACATATGAGTCTCAGTTTGTTTATCCACTTGTGTCATCGCTGATAGAAAAAGAGAACAAGCCAGTTTTATCATCTTATATACTCCACAGCCCATGTGCAAAGTCCTTTATATATTGTACAACTTAGTTAAATCACATCCAACTCTTTTGGGGCTAATAAAACCACAAATCTTACCTGGAATTTTACTCATTGCCAAGCTTATGTCTCTTTTTTCTTCCCTGAGGTGCTGTAGCTGCTTAATAAAAAGGTCATAAACAATATTTCCTAGCAACAATGAATATTTTCTTTAAGACAGCTAAATATTTTTAAGTGAAACAGTTACAAAGAAGAACAGTTCCCCTGAATTTGACACTTCAGAAAGTCAACTAAGAAACAAATATACTAGAATATTGTTTTAGCATGAAACTTTAGGTCAAGTACTTACTTAAATATCTTGCTGAGTTGAAATCTAAAAAAATCGTAAGCTACAGAAAAGCCCCCTACTTTTAATATCTAGTTAAGATAGCAATTATGTAATCGCTTTAAGCCAATCTAAATGGCATGAGACAATCCTATCCTCTGTCCCATCTCCAGCCATGTCTTCCTGTTGGACTTAAGGATTGACCTAATTCAGGTAACTAATCCGAATGAAAAGAATTGCCCAATATGTCTCACAGCCTCCTTCCATTTCCCAGGCTGTTTTTCAACCTAATTATTTTCTTGGTTCAGCTTAGCTTGGTTCAGTGTGGGTGCATAAGGTGTCAGGAATTTGTGGTTCAGATTAGGGAAGAAAGAAAGGAAGCTCCTCTATGTAAGGGGCAACTCTCCCTTATGTTGGAGTAAAGTGGTTCTGAAGCTCCAACTACAGACATCTAAACCTTCATGTCCACACCTGACTAGTGATATTTTTTGCTTTTTTTTTAAATCAAGACCATGAATATAGTTATCAATGCCTCAAAAGTAAATAAAATGTTCAGGATTTTGGTATAAACATGCAGCTCAGTTTTAAGCAGAGGAGAAATATGTGCCATTTAGTGCAACAAATAGGAGTCTACTGGGAATTTGTTATGTTGTTTCAGAAGATTTTTTGTATACATCCAATAGAATATAATAGCTTCTTCTGAGAAACTAATTAGCTGCATCTCAAGAGAGGGCAATGTCCACATGGGAAGCTGTCTCTGATGTCAGGCACTGATTATGTCACATCTGGATAAAAGACTGGCTAACCCTTTCCAATTCACAGTATTACAGATGAAAGAAAATGTCAATTACACAGATAATATTTGCTTTTCCAATTGCAGGACCTTACAAGATAGCTGGAAGTCAGCCATACATATGTAGCATTAAAACAGGAGGTAGTTGCATATAAACTGACATTTCTTTGATAAGATTTCAAGAGAATTTAGGATGTTTACCTTTTTCTCTCTGGGTTGGTAGATGCCAGAGGTATGAAAAATGTATTTTCAGACAGTGACTATGTAACTGAGGTGATTGGCTTAAATACTTAGACTTCGAAGTTTAAGGAACCACTAAAATGAATGTCCATATAAAGAGAACTGTAGCAGCTGACAAACACACCTTAGCAGCAATGGTTGGCATCTAAGCATTCTTATTATACTTATGGCTAAAGAAAGTTTTTATTTGTTAGTGTTTGAGCACGCCCATGGGCAAGAGAGGAAATATGGATTATATAGGTAAGAAATCTCCACTGATCTGGGGGAAGAAAAGGTGAGCAAGTGCCATGTGAAGACATCAGCCTTTACCTATAGCACTTTTCTAAATTTCATTGTCTTTTGTCTCCCAGCTGGGCAAAGCTTGCAGCCAACACAATAATGTGGACAAGCAACCATCAGGCATCAGACCAAGCCTATAATTTTCATTGTCCACTGTTGCTGCAAGAAGCCAGTAGAAATGAAGCACATTAAGTCACTGAACATTTAAGCTCCCTGATCTGCAGTTACTCTAGCCAGGAACTAAGCCATGATTTAAAATCTGCCTCAGTGTCAGAAAAGACCGATTCCTTCAGGTACTTTCTAAGAGTCTGTATATGTTCACAAGGGCTTTTTTCCAGCAAAGCACTTGCACTGAAGTACAGACATTAAGTAAAATAAGTACCTAAAAGTCTGCTGAATCAAGGCTAAAAGTGGTGCTATGCATGTTATTTGAGTTTAGTCTTTTGTAAATTCTAGTGAAAATTTGACTGCATCTCTGTATTTCAAACCAAGTAACTGTTTAATTGACTGACTTTCCTGATCTTGCAAAAGGCAATTTGAAATACAGAGTCAGTGATGTCTTTGTTCTTATGATACCTGAAGGATTTTTTTGCCTTTTCTCTTAAATACCTCTTACACAGTTCACTATATTCACAAGTATTAGCATGCATACTTGTGATGCTTTAGGTATGATACTTTAGCCTGGTTTCTTGGTGTCCAGTAGGCCAGGAGACTAAACACCCCAGAAACTACGTAGATATAGGAGACCAAACATTCTATTGTCGTAAGCACTCAAGGTCCCCTACCAGGACAGATTCTGTAAACTAGAAGCTAGCCCACCCTAGCCCCTTATTGGGCCCTCTAGTTAGATATGCTAATGTGTAAGGTCTTTAATTGTACACTCGATTGGGAGGGGGGGGCTTTTGCGACGCGTTCCACCTGGACGGCAGAAGCCATCGAATGGGATCCTATTAAAATACCGAGGTAAACGACCCCCAACCCTCTAACCGTGTCTGAGCTTTTATTTCCTAACACCAGGAAAAGGCATCACTTAGATGCTGATAATATGGAACCTTCTCTGTTCCGAGGAGCATATCATCTTGCTTGCATTGCCAGAATCTTGAAGGAGCTAACTAAATCTGAGAAAAATCATACCTTTCTTGTGGTGGAGATCTGCCAAACTCTGATGTTCTCTTGCAGCTGGGCTTGGCTTCCTGGCAGGTGGTGATCACAAGAGAAGTTGGAGTTTTCCCTGAACTGTTTGGGTTGTTTGAATTTGTTCCAAATGGACATCAGACACCAGCACTCAGGGTGAATCCCAGCTCTCTGTTATATCTCACAGCATCGTGAATAATGTCAATGGAGAAAACACACACATGAAACAGAAAGCAAACAAACAGGATCAAGAGTTCAAAATAAATGGCTCTGCTCTTAATGTGGGGAGGTGAAGTCATCTACTATTTAATATTCATGGCACATTTTAATAAAACAATGGCAGATTAAGACTCCAACTGCTAAAGAATAAATTTTATCTTAATTTAGTCAGAGACATACATTAATTTTTTATTCTCACCTTCAGGCTTCTCTTTGTCATTTGTCTCCCTTTATTCTATCCCATGTTCTAATCACCATGTAAACTCTGATAGATTATGTGAGAAGATAACAGAGGGCTGCTGACAGGATGTTATCTGCATTCATTTTGTGTTGCTGTTATTGGAATAGATATAAGGGCCAATGAGCACCAAGAAATGCACATTCACAAATCTCAACAGTGTTTAGATTCATGTTCAGCTGAAACTTGGTATTTGCAGATTACAGCATAAATTGGGGATAAAAAGAGGGAAAGGAGAAGGGAGAGAGAAGAGAAGAGAAGAGAAGAGAAGAGAAGAGAAGAGAAGAGAAGAGAAGAGAAGAGAAGAGAAGAGAAGAGAAGAGAAGAGAAGAGAAGAGAGAGAAGAGGAGAAGAAAGAAAAGAAAAGAAAAGAAAAGAAAAGAAAAGAAAAGAAAAGAAAAGAAAAGAAAAGAAAAGAAAAGAAAAGAAAAGAAAAAAGAACACCCTGAAATATAAAGCAAGCCAGGGATATAAGGAACCTAAATCTATATATGGTGCGTTTTTAAAACTTCTCTCACTCTTTTGACATTTGTGTCACTGATACTCCAGTGTGATTAGTGGCATGTATTAGGAGCTCAACTCTGCTTGTTGGCTGGGATAAGTATGTTGCTTTTGCTGTAGAGAGCCTTAAGGTTTAAATTTCTTTTACTGTTACGGATGGCAAAATAAAGTTCTCCATTACTGTCTCAAGGGTATACCTGCAAGTCTGTATGATACATCATTTTTCTTTCTCAGTTTTCTGCAGTTAACAAACTGAACAGACTTTTGCTCCCAGAGTGCACCTAAAATATTTCCAGGTATTGGCACCTTACTACCAAAATCCACCTGATATTCTTATTTGAGAAGAAGAATATTTTACAGCTGTGGGAGAGACACAGTATGATTCCTGAGAGTGCTGGTTTGGCCAAAGTAAAGGAAACTTAATCCAGTGTTTGCATATCAAATGAAAGATGGCAAAGGGTTTCTAGTGTGCTGGCCAAGACTCATGGTTTCATTGTGTTACATGCATTCCATCTGAATTAAACATTCAAACATTTTTCCATGCTGTACAATACTCAGTGCATGCCGTATTATAATTTCCAAAGTGTGCCTTATAAACATGAACCAAGTAAGCCATATAATATGCTTGTGGGATAGTTAATTGCATATTACTATCTTATTTTGCTAATACCTGAATTAAAGACTAAGTCCTGAGGCTGCTTGCCCCAGACTGTGCATTAGCAGTATTAGAAACCATTCTCACAATCAATCACATGTAGGTTGAATATACTCTCCGGGATATTCAAATACTGAATGCAACTCACAGAGCAGTGATGAAGCACCAAAAGCACAGAAAATGTTCCAATAAGGAACACAGTTAGGAGCAGGCAGTTCTGACAGCTTGGTTCATAGCTAAGACCACTCAGGATTAAAAAACCCAATGAATTCTGCACATTCTCCAGAGAGATTCAGTCCTAGTTTCATACTTTGAAACATTAGTCATATACCCACTGCAGTAGACTCCACAGAAAATGAGTTGGCAGTGGTTTTTTCCTGCTATTTCTTCCCCTTCTATACAACACTCCAGTGACTCATATACTTAGGAAGCTTGTTCTAAGCCAGAAGTCAAGTGAGAGTACCAGATATGATGCCCTCCTTCACCTAACATGATTGAAAAACATTTTCTGGGAGACTTTCTTAACCCAAACCAACTGGCAGTCCTGGGGGAGGAAAGACTTCGCATGTCCTTTTGGATCTTTAGTAAAATGAACGAAGATAAAAATTCTTTGTGTATCTATGTATTTTTTGTACATTTGTAAAGTCTTTCTTCAGTGGTGGAAAATCCCTTGAAAAATCAACCTAAAGGTGGCCATGGTTGATTTTTAGATCTGTGCTATTTCTCTATCATGTTAGTGGAAAGAAAAGTTAAAAATATTCCTATAATGAAATGTTAGTTCTTATCACTGCCCTGTCTACTGATGTAATGTTTCTATGCAGACACACAGCTCCGAGAGAGCAACCTACTGCACAGTATCACCTAGTGCTGTCTTCCAGTCCAGCATTGTTGATTAAACAGGACGAAATCACCCAGGCATTATCTTCACTGCTAATTTGATGTTTGCAAAAGTGTTGCCAAAGGATTAAATTTAAATTGCTTTTGCAATAATTTTCCATAGGGTATTGAAAGCCTATTGACATTAAGGACTGTAACAGCTGATTCTGATAACCAGTTTTTAAAGAAGTACTTCTGGAGAGCAAGCATCTTGGGAG
The DNA here is from genome assembly GCA_013400955.1 of Drymodes brunneopygia. Lineage (NCBI taxonomy): Eukaryota > Metazoa > Chordata > Aves > Passeriformes > Petroicidae > Drymodes > Drymodes brunneopygia. Next base: position 442,135 of record VZTZ01038741.1, read on the forward strand.
AAGAGAGAAAAAATGGGCCTGGGTGAGACATGAGTAATGTTCATTTTTAAATTTGTTACAATACCACCTTTGTAAATGTACTGGTACGTATTTTGCTGTGTAGAATGAGGTTCTTTCTAAGAAACCAAGTTAAAAATTCCTTCCTCTGATGAGACCTTATTTAAGATAACTTATTTATTAGTTTTTCAGTTATTCATGATAAACCAGAGTTCTTCAATTCCTGAATGAATTGTCTTTTCCACAGCTGTAATCTGTTTTAGTTATCTGTGACAGACCGAGCCAGGACTCACTGCTACTTTGGCAATGAAGTGCTGTATCAAATACTCTCAGGAAATTCATTTCAGAGGTGCCAGCTCTCACCGCTGTCTGTACACAGAGCCAAAGTGCTTCAGCAGAGACTCAATCTCCCACTCTGCACATGAACTAGCCTGAACACCTCCTCCTACTCAGGATTCACAGCACAGAGCCCTCATCTGAAGGGGGTTTGTGGAGGAACAGCTTTTTGCACAGTTAACTTGGAGCCCAGGGGAGCGGCAGTTCAGATTTTATGTGGGTAGTCATAAAAAGACATATGTCTGCTGGTGCCTGCTTCATCTTCCTTGGATATGGCATGGCAGTAGGTCTGTCTCTAAGTGAGAACAGAACTTCTTCACCAAGGGAGACGGATTATCCAGCCATAGAGGAAGAATTTGCTATCCGAGCAGCTCCACTTCATAGCTGTAAATGAAAAAGCTGGGCACTAGAGTGCCATGGGCCAGATCTGACTAATGGACCATGAACTGGATTATGCATGCCCTGATAAGCAAAACTCTAAGCAAGAAATTTAGGAATATGTATTCTCAGCTTGAGGAGCAGAGTGCATTAGCTGCAAGATTATTCTGTAACCTCTAGGGAAGCAAGTCTCCAGCTTCCTTCTCCCGCTTGAAGCCAATTTCTGCACAGAAAGTGACACAGAATTTATGGAACCGGAGAAATAGGGAGAGGGACCCTAATTCTGCAGGTTGTCAATGGAGCGTTCCCTGGCACCAAAGGCAAGTCTGATTCATTCCCTGCTCCAAAAACCGCATATGCATTTTGTTTTGGATGAGATACACAAAGAGCAGAGGGAGCAGACATTACCCAACCTATTAGCTGTTGAGCTACTTAGCCGAACACTGAAATTTCTCTTCTGAGATTACTGCTTTCAGGTGTATCAAAGATACAAGTTTGGCAGCTTTCTCTCACTTTCAGCTGTATTATGCTGACTTCATCATACCAAAATAACTACCCCAAAATTACTGTATATTCATGTCTTAGCTGCAGAAAATGTGAGACTGAGCATCAGTATATGGTACATGAGTATGCAAATGCAAAGCTAAATGTCCTTGAGAGGCCTTTTAAAAGAAATACAACCACTGTAAGGGAGAGTTTGCACTCTTCCTCAGACCTAGAGAGAGCTGCAGCTGTTGGAGGGAGAGACTGAGGATAAAGTAACTGTGTGTGCATGAACATAAAGCTGTTGTTAAAAGACTGATTTTATGGACTCTCTGTCTTCCCCTGTCTTGGGACAGAGACCCCAGTCTTTCATCTTTTGCAGTCTACTTTTCACCACCCCTTTGCTTTCTTAGCAGCCATGCTTAAGAGTTTCTATTTCCTCTGTGCTGTTTCTTTCTCCAGTCAGCTTGTCCTTGGGTCCCTGTCAATGCCTCTATTTCCATGGTAATGGGTCTGAAAGGAGCAAAGATGTAAAGAAAGGGACAAGAAGACTGACTTCTATGGAAGGGTCTGCCTTCATAGCCTCCACGTCTCATATTTAACTTGCTGTTCTAAGCTCTCGTGCTGAAGTACATATTTCAAGTTTTATTTAAGGATGCAGGTTATCTGTGGTTACAGTAGTTTTATTTAGTAAGTTGTGTAAGATGCAACTCTTCATATGTGATTGGGATATGGGGCTGAAAAAGTTAAGGCCTATCGAATGGCCAAAGATAAGTCTAGATGACTATACGGGGAAAGTCTAGGAATAGCTTATAAAATTCTCTGAGTTCTCATTTTGACTCTATCATTCTCTGCTCTGTACTCCAGAAAATGACCTACTTTCTTTCTGCTGTCTTTAAAATGACAATAATATTTTCTTACTTCACAAAATGACTGCTGAGAATGAAATCATTAACTTTTAGTGGCCCTTGTATATACACTGTCAAGACACCATGAGTTGTTTTGACATGGTCCCTATGAATTCAGTACTATTGGAATCTTTATTATTAACATTAAATGAATTACTGTCAAGACAGTTTTTATTACACATTCTATTAATAATAATGTAAGAATAAGTAAAAAATAATGGAAATTAATGATTTGGGAATCAATATTTCATTTTTTTGCACTTCTGGTGTTTGATGTCTGATCCTGATATTGACATTGTTTTCTTTCTGAAGATCTCCGTCTAAAAAGGCTGGAGTCTCACTTATATGCTTTTTTTTCCTTGGGCAAGAAGAGATGAATTTTTACACAATAAAGCAAACTAGGATACATTATACAGTACATTTAAGAAGCTAATTTTAATAATCACATTGCTTAATCAAAATTTTATTAAAATCAGTGGGAGTCTTAAATGAATTAACATATATGGGTTTTAAACCAGGTCCTTAGTATCTTTTCTGCTAGATATTTGAACTTCATATGTGCAGTCAAGAGGTAGCAGACACTTAAGAAGGAAAATTCAAAGGAAGAAGATGTACTGACTGAAGGTTCAGAAGCCACTAAAGAATTAACAAAATTGTTTTCTGATTCCTAGGAGAGAAAATGCTAAGACAATTTACTGTTTCAACTCTATCCTCAAAGACTGCTCAGATATGTGAGGTTTACTGGGCAATGAAAAGAAGGATTTGCAACTGGACTATGAGAGATTCTTGGTGCTGACCACTCCCTAAAGATCTGAATGGACTGTTTTGCCACATTTGAAATTACATGGTCACAGGTATGAGTTTTACATGGACAGATTATAGCTTTCATTCTGGAAGATGAAGGAGGCTGAGCATTTGAGCTTTTCTGCTTTCAGTTTTGGGTTTTTTTCATCTACTACTTCCTTTCTCTTAGGGCCATGATGCGTTTTCTGCATTAGGGAAAATCATCCCCCTCTTCTGTGGCTTTGGAATAGTAATAAACAGTCTGAAGTAGAAGAAATGTGTTATCAGCAACTTTCAAAATTAATTCTATAATTTTTTTTGGCACAACAGTATTCAACTCACAATGTCCTACTCTGTACATGAGATTTTTTTCATTGTGAAACAGGAGGCTGAGGAACCCAATAAACAGGAGCTAGCTACACAAAAGTAAGTAAGGAAGTTCGAAATTTAAATTCTTTGAATGTCAGAGGAAGAAAATCTACACCACATAAAATTTCCTTTCTCCATTGTGCTTGATTAGCATATTACTGAGTTCAGCCTACACCTGCTTTTCACCCTCCTTAATTTCAATTACAATGTGCTCCTTTGTGTTGCACCATTTATTGCTAAAGGAATCTAGTTCTAAGGATGTGCATGCAGCCAATTTATTCATTAGATATATTGTAGTGGAATTGAATAAAAGGTTTTATTATCAATCTCCTTAATTTCCAGATAGGATTTAGTGGAAATCAATATTAGAGAATGCATAATTGCTAAATCTTCTTAAATTAATAGACTCATTCATTAAGCCCCCCAAAAATACTTAGCTGGTATTTCTTGTGACTTTCTCTAATTAATTAGCAAGTGGAAAACGATAGTGAGCAGAGCAGCTTTTGGCTGATATGGTGGAATCTGAAGACCAATCTTGAGGAAGAATTAATTTGGATATGTATATACAGTATTTCACCAGTAAGTTGATTATAGGAGAATGCACTGCATAAGTAGACAAATGGTAGTTGTATGCTGATGGTTGGCAAAAATCCTGTGCTCAGGAGATGGTTTTAAGCAGTCTGAGCTGGGACGTGTACCCATATGTAGACACTAATGAATAGTAGTCAGTTTTAAAAGCCTTGGAATTAAATACAGTGCAATCTATCTGTATGAAACCATGTGGCATGTATGCAGTGTTTGTGAGATTTTCCTTTCTGCCTAACTAGGCAAGTTTCCTGGGCCAGAAACAAAGGGAAAAAAGCCACTAAAAGAGCCCGGAAGAGAAAAGCAAATGATGAAAGGGTCTTTAGTCAGGTGTGTTATCTAGGAGCTGTAGGTTTTACTTTGCCCCAGAATGGAAGTCTTGAGGAAAAGGATTACACACTCATGAGTCCAGATATTAGTTTATTGTCAGCCTCTATTGACTCTGCTGTGGGTTTAACAGTTAATGGTCATGTCTTCCAGAGAACCTGTTGGTGATATCTCAGTGGAGTTTAGACTGAGTCTGGAGTTTCCTCTGTCATAGACCAAGCTGGTAGGAGGGAACCTTGTTGCTAGCAAACTTGGAAGTTACACTACTTTTAGCTTGGAGCTATCTAAACAAACGAAAACAAGTGTACACTGAATCCCCAAGGAAAGGTCTGCTGAAAGCAGCTTTCTGATCTCAAGTTAGGGGCATTCCTTCTATTTGCATTTCCAGCATGGTTCTATACTTTATTATGTTTATTGTGTATAAGTTATGCTTACTGTGACTGTGTTTAATGACTAAGCAACAAGACATGCACATGTGCACTCATAGGCAGTGGACATGAGTGACTCTGGTTTCTTCACACTTGCCAGACAAGTCGTAAAAGGAGAATACTCCCCCCTGACAAAGCCTCTCATGTTTCTCCTCTCTGGCATGGTAACAGAGAAACTGCAACTGCTGCCTGCTGTGCTGGGCCGCTGTGCTGTCCTTGCTCTGCTGTCTAGCAATACATCACCTCGGAAGTATCTTTATTGTTTTCCCTACAAACAAGGTGAAATGCTATTACACTCCATGATCTGAGATAAAACAAGGCGTGGAGGAAAACAAAAGCCTTCCAGCATGAGGACAGAGTTTCATCACAGTTAGTAGATGTATTGGTGTCTGACTAGGAACAGTGACACCGAAATAATGTGGCTACATTTTTGTGAGCTGCCTTGGGATAACACAATTTCAAGTCTTGAAACACAGCAAACATTGCACTGACTAAAAAAGGAAAAACAGGTCTGAGGAGCTCTGTATCACCCTTACAGTGCTCATCATTGAATAGATCTGTAGGTGTGATACAGATCAACTTCCTAACATTCATTCTCCACTAGCCACTGGACATTTCGAATGTGTGGGGCCAAGGACATTTCCTGAATGCATGCTGTGACAAGGCTCAGGTATCAGTCTATCTCCTACAGTCTGTATCCTCCTGGAAGAAAACTTGGTAGCAGTGGCAGGGAGAGAATTAACATACCTGTGGGGGTCAAGACTGCAGGGTGCTTCATGGATTTTACTTGTGCTGCATTTCAGATACCATCACTGACTCTCCAAATGCCAGCACAACTTGCAACACTATTGTCAAGAATGAGCCTACTAAAACCAGTTCAGTTTGGTAGGTGATTATTCTTTGACAATATATATAGAACTCAGGTTTGGCTAATATGTATCTCCTAGACAGACACATGCCATTGTTTTTGAACTACTTTTTTTGCCCTGTCAAAGTGTTTCAGCTTTTTTGTCTGATCATTGGTTTGATATTTATTACCTACTCTTTCAGCATGGTACTGTTTTTCTGTTTGAGTTTAATACTGATTACTTGTTTCTTGTTTTTCCATGTTTTTACTCTTTCTAAGAAACTGCTCATTATAATGCACTGCTGTGCAGCTCTCTTCACACTAAAGGATTGATTTGTTTGTAATTGAATCTGTTGGAGGGAGCTAATATTAGTACTTGTGTTTTGGTATATACCCTATGAATCTTGAAAGATTGTTTAAAGGACACACTCCAAGATCCTTTCCATTTCAATTGGAATGAATTTTGATCCCTGTGTCTCAGTACTCACCACAGCTTGAACATAAAGTGAATAAAAATCCCCAAAGTAATGTCAGCAGTAAAATTCTGGGACATAAGCAGCAGTGTGAGATGATAGTAGAAAAATAGATCAACTATTTCAGCTAAGGGTACCTTTGTTGCCATTACACTGGATCAGTATGAGATGATTTTTTAAAATAATGCTGATTTCCCATTCTGCTCCAGAATCCTTATTAGGATACATAAAAATGAACCTAGCAGTTGTGCTTGCTTTTCAGGACAGTGACAAGTTTTTTCATACCTATCTACAGCTTAGTTGCTTTACAGAAAAGCCTGAAGTGGAATATACTCAGAAATGTCACCTTCCTCTGATTGCACCAGATTCTCATGCGATTTATTGAAGTATAGATCTGATTCATTGCTTCTGCCATAAATTATACTGCATTAGGCATTTGGCACCATAAATATTACTGATTCTTTTGATCAGTGACTGTCAATGGAACGCTTCTGAATAGCGCCTACTTAGGAAAACCTTCACAAAGCTCCAAGTATCAAAAAATACCACGTCCAATTCCCTTGTGTGTTTTCACATTTCCTTTCATGCCATCTGAGAGCCTGCCAGTTTTGGAGCTGTAATGAATCTTATATCTATTCCCTTCAGCTTATTCTTTTATGGCATTAAGGCTTACCCAAAAATTGATGAAAAAAAAAAAAAAGAGACTAAAAAGTATCATCAAAAGATAATAGTTCCTCTCTTTTTTGGTTTTTCTGTCTTAAATAATATATAAATTACTTATAAATTAGTTTAACAAACAATAATCTCATTCTATAGCTAATAAACAAGAGTAAACACACACATTCCGTTAAAAATAAATACAATTCTACAGATTTTATACTACATAAATAAGGCAATTTGTTTTTTTTTTTATTATTATCATTTTCTCCAGATGCAATGTACCTTGTATCATTCTCTTAACAAACTCTTCATTACATTCCTTTGTAAACAGCTCTGTTAAGTTCATCTGAAATTGTGCTGGCATTTAGGTTCAAGAGAGTGCTAAACAAATCAGGCTGCCTAGTCTAAAACTTCCCAGGCCTTGAATAGACATAAAAATAATTTCAGCTAAAGACTCTGGAAAAGGGACTATGGCCCCAAGTGTGTTAGAGATTAGTACTAATGCCAGAGCAGAAGATGATTTCTGCTTCAAAATATTTTTTGAGCTATTGCATAAGAGCTAAAAAATAGAAGTAGATACACTGGGTAGAAGTAGAGCAGGGAAACCAGTGAGACTATACTCATGCATATCATAGGCACTGCTCTAGTCCATCAGACTTCCAACACCAAAAATACTGAAAGATTGTTTAAATTTCAGGAGAACATTTTGATTTATTAAAAGTAGTTGATTTGTTGTGAAGTCAAAATAATAAACAGGATTAAGTTTAACTACAACAGTTGTTGGTATTGCCAACAAATTCTCATGTCAAAAAGGTTTTTCCTTAGGTTAGCTGTGCCATAAGGATGGGTAGTCACCGTCTGTTTGGTTTGTTGAAGCTTTAGAAGAGTGGCTGAATTACAGGCTCATTTCTGTTTGCATTGCAGAAAGGAAGAACCTTCAATAGAGCATCCTGAATGAAGGCTCGTACTGTAAAGTGACAGATCATGAATATTTTGGAAAAAAACCCTCATAATTAATGGACTCTTGTATTATAAAATGCATTTTTGAAAGTCTAGTGTTAAGTTGTGGTATTGTGATAATTCTTTTCATCGTAATTTATGGAGGAGAATTTGCACATTTTTTGCAGATGGGAGTTGCATGTCGCCTTCTAAGACTACAAAATGTGGCAATTTCTTTCTTTCTAGTGAGCTTTTAATTTCTGGTATTAAAAAATACAGTTATTAACTGATATGATTTTCTGTTTTGTTTTGGTATAAAAAAATTCTCGTTTTCAATTTCAGAACTAAAATTGCTAAATAGATTATTTCACAATGGCACTGCAGAAGAAAAGGAAAACTTATGCCTTTCAATCAAGCTGTTAATTTTTGGTTTCTTTTTCAGTAAATACAAACTGTTTTTAAGGTTTGTTATATTTATTATAAGGTTCGTTATGACAGCACGTTTGTATTTTTTTCTTCACCATAGATACGTCATTCCATATGCTGGCTCTGAGTTGTGGTTTTCAGAACCTATAACCACCTTGTAATCTTTCAAGTGAACACAGTGAACCATCATGTAGAAAAATGCTTTCACTCTTCTGGAAGATGCAACTTTTATTATTTTGAAACCATAATATATATGTATAAAATGTTGCAAAGCAAAGCCTGTCATTTCCTGAGTAATGTGGCTTTTAGAATGCCTTTAAAGAATGTGTTTTATACACTTTAAAATCCATCCAAATAGAGCAATGAATTCTGTTTATAGCTTTGAGAAACTTTATGAGTCTAGGCTTCAGATAAAACTCAAGGAGATGAAGGTAGAATGAGGCAAATTTTCTGTTGTGTTTATTTGTTCAATTTCTTCTGGTCTAAACTGAATAGACAGGACAAGCAAATAAACTAGACAAAAGATTTTCCTAATTTCCCTGGGAGCCAGAAATTTGGGTGAAATTTTTGTGTCAGAAAACACTAATACACTGTTTCAGATATGACTATTGGTCTGTGCATGCTCACTGAAACTGAAATTTTTGTCTGTTGTTATTTGTAGAATTAAACTTTACAAGAACAATGATGCCACTAAACAGCAGACTGGGATCATGTGGTTTTTGTCTCTAGTTATACCCTGACTCCATGGTAGATCAACTGAGACCTCTGGGAAATACACCCAAACCATGGATGCTGGGACTTTGTCACTTCACCCCTGACAGGCAGAATCAGAAATCCCTGGATCCTGGTGTTGAAGGAGCCTATGGGGGTCTTCTGAAAAATACCAGAGTAACAATAGGAGAGAATGGATCTCCAGGTCTCTAACCTGAGTCTCTAACCTGCTGGGACCTGTGGCTACCAGAAGATGGTTGGGAATGGGGAAACTGAAATCATCATACCATCATCTCAGTGCAGTGCAGATCTGTCTGAGATTATGAGATACTGAGGCAATCCAGGAAATCATGGGAAAACTGCCTTGCCCGTATCAACTTTGTTAAACAATATATTTCTGACAAAGCATACTGGGCTAAATAACATTTTCCCATTAAATGAATTTAATCAGAAAGTAGCTAATTAGCTACTGTTGTGTTCCCTGCTTTTTGCTCCCGCCTGGATCTCGGCAGGAGAGCGCTAGCACGACCCTGAAGAGCCATCCGCCTCACGTTTGGGGAGGCTTCCCCGGGGAGCCGGCGATGGACTCCGCTAGTCCGTGCCGAGCTGAGGCGATGGAGCCCTCAGAGCTTAGCAGGAGAGCAAAGAACTTCCCAAAGCAGGACTCCTAGTTTGTGCATTTGGCAGGTTCATTACCCCCAAGGGGACACAGTGACTAAGAGCCCCGAATAGCTTCGGACAGTGGTTTTTAAGGGAGAGATAACAACCAATGACCTGAGGGTGCAGGGGCAGTACAAAGGAGGTCCCAGGGGATTCAGTCGAATAGGGATTAGGGAAAGGAGGGGAGAGGAGAGAACAAAAAATAAACAACCGAGTAACAAGGAATATTCTAGAACTGTGGTACATAATAGACAGGTCAAGAGGCCAGTGACAGGAACCTGGGGGTTGTGAGCCGACGGCCTAAACCATTGTCTCTGGAGAGTGAAGGGGGAAACCCTCTCCCTATGGAACTTGCCACCAGAGATCTTCTTCCTCTTCGAGTTTCTGGTTTAGAACCACCGCCAAAAGCTACAATTTTTAAATCTAAAAAGCCATTTTGTGAAATGAAGCACCAGAGTCCAGTCAACAAAACATAGGCATTGTAATACTGAAGCCTGCAGTTCTCAATACTTAGAATAACAATGTTGAAATTTTGCAGATGTCTGAATATATAATTCTTATCTAAATAGGTGGAATTTTCAAGTCAAAAATCTGGCCTTGAAATTCCAGATACCTAGGACTTGGTGGTCGTGATGTGAATACACACCTTTGTAAACAGCAGGAAGAACTTGCTTCCTGCAAGATTTCATAGAATCCTGGAAGATTTCTCTTCTTCCTTCCAGAGATTTCATAAAGGAAATCTCCTTTATGAAGGCTAGAGCATTTAGACACTCAGCTTTCTCCATCAAAAATGAGGAAGAAGTACATGTCTTCCAGAACTGGTTTCTCACAAAGGATTAGCATCTAAATCGGACCACAGAAAGATTTTTGACTTCGCAACCTTAACCCCAAATACTTTAATGGAACTGGCTATGGCAGCCAAAATAGGAGGTTATTGTCAGAGTAAGAACTTAGGTTGTGTGAGACTTGGCTTCAATTCCTTCCTCTCCTACTTGAATTTAATCACTGAATTCCCAAGATGACTTCTCAGATATAGTTTCAGTTTTTTCAGCATCTTCTGGCAAAACACAGAGTGAGCAAAGGAACAGAGCTCTCCATCTAGGTGGTCATGGCCAAGATGGGACCTCTGGATTACAATCAGACTAGAATAAAACACTGGCAGTAGAAACAGCATCCACCTAGGCAACAGTAAATGTAGGAATAAGGAGTGGAGCCTGTCTTCTCACTTTGTCGCAATGATATAATCACTGAATACTTGATAAAGTTAAGGGAATGAGAAATAGCAGCAGTATTTTGGAGAGGCTGTTCTTCAGTATTTGTCATCTAGCAACATCTATTAAATCATGTTCTGCAAGTGACATGACCATGAACCCAAGCAACTCATTTAGTAACCTGGCAGGTGTCAGGAGGTTTGCCTATCCACTAAGTAGTGTAAGGGATTAGGAAGTCCTAGTATATTCCAAAGTACCCTTAGAAAATCTGGAGGAGTTTACCAGTGAACAATTTTGTTCACCTAGTCTTTAGGTTGGCAAATGGAGGATCTCCAAGACTGAATCAAGAGATTACAGACCCATCAGTCATACTTCAGTCCCTGGGAAAGTTATTTAATAAATCCCCCTGAGGGCTATCATTGCTAAGATGAAGTCCAAGATTGGTAAAAGACTTGGATCCACCAAAGGCAAATCTTGCTTGACAAACCTGGTTGCTTTCTGTGCCAAAGTAACCTGCTTAGTCAGTGTGGGGTGGACACTGCCTACCTGAATTTCTCCAAGGCTTTCAATAGGATTTCCCACAATCTTCTCCTGGAGAAACTCATGTGGTATGGTCAACCTCTGTCTTCCTATAGGGCTGTGAGTTATCTTTCTGAAAACACTATATCCCTATTCTGTACAACATAAATACCTCTCTCTTTCATGAACTACAAACTTGTTGTCTGTCCTTATAGGATCAAAAGTGAGGCTTTTTAGCAATCCCAAGTGAGTTCTAGCACTACTTCCTTGAAAACAAACTTGTGGAGGAGAACAGCAAAACAATATTGAAGGCAGGCTCATTTTCTGCATATGCCCCTAGTCTATTGCCCACGAACAGGGGTAATGTGTTCCTAAAAGCTTGTAGAACACTCATGTTTAATGTAATATTGATAGGATAGTTACTGCCTTCTGAAAAATGAAAAATTCAAATATGTATGTAGGGTGGTGAATGTAAAAGCAATCTGAAAACTGCAGTTCACAATTGTTAAATTTTCATTACAAAGAATCTGATTAGAGATTTAGCATAAAGTAAAATTCTTACAATAAAGGGGGAGTTAGATTTATCACTAAAGGGCATTTTATGATCCTAAAACACAGTGTAGTAATGTATCTATCTACAATCAGAAAAAACTCATTGTGTGGAAATTTGGTTACATACACATTCACATGTGTATTTTCAAAAAGCTGCTGAGAGATTATTGAAATTATTTTTATGTGAAAAATAGTCAACTACTTCCAGTAAATCAAAAAATTAGAAATGTTTGGAATATTTAAAATATGCCTACACAATGGAATCCCCAGCATTTCTGACTCAGATGAGAAGTATGTGCAAGTTGGAAAAGCATACTGAACTTAATAACCATATGGAGTGTGTATTTTGTGTTTAAGTGACAGTATTTTTACACTGGAAAAGAACATGACAGATTGATGGTAAAAAATTTAACAGTTTTGAGCTGAAATATACAACTCTTGTTTGTCTTTCCATTCAAGAAATTGAGGCGTTGTGAGGCCACAGAATGTACTCAAGCTCTCTACAAAAGAAGAAAACTTGGTAAGGAGGGATTCAGAGATGTCTGTCCTTGATGTTTCATTAATATTTGGAAGACAGAACAGAAAGAATTCTCATGAAATCTGCCCTTGACCCTGATCTGAAACAAACGTGGGAATGCTGCAGAGCTAGAAATCAGAACATCCTAACAACCAAAAAAATTGTATGGGGAAAAAAAAGAAACAGAATTCAATCCAAATAAAACAAGGTCCAAATTTTAATTTTTGGGGAAAATGAATGAAAATATCAGAAATGAATAGGATTAAGCAGTAAATAATGTTGAGGAAAAGGATCCAAGGATCACTACAAATCTAGTCTCTCCGTAGACAGACTGGCCATGGGTTACCAGAACCAAAGTTCTGCAAAGACAGCAGAGAAATAGGATAGGACTCAAAGGATATTAAACAGCCTCAGTACAGAATGCAAGCCTGCTCTGCACAGCACAGACCTCAGCTACAGCTCTGTGTGCAGGTGCATGTTAACTGACAATCCAAAACAAAGCATCCAAGATGTGCTGACATCTAACAAACAGTACCTTTGAGAAAGTACTGGGGGAACTGAGGCTGTCTAGTCTTGACAAAATAAGATTAAGTAGAAAAATGACTCTGGTTTACAAGTGTTTAAAATGTCAGCTGCAAAGAATTTTTTCAGAATTTGCAATATTAAATTAGACAAGATACAATAGCTATTAACCTAGCTGAACCAAATTGAAAAAAATTCTAAATGGCAAGATCAGTGAAAACTCATCTGGCTGAGAAGGGGAATATGGAGAATACTCCTCATTGCCTATTTTTAAGGACATCCATCAGGAGTGCTATAGGCATAGCAAGTACTGTCCAGAAGTAGAAGGATGGAATCTCTTGGGGTCATTTCCAGTTCCAATTTTGCAGATATCTGAAACTGTTAGGAATAATGATTATCACACAGACCTTGCTTAGAATGCAAGCTAAAATAATCCATACTTGCTTTTTTGAAGCCTGTGGTGTTTGAGACTTGCATTTTTATATTTCCGTGTTTAATCTGAAATTCTCTAGTGATAACAGTTCTCCAGAAAATGGAGGGCTATAAGGGAAAATACTGTATGACTTGTGATAAATTTCTGTGTACTGGTCAATCTTCACTGGGTGGAAAAGCAGTGCATACACTGTGGCTTTAGAAGCTGGCTTCATTTCACATCCAGCCCATTAATTCACTTTAAGCAATAAGCTTAAATAAGAGGAAAGTTCTACTTTGAAGGAATGTCTGAAAAAGTAAGGAAAAATATTCAATCTAATTTCTATCCCTAAAGTCTTTTCTAACCACAGAAAAAAGGTAACTCTTTAGACATGCATACAAACAGATTTTTCCACCTTGACCCCTTTAGCTCCATGTTGGAGGCATTTCTGTCACTTTACTTTCTCTAATGCAGGTGATTAAGGTGATGGATCCTTATGCAGGATAATTGTAAAAAGTTTCATGGAACAACTCTACCCAGTAGGAGAATCTCCACAGTCTCTACAAAGAAAGAGACTCTTTCCTTTCAACTACAACTTAAAAGATTTAGAAGGGTAAAAAAAGGTGCAATCTACTCAAATATTCAGCTCTCGGGTATTTGCAGTTCTTAAAAGACCCTGCAAGAAATAAAAAGGGATTAATGCTGTGCATTTGCAGAGTGACCCTCTTTTTAACATGAAATGAGCAGATCAACCTGCAGGGAGTGGTGATTATCCATGGATGAATTAACTCCCTGAGCAGGTCTGAATCAAAATACTATCACAATTCAGACATACACAAAGTGTTTCAGTGAGATGTGGTGTGTATGTACCAACAGTAGATCAGTATTTTTTTTGTTTTAGGGAAGAAAATACATCTGTGCTTCTGAACATAATTGTGTTTACTTCTGTTGGTTTTTTTAAAAACTTATTTAGATAACGGCCCCATTTTTACAGTGCTGGCTTAATGGGGCAGGAAGTTAATGAGTTTGATAAGGCAAATTATATTGAGGTCTATGAGTTCATCTATCCATCTACCGAATACCTGTCTTCATTGGTTGATTTATTTTATCCAAGTGATTTTCCAAATCCTTGCCTACTGAAAGGACCCTCAACATTTCACTGCCATTTAGGAATTTTATACTGGCATCAACCATTCTATGGGGATATATGGGCAAATTTTATTCCCAGTCTATAAAGGATGAATGCTGGCAGAAGTGAAGAACTTAGTAGAGTTGATCGTTCATCCAAGATGACAAAGAGAGTCTGTAGCAGAACACAGAACAGTAATATATATGTTCCCAAGTTATTCTAGTTAGAACCCAAAATTTCAACACATGAACATGAGCAAAAGCATTCCTAACAATGTGAATGGGCAATATGTTAACAAAGGCAATTGGATTCTGACCTATGCAGTGATTAATGCAAATTGAAATGAAACACTTAATATATGCTGTGAGCATTTTCCTAATGCAAGAAATGGAACTTGATGAAGTTTGAAGGGGAAGCAGATTAAAATTGGTCAAAAGCATTATTTAACATGCTTAGTATCTAATCAGATCTACTCACTGCTGGAAGAAAAAAAACCAAGAAATGAGCAGGATTATAAAGCTAATTATATGATAATGAAAGGCAGTTACATTTGTTCAACTAAATATATATGTATCTGCCTATGCAAATAAACTCCCTATTGACATAATTTTGGGGAATCCCATATCCCATATCTATACCCCCAGAAACAGACTGTTTACAGTTTTACTGTATGTATGCCCCAAGGGTTAGTCTGTTTGCAGTTGTATAAAACTTGCACTAGCTTTTGAAACATGCTGACTAGTGGATGACACAGCCTGGAACAGAATGTGATGGACCTCTGATGTGAACTGACACAGATCTTACTTCCACTTGGTGGCAGTGGTCCCACCTTATAATTACACCTAAGTTTTGCTGTTAATAAAGTCACCTTCTCTTATATCCTTTGCTAGCCCCATATCACAGTGGCTTTTTAAAAAATAAGATATTACGTTACAGACAGTACTTTTTCTAAATTGTTACAACAATACAAGGATACCATCTCCTTCTAGATTTGGTACCTAATATAATGACATTCTTTTGTTTTCTGTTATTGAACACACATGATAAATAAAGGTGAATAAGGTTTGCTACGAGAATATTTGAACTGCAAACAGTATTTTAGTTTAAGGTCTAACACATTCAAAATTGTATGTGGCTTGTCTTTCTTGCTTGATTCCCAATAGTTCATTTCAGATTGACATTTCAGATTGATGGCTGTTGAAAACATGGAACAAATTGGCAAGGAAGTATTTATATACTTTTTCCCCTAATTGCAGGCTTTTAATATATATTTGTCATATTGGTTAATACTCTTTAATTATCTTGTAGCTTAAAGACTGAGAAAGTCCTGGGAATAAAACAGTATCATTGTTATTGAACATAAAAAGTGCATTATCTGTTGTGCAATTGTCAGTGTTGGCATGACAGTGCATGCATGGCAGTGGGCTGTCCAGCTGGACCTCCCCTTGAGTAGGGAAGGGGGTCCCTGTGCTTCTCAAGATGACTGCTCAAATTTGGGAGACTCCTTATCACATCAGGTACTTGGCAAGTGAACTGTGACCAAGCATGCTGAAACTTTGAAATCTTAGCCAAGTGATATAAAGGATTGATCATGTATAAATAATTGTTTAGACATAAGCAATGATTTATAAACATAAACAATAGTGGACCTAGTCAGGAATGAAATCTGAATCACACCTAAACTCTCCTCCAAGAAGTTTAGAAAGCAATAGGGTCCTTTCTGAACCTCATAAATTAATGCAAGGGTGTCCCTGAGAGTTTTGCCTGCCCCTGTCCTCTATGCAGTAAATAATCGAGTGTACCTTGCCATCAAATCTTCTTAAAACTGTTGCATTTATCACTGAACTTTTTAATATCATTAACGTTTACTGTTGCTTCTCTCTTGCAGGGAAGTGTACAACTCTGTCTGCAGCAATTTGCTATGACAAGGAAGGCAGTTTTAAATGTTAGTTTGCTGTGAATATCCATCTACCTTGTAAGTAGCAAGGAAAAAATCTTCCAAATTTTATCTGCAAAAAACATAAAGTGGAGAATGAGTCAACAATTCAAACTGAAAGTCCATGAGCTATAAGAAATAATTAGAAAACGTGCCCCCCACACCTGTGAGTCAATGTAATTACTTACAGGAGATTGCAAGCTATGCTTTCTGCACACTCCTACCTTCAGATTCACACTCTGATGCAGTGTCACTCATCCAAACATATTTCACACTCCTCTATCATACAGGCTAATTTCTGTTTAGTTTTGCACTGAAGAGGTTTACTGCACTTTATGACCTTCCTCTGTAAGAATTCTCTTGTGTATATCTTTCTCAGTATGTCCCAGATGATTCAGTATCTGAACATGGTAGAAGCCAGTACGAGCAGATGTGCTTCCAAATCAAGTAAGTGGAGAAATACATTTGCTTGTGTTATTTATTTTTTCTCTTGCTGACTTACAAAAGCTAACCAAAATAGCAGTAGTTTCAGGTATTGCTCTGTGGCTAATGGAACTGGTAAATGATTTTCTGGAAAAGAAAAGTGGTTAGGAAAGAATGTAGATTTCAGAATCCTTCAGTGTCTTCCCCTTTGTAACGCCTTACTGCTTAGAGATTGAATATCTGCATCCTCCAAAAATTTAGGCAATGATAATCGTGTGATCAACATGAATGCCTTTGCCACAACAGGCATTTCATCTCATCTGATGTGTAAAACTTTTTTCTATACTCAGTCTTCTGTGGTGCTCAGCCTCTGCCTTGCTCATGAGTACACTGGGGCTTCACACAGACCTGGGTGGGAGCAACCAGGTGTCTTATGACGACATTTAAAAACCACGTTTTACTGCCTGAACAGTGTTGTGTCAGTAGAACATGGACAGATGCTTGTCCTACAGGCAAAGTGAGTCACCCACTTAACATCGATGGTCTAAGGGCTCTCCACTGTCAAACACTGGGTGTAATTTATAGCTACTTGCACCGTGCAAGTACAACAAGTGACTTGCCTCCTAGAAGTACAGAGAAAAGGGTCTACCAGCCTAGTCCTTGAATTTTTAGACAGTTGCATTTAAAGAAATCCCACTGTTAACTGTCATGGTCATTGACCTTCAACACCATTTTTTTCCTTTTTTTGAAAACATGGATATTTTCTAGTAAATAAATAAAGCTGTTTCTGACCTTCAGGTTGTGGATTGTTATCAAAAAAATGGCTGGCATTCCTCAAAATATTTTTTTTTAAATACAATGACTGAAATTACTTGTTCTAAGGATTAACACTAAGGTCTTTGTCTTTTCATAGTGTGATTTTTAAAGAAAAATCAACTAAAAATATCTAGTGGCTCTTCAATGTTTTAACAGCAACTGCTATGAATAAATCCTTAGCAGAATGAAAGTCTGCTGTATCAGTGACACTTTTAATTCCATTATTAGACTGCTAGGGACACTAGTTTATGAATAAACTCAGTTCTGGCTCCAACAATTTGGTGCTAAATGTGTCTTAACTGTAAGTGGCAAATTGAAATACTTTCTCAGAAAAATAAATACCTTGAAGCATTGCGTGACTTACAGGAGCACAAGAATGAGTTAGAGCTTTTCACCTCCGTAGTGCTGCTGACTTCAAAAGGGCAGCTGAAAGCTGTTTGGCGAAAATTATTTTGGGCATGTTGGTAGAGATTTAACAATGGTTTGAAGTAATTTAAAATGGCCGTGTTGCTGCTGCTGACACATCGTAGGGGGGAAAAGATGCTATTTTGGCAGTTCCCCAACTTGTAGAACAAAAACTACAGCAATATCCTTTCCTTTTGAGCTGATTCTGAACAGAAGACCTCATTGATCAGTTCAACTTATACTGTCTTTGCATTCTTTTCTCCAAAGAAGTATGCACCTGGCTTTACAGCACTTGATGAGCTGTATTTTTATCACTCTAGTATCAATATGATCCTGTAGAACTTGTCAATATGTTTTACTGTGATATTTGTGAGCACTTAAGGGAAGGAAGCATATTTACACCTGTCATAAAAAAAGCCTGTCTTGCAAGTTTCCCCCCATAGCCAGTCTTTCTGGATATTCTGCCATAAGAAACTGGTACTTGCAAGAAATTTTCATCATCAATCCAAGATTTAACAGGTTGTGGATTGTTTTTGTTTTTAAGATTACTGGTAGGTACAGGCAGATACTGAAAGATCAGTATCCTTTTTTTTTGTCCCTATTTCTTCCTGAATTATCTCTCCACTCGAGATACACAAGCTGGAACAAATTTTCCATTACAGAAGAGGCAGTGTCATCACTACAACCACTATAGGATAGATTCTGGAAAAAGAGTGACAACCAAAGCTTTGGTCAGATTTTGAGGGATCAGGGGTAAAATAAAAAGTCCAGATGACTTGCTCCTATGTATATCACATGATGAAAATATCTTTAAGATTTGGAAAAATCAGTTTCCACTTTTACTTCCTTGTTTGAGGTTAAGCCATGCTGTACTCTTTGCAGTTATGGAATGTAGGCAACTTTTACAATGAGCAGGGTCTTTTGGCATGTATCTGTTGTCTTCTCAACACCTTTATGCCATCAGGAATGCTCTATGGCATCTGGACTCTGGGGCTGTGTGGTCCCTGAGATAGTACCATGGGGCTTGCTAGCTCTGCCTATAACACCATCAAAGCCACAGCTAATAAGCAGGACTGAGATTGTAGCTTTACTTAACTTTTGCATCACCAATAACAGAACAAATTGAAGCAAACAGATTATTTTTGTTTTTCAAGAAACTGTATTGTCTAGTTTCACTGGGTGACAATTTCCAAGGACTGAGAACCAATTGTTTACATTCCGCTGAATGTCTCAAGATTTTCTCAGAAAAACAGAATTTGATTCTTTCACTAAGCTTGCAAGAAGCTTTAAGTAAGTTAGTTGGTCAGGTAATTCCACTAAAGACCTACAAATGACTGATTTATAGGCATCACCTGGTTATTTTGCCAAGACCTGTAAAACCATATATAGTGATGAAATACATTTCTACCTTTGCAGAGTTCACAGAATTTCTACTTCAAGTACTCCCACTATATTACACAGATCAGCAGCCTGCAACAATTTCAGCAGCTGCATTGAACAACTTAGAAGTAACAATTATAATATAATGAAGGAAGAGAATGTGAGCAATCAAAGAAGGTACCACTTTGCCAGTCAATCTTAGAGAGTGACCATGGTCAGATCAAACAGAAAAAAACCTGTTTTATGACCCCTGGTAATTAGACTGGCACCCCTCACCTGCCCCTAAGTCTGCAGTCTGGCTTAATTCTGGAAATCACAACGGGGCACATACATTGCATTGATTGAATGAATATAACGTGGTGGCAACAATGGTAAACTCCGTCCACACTGCCTAGCTGTGGTCTGTCTCCAGAGCTTCTGAGAAAGAGAAAACTGCTCAACAGAATCTGATCTATACACTAAAGGCAGGGAAGAGCAAATCCCATTAAACCACTGAAGAAGAGTAGCATTAAACTTGCAATATAGGATATAATATAAAACATAGGACAGACAAAACATGTTTTTTCAATCCTGATTAGCTGCCTTAGCACTACCAAAATCCAGGGGTTCAGTGTGGCTGTCACTATCCATCTACACACAGCACCACTGTGACAGAACTCCTCCCAGAAGCTATGTGTCCATCACTGCTGAGCTCATGCTTTGCTCTGCAGAGAAAATTGTGAGAGGCCCCGACACCAAAGAGCTCCCCTAGAGCAGTGACAGTGGGCTGAGAAGAGCTCAGTGCTGACCCCATACAATGCTTCCTCCCCTACAGCTCCCTGGACGTGGCAACACCCAGTGGTCTGCTGCTCTCACAGGCAGTAAACACAAGGATTAAAGGCACAGCAACATAAATCAAGTCCCCTTGCCAGGAGCAGTGTGGAGAGGAAATGTGCCGATGTCTCTTTGTAGCCAGTGTGGCTCAAGCACAGGATTAAAGGTTTGTCCCTGAAATGACATTGATATAATGATTTGCTCATTTTTTGATCAAAAGGTTAAGAAGACAAATAAATAATAGATATATAAATAAAATGATGGAAGGGTCTAAATGGGTATAACTTTTGAAGAAGGTGTTTTACTGTGTTGCTAATGCCCATTTTCCCCCAATATTTATTGGCTTTTTTTCTGAAGTGATCAATCTTATAAATTATTGTACTCTCTTTCTACTTGTTATTTTTGTTCTGTTCAGTTCTGATTGAATCTCGCGGGCACAGATCTATAGTAAATTTCGGTGCAGTCTTATGTACCTCCTTCAGCACTATGATCTGAGCTGAGCCATGAAGCCTGACTGCCTTACGGTGAGCATTAGGCTACAGGCTTCTTTTGCCAGCCAGGCTAATTCAAACAGTCCAGCTGGGTTTAGCACCTGTTATCAATTTTCCTCCAGGAACTGAGCCCTGGGCTGATTACACACTCTTGAAAAGGCAGCATTGTCAAAACACCAGTCATGTCAGTTGCCATCAGAAAGATTGCCTCAGGGGAAAATGTTTTAATGCAACAAATGCCCCTAACCACATATCTAGCCGTGTGTTTCCCTACATTAGCTCAACATTTTATTTTATCTGCTTCAGTTTATTTCCACTTCAGGCTGGAGAATTATGCCTACTTGCTGCTCTCCTGCTATGTGTACTGGTTATGTATCAGACTCTGCTGACAGTGCACTTCACATGTTACTTTTTTCCTTCTTGAGGATGCTTAATACTGAACATGCTTAATACTGAGCAGTGCATCGTAAAAACACATATGACAACATCAGCCTTCCACAGATGAATTCCAGCTGGTTATTTTTGTTGGTCTTCTTATGCTTTAGTATTAAGTCTGGGTTTGCTCCCAGATGCAGCTGAAACAGCCAGTTGCTTTCAGGAACAAATTGCTGGCAAAAAGGAGAGAGATTAGTAAAAACACTGCAGCCAAAGTTCTCTAGCTGATGTCACCAATTCCATCTGATAGACAACACTACTCTGAATTTTGACATTCAGTATGTCCCGAACAGTGGATGAGCCATGATCTAATTTTTATGAAGTAGCTTGTTACAGTTGTCTATACTTTAGTTGTGTTTTATTTCTAGATGATTTTTTTTCCTATCCAGTCTCCTTTAACTCTTTTGCATATATTCTAATTTGGAATACTAAGCAGAGGTATACATCCTTACAGAAACTTTCAGCTCTTCTTGATAAGAATCTGGATGCTGATGAAGTGGCTGGAAATGAACTACGTGTGTGTGTGTGTGTGTGTGTGTATTGTATATGAGTTAACTATAATTATGCACCAGCAGCATGATGTCCTGTAAGCTTTATTTGAAACATAATAATATGGAATGAGAAAAATTTTTTTAGAGAGAAAAATGCCATTACTGAATGACAGCTTAATTGCTTTCTGAAGTAACCAGGCATTCATTAAAAATCTCTACTCCAAATGTCAGTTGAGCAGAACTCTCTTCAGTCAGTGAAACCTAAAATGAGCTCACTTCTAAATCATCATGTTATGGTTTAGTTCAAATACACATTAAAGCCCTGATCCAGCAAAGCGTTTAAGCATATGTTGAAGTCAATGGGATTACTCGACATTAAAATTTAAGCATATGTTTAAATACTCTGGTGTACTAGATTACCCTATATTTTGTTCTCCTCTTGGCCAAAACTTTGCCTTTATTTCTCTACTTTCATTTCCAATCCCTTCCTATTTCCTCTCACTGGAGATTAGTAGCTTTCAATTAACCCTGTCTGAAATTTCCTCTAGGGCAAGTATACACGTTCAACATATCAAAACCTCCCAACTCTTCTGCAGGCCTTGCTGCTGTGTGTTTGGCATCAGTGTTCACTGAGCTGGTCCCCAGCATTGTTAGCTGGTTCTTTAGGCTGTGCTGTATTACAAGGCCCTTGCACTGCTGTGCACTCCTGTGTCACTCAGCTCCACACTGCTCCAGCCACTGCTCTCTCTTTTGGAGGGTGGCTTTTGAGGGCTCTCAGCACTCTCTTGCTGCTGTCAGTTGTTGTTCTGATGTCTTTTCAGTTCCTTGCTGGTACATTTCTTTTTAGTGAAGAGGAAAATGTTTTACATATTTAAGGGTAAGACCCCATGTAAGAGATTAGGGTTATTCCCATGCTTGCCAGCTGTCCATGGTGACGCATTTTAGTTAATGACAAAACTGCATGAAGACTTTTATAAATTTGCATAACTGCCCTAGGAATGTCTAGATCTCTGACATTCTGTAAATGCCCTACTGATTCCTATGTTCATTTGCTCATCATGTTTTTGAATATTTCCATGTCATTTCCATTTCCTTCACAAAACACACAGACTTCTTCTACAGGATATCAAAATGAGGCAAAAGAGCAAACAATAGAAATGAAGCTTTTAGGAATTTTATTTGATTTGTTCTGTGTGTGGTTAGAAAAAACAGTATTAGTGTTTGCCTTGAAAAACAAATTTTCTTCAGCCAGTGACCCACCTTAATAAAAAATTAAATTTATATGGCAAAGACAGAAAATATAAAGTTTAATAAAACACATTAAGCCTGCAGTGAAAAGCTGACTTATACAATATTTATGAAAAATGTCCAGTGACTCCAGCCCAGGAGAAAGGCTTCCACAGTTGCCTTTGGGAGATAAACATGTCAACTTTATACATGGTATGAGTGATGAAGCAGGACAGGGGCAGTACAGTGTGGAGAATCATGAGGTTGCCACCTTGGTGGGTGGGTGCCTACTGTGGATCATTTATGGTATCTGACACAGGGGAATTGCCTGCCAGATGGAAACATCAAATACAAGAAAGAAAAAAGCCATGACTCTTTCCAAATTGAGCTACTGGAGGTCATGACCCACATACTTTTTTTGAAAAAGTAGTTATGCTGAACGAATGAGTTGCATTTCACAGTTTTGAGGACAGACAGGCAAGGGAAATAGTATCACAGCTATATTAAAGTTGCCTTCATTTTACATTGCCTTCAGCACAGTACATCAGCCTGGGAAAGTCCATCATCAATCCTGCAATGAGTTCTTGCTTGCTTAAAAAGCTGTTTGTTATAAAGGGTGGGGGAAAAAAGAGCAATTCTGAGTTTGGCAATTCTCACAGCTTTAGGGACTATAACACAGGTTTCTACATCTGAGTTGGTTTTGTAGGCTTCCATCACAGCCAACAAAATTTTTGTTAGCACAGTCAGTGGAGTTTAGGGTATGATTCATGTGACAAAATGTAGTTGTCTTCTTTAGGCAGAGATAAACTGCATCCTGTTGGGTGGAAATTCTGGAAAACCTGGAAGTGAGTGTCTCAGATATAAACACTTGTATTGCAAATACTCACTGACAACACAGTCAGGTGCTGGCCATTCCAGTTGACATGGAGAGAATCCAGAAGATTTCAAAAGAGAATACTGTGTAACTGTGTCATAAGCCGTCAAATCCTCCTAGAGAAAAAACAAAGGGACAGAGAAAAAAACATTGTATTCCAACAGTGATTCAAAGATGACAAAGATTCATCACAGACTAAAGGTGTAAGTGAGGATGCGGAGGAAGATTCCTTGGCTAAGAACAGAGCCAGCTCAAAAGATAAAAAAAGAAAAAAAGAGAAAAAAAAGGAGAGAAAGTTGCAAGAAAGCAGTGTATCAAATTTTTCTTCTAATCATATTCAACAGGCAGCACCATTATCAGTAACTGAGGGACTAGAGGAAAGGTGGAGCAAAGTATTGCTGATAGAAGACAGAAAAATGGGGTCCCCCAGGAGCACCTATGTCGACCACTGCTACTTTATATCTTCATTAATGACATATACCTAGGGATTGAGTGCTGCCTCAGTAAATTTGCAGTTGACACCAAGCTGAGTGGTGTGGTTGACACACCTGAAGGAGAGAATTCCAACCAGAGGAATCTGGACAAGCTCAAGAAGTGCTCCCAAAGGTATCTCCTGAAGCTTAACAAGACCAAGTGGAAAATACTGCACCTGGGTTGGGGCAATCAGCACAGGCTGGACATGAACAGACTGAGAGCAGCCCTGCCAAGAAGGACTTGGGTGTTCTGGTGGATGAGAGGCTGGACATGACTCAGCAATGTATTAAATAAAATAAAAATTTCGCGCGCCGCACGGGCGTGTGTTGGTTGCGCGGTGTAGGGAAGAGAAGGCAACCCGGGATGGGTAGCCGGTGCTCAAGGCACGCCTTTGTCCCCTAAGCCAAGCCTATGGTCGGCCACGAGGGGAGAGCCAGGTCTCCAAGGATAGCCTTGAACCCAGAAGAGGGGTTTAGGGTCCTTGTTGGTTGCCCCGATCCCGAGACTGGCAGAGAAAACGGGAGAGACTCTTGGCTGGGTGACAGCAGGCTTTATTCCTCTGAACCCTCAGCTCAAGAGCCCCGAGCAGGGGCAGAGCAAGGGGTTTTAACTGAACACAACAACCAATCATAAACCGGGGAAGGGGAGGAGTTGGGGAGGGGTCAGGCTAGCTCAACCAAACAGAGAACGAGGGCGGGGAGAACCGAGTCAGAGAACAAATCAGGGATCGTGCTAGGGAGAGCTTTCCAGAACCGGGGAGGAGAGAACCTGGAGACAGACAGAAGGGAAAACCAATGACATAACTTCAAGGATCTGTGTCACCATGACACAGCACTAATCAGGCTTAACCATCGTGGCTGGGTTTAGGGGTGGATACTTTGGGAGATGGTTTTGCCCACCAGTAGGTGGAGCTGGGACTCTTGGGAGGCCCTCCCCCCAGGAGGGCAACACCCACAGCAATGTGCACTCACAGCCCATAAAGCCAAATGTGTCCTGGACTGCAGCATGGCCAGCAGGGCGAGGGAGGGATTCTGTCTCTGCAGTCTCCTCTCATGGACCCCACCTTGAGTGCTGCATCCAGGTCTGGGGTCCTCAGCATAGGAAGTATACTGACCTGTTGGAGCAAGTCCTGAGAAGGATCACCAAGACAGAATGATGGAGCACTTTCTCTGTGGCCAAAGGCTGGGAGAATCACGATTGTTCAACCTCGAGAAGAGAAGGCTTTGGGGTCACCTGGTCGAAGCCTTCCAGTGCCTGCAGGGATCCTACAAGAAAGATGGAGAGAAACATTTTACAAGGACATGTAGTGATAGGAAAAGGGGAAATGGCTTCAAACTGAGAGTAGGTTTAGATTAGATAGTAGAAAAAAAATCTTTACTGTGAGGGTGGTGAGGCACAGCAACAGGTTGCCCAGAGAAGTGGTGGATGCCCTATCTTTGGAAGTGTTTAAGGCCAGGTTAGATGGAGTTCTGAGTAACCCAAATAGTGAAAGGTGTCCCTGACCATAGAAGGGAATTGAAACTAGATTATCTTTAAGGTCCCTTCCAAGCCAAGATATTCTATGATTCTATGAAAAAATCCTGTAATGCAGGAACAGAAGAATCCTGAGTCCCAGAAGAAGGGTTACAACGTGAAGAGCAGACTTAGAAGTGCCCAATTTTGTGGACTTTTGGCATGGGACTGTAGGGTTTTGTTTGTCATTTTGGAAGGTGGCTGACATGTATACCACAGAATGTAGATTATTGGGAGACAAGAGACAAATTACAAATATTCTCCATCATCCTGCTCTGCACCTTTGAGCTTACTCTCTACTCTTATTTTGGCTTACTCACAAGTGAAGCCTTCCCCTTTTCTTTCACACACTGCAAATAGAGTGTTTTATGAATGTTCCCTTCAGGATCTTCCATACCTTTGCAGAGAAAAATATTTTATTAGCTTGGGAGTGCTGTTCCATGCATACATGTTGTCTCAATTTGCCCATTTGCATAAAGGTTACTACTAGACAGACTTTCTGATTTGGAGAAATGGAATGAGCTCCTTTTCTACTGCTACAAAATTACATTACATTTGGACTTCAGAGAGTTAGGAAGGAGATAGATGTGGTATAATGCCATCTTTATGTAGAAGGATGACTCACAACACAAGTTTGATTAGCCTCAAAGACTGTCCCAGTCATGTCTGGCAGAACGATGTGTTTCAAAAGTTGTGGATCAGAGGGTTAAAAAAAATGTCAGATTTTGCCTTGCTTTCAAGGTGTTTGAGCTGGGGAAAAAGGATGAAAAAGAAGGAGCTGATTCAGGTCCATCTATCCTCTCCACCTCTCCCCTTGGCAATTTCCTTGCATTAGAGGGACTCCTGAGTAACAGGCTACACCAGCCTTCTGCCTGCCATGTGTTGTTATCATGGCTGTAAGCAGCGGGAGGAACAAGAGATATGACCTTCTAAGGTTCCCTGCTGGAGTTAAATACAACATTTGAAACTCTCTACCTAATGTACTGAAAAGATTTTGCCCACAGTAAAGCAGCAAGTGTGCACTTTGCAAATTAATTCTACTTTGGATTTTTCATACATGCAAAAGAAAAAATATCAAATTTGTAATTAGTGTGATGAACACCATTAAATTTTGCCTCAAGTTGTAGTTTTATGGCAGGATTCAGACTAGTAAATTCGCTCTTTCCTCCTGTGTTCAACATGCTCATATAAAAGAATAACTCTCTGGGGGGCAAATATATCCTTTCAAGGAGCAAAATGAATGGTCATTCATTCCTATTCAGTAAATCAACCTTCATGGGAAAACAGCATTAATCTGTTCAGCATAACAGCTGGAGGTTCACCGAGTCTAGAAAGCAACACTTTTCATATTGAACACTTTGAAACCCTTTTTTCCTAACTGTCTTCGTCACGTTTGAGTCTGATGCAGAGACAGCTGTTTGCTATGAAACCAAGGTCTTGCAGTGCTGGAACAAGGAGTGTTAAGTATCTCCAGCTCTATGATAATGGTTTCACATTAGTGAGGAAAGAGCTGTTTGCAGCTTAAGCTTAAACTTCAGTCCAAAAGAAGGATTTTGACTAACACTTTCACATTTTCTAATTGCCATGTTGATTTGATTTGTTGTGTTGTTTTGGGTTTTTGTGTGTGTTTTTGTTTGTTTCCATTATTATTATTAGTATTATTATTATTAATCATTAAAAAGAGAATATTTTTGGCATTTGGAGGAAGTGGCCTAAATACTATTAACAGAAATTACCAGCTACTTTTTACAGGTATACTTGGCTAAATTTGAGAATATAATGACATTTCCTAATAAGTTAGGGGAGCTAATAGGATTACACCAGAAAATTTATTTCAAAGAAGTTAAATTAACGAATAAAAACATAGCCATGCCATGTTCATTTTTAAAA
Source organism: Drymodes brunneopygia (assembly GCA_013400955.1). Classification (NCBI taxonomy): domain Eukaryota; kingdom Metazoa; phylum Chordata; class Aves; order Passeriformes; family Petroicidae; genus Drymodes; species Drymodes brunneopygia. The sequence goes on from VZTZ01038741.1 coordinate 469,474, forward strand.
TGAGCATAATAGACAAAGAATCATGGTAGTCCATAATAGAAAAGCCTTTCACATTCTACCTCTTTATTGAGTGCTGTTACTATTTCCAAGTTAGGACACACCACATAACAGCTGTGGTCATAGCAAGAGGGTGTAGCTAATGAACATGAGGGCTGTGTTTGTAACAGGGAAACAAAAGGGGTCAGGATGTCATCTCTGGCACGGAGGCCAACTGGCTTGGAACTGTGTCTCCAATGCCAGCCCACTCCTAAGACATCACAGCCTCATGTAAACTGCTTACTGGGAACAGCCCCAAGTCTACAGTAAGTCCCTGCCATGCCCAGGGATGTTTTTGGTTACAATAATTTGTATCAGACTCAAAAGGGTCCCAGGGACCTTTGGACTTTGAAATCCTGTAGCTGGGATGGCTTTGCTTGTGCATCCTTTTGTGTTCTGTCCCGCTTTTCTCTGCCTATCTAGTCTTCAGGATCCCTGACTTAGCTATATTGTCAACATCATAAATGCCATAACTTTAGAGCAAGATGTCTCCAGCTCAGAGGCTAGAGAGTAACAACTAAATACATCTTCCTCAGTGGAAATCTCCTTTAATGACAATGAAAAGTTTTTTTTTTCAACTTTGAGATTGCTGGGATAAGCAAAGTGGTTCCCTTGTCAAGCAGAAAATATAATTTCAATTGATGTACAATAAAATTGTCGAAACCAAGAATGAAGAACACTATTTTAGCATAGATCTGCATATAGTGCAGGGCACCACAGGGCCTCCAAAGGGAATCAAAACAAAATTGACTTCTTGAGACTTTCCTGGAGCTATGTCCTTTTCCCTCTACTATTCAAGTCTTGCACAAGCTAAAAGGTATATGGGTCAAAATTTATGTGTATGATTGATTTACCTGTAAGCTGTTAGCTTAGGTCTTCAGAAAAATTTGGACATGGTAAAAAATATAGACACAGACTTTGGGATCTTATTCTTGAAAAAGTTTTCTTGTTTCTTTATTTCTGGTACAATTGTTAGATATACAGCAGTGCTGGATTTACTGTCTCTCTTTCAAGCTAAGGTCTTACCATATTTCATTTAATTCAGTAAGTAGTAAAATCCAAAACTGAATACCAAGATTTAAGCTTTCTTCCTCAAGGAAGATATTGAGAAATTTTAACCTAAGTTGATAGTGAAGCTTCAAAATAAATCTTTTCATGACTAGGAGTGTAAATGAATAACATAACTCACAATTAATATATTACAAGCCTCCATTCCATTTTTGATCTCATATACTGGCAATCAGTATATGACTAGGTGGAGACAGTAACATGGAATGAAAGTTAATATTAAAGTGTAATTCAGCTATAAACAGGAAAAAATCTGTATTGATCCGAAAATTTTTGTTAAGCATGTTTGGGAATATGACTTTGGAGTAAGATCTGGAGTAGGTAAGGTGTTTAAAACCAGAATAAAAGGAAAACCTAAGAAATATGCAGTAAGATCCAAGTGAAATAGCATTTCTCTCAACTATGAACACAGCAATTTCTAGATTGGTACTGGAACTGGGAAGAATTTCTAGTCCAGGCTACTTTATCTGAAGTACAAAGTACTTGTGAGGAAAAATCCTACAGTAGGATATAGTTATAGATCTAATTATCCACATCACTTTCATGATCTGCTTGCATTCTTGATCAATCAAACTATATTTTTTTTATCCTATAAAGAGTATACAGTTCCATTTCTTATCCTTAAACATTCCACTGCATTTGCATGTGTGTCTAGAATTGCTGTCTGGACATGCATGATGTTCAAAATGAACATTCGAAGGTAAAAACTCATGCTGAAATATTTTTTAAAAGATAGTAATGATTTTTTTGTGATCCAAATAGTTACTGTCTTCATATGGATAATGGTAAAAAAGAATAATTTTCCTCATTCTAGTGGATAGCATTGTAAAAATAGTGAATGAAAAACTGAAGTCTCTAAACTTCATAAGCAACAACAGAACAAAGATGCATGCTTTAGGATAAAGAATATACACTCTTAATTCTTGATTCTGTGTCTTTAAAGAAAAGATATTTTTATTTCTTAAATAATGTTTGAATTTGCCTCATTCTAGATATCTTGAAGACAGCAGGTAATATTTCTAAAGAGAAGTACACTCTCTAGACTTTAGGGTATGACTGTACTTCTGCAAGTCACTCATTATGCTGAAATTGTGCCTCCACTATAAAATTTTTCTCCTACATAAGTTAGGTAAAATTCACAGTTTCACAGAATACTCTGAATTGAAAAGGATCCACAAGGATGACTGCGTCCAGCTCTTAAGTAAATGACCCATATGAAGATTGGACCCCCAACTTTGGTGTTATTAGCACTCCAAACAAACTAAGCTGAAATTTTTTAAAATGTTGGATGTATCGACTAAGTAAGTTGATACAAAAGTTGACATTTTCTATAAGTGATCTGACAGTAGAATTAGAAGAATTTTTTTTTAAATCCAAGGAGACTATATTTTACAGAAGAAAATGTATGAAGAAAAGGTGTGTTTTCTAGCACCACATGCAGCTTTCTGTAGCATGTTGTGGATTCCAGCTACAGGGCATATAGTTTTAGATCCAGTCCCAGCTATCTATAGCATTTATTAGGTCCATATGTAAACACTAAAAAAGAGAACTGACAAGATTCAGGAAAAACTGCCAAGTTATATAAGACTTAAATTAAAAAAAAAACTTTGCAATTAAGGTTTGGATTGTCCCTGGCAATTGACTTTCTGCAGTGGAAGGACTTGGGGGAGGGAAAGAATACAAATAATCACATATTTGAGCACCACACAAGGACCAGAGAAACAGTAGTTTCAGCATATACTCCATCTGGAAGGTTTTCTATGACATTCTTGATACCTAAAAGGAACAGGGAGGGGAAGGGATGTGATGACGATTTCCCTGTGCTTGCTTTCTAACAACGTACTTGTTGACAAAGTAGACCAGGTAAATGAGAGGAACTTTCTTAGCTTATTTCCACTGTGGGAAACCTCTGTATATTAAACCAGAAGGCTTTTTATATTCTAGTATATTAATATTCTTACCAGCTCCATCTTTCTTCCAGAGAATAATTTTCTTGAGCTCTGCTCCCAGGTCTGACTTTCTCTATGTGTAAATGCTTGTTGCAGGCTCATACAGAAGCTGTCTTCTCCAAAACACAGCAAACCACCACTTTGCTACCTTGCCAATATGAATCTTTCCTGTCACAAATGGCACTCCTATAAGCTTTTCAGGACAGATATTACTTTTTCCCCCAATTTATAGACACTTAGAATATTGTGGGTGCATGCTACCTCAAATAAATGGTATAATAATTGTTTATCATTGTAGCAAAGAGAATGGGCATGATAGCTCATGGATGCAAGATGGAAAAATCTGCCAGTAGCTCCCTCTCTTCCACAGGAATTTAGATACTACACTGGTCTTTGTTGTCAATGCTGGACAATATAGCAAGGTGATTGTTATCCATGTCACTGCATCTGAAACAATTTATAACCTTAAACAGTAAAATTAGCAAATTGCACTTCAAAATCTATCCAAATGGATATGTTTTTGATGAAAATGTTTAGAACTACCATTTTCTCATTTAAATCCCACCTCAGTCATGATAACAATAGTGTCTGACAGAAATTAAAGGAAAGGTAAGCTAAAAGAGAATATTTTCTTCTGAGCTTTATGGTTTAGGTTACCTCTCCCTCCAACCCTTGAGGCAACTGTATCTGCTTCATCTGTCCCAGCAGTCTCTTATACGTCAGTCTTGAACACATAAGGAAATGTTAAACAAAGTTTTTTCTTTAATATGTTATATTTCAAGACTGTTTGCTGTAATGGGATTTAAGCAGCTTATTTTCTGAAACACATTGCTCAAAGTTGTGGGTTTTTTTCTGATTGATTTTAATTCACAATCAAGGCACCATGTTTTCAGTAGATATCTGGGGTCAATGCTCTGCTGCTAGGGAGTGGGGAGTTAGTATCTTTTTAACATTCTGGATTATAGGAAATGTTGTGGAATAGGCTGCAATTAGAAACCACAGAGTCAGTCCCATCATTCCTTCTGATCCAACTGTGTAGTTGCCTTGTTGCAACACTATTTGCAAATTTTTGTGTTTTGGAAACATCTTCATACTGTTGTCAGACTGGATGCACAGTTGAGCACTATTATCCTGATGATAACTACCATGAAATTAAAATTCCAGGTGTTTTGGCAATTGTTCAAGTTATGTGCTTTAGAAACAAAATAAAGTTTCTTGGTGTTATGGATGCACAGAGACAGAAAAAAAGGGTGTACTGGGCATCTTCATCTGCTTTCTCTTGAAATTCCTTTTTCAGCTTCATGGATCAGGGGAGTGCTGTACCATTGGGATGACCAGAGATAGCTAAAGGTCTTAAAGCTGTTTATTTCAGGAATCAGTTATTGGACTCACTTTTTGAACAGCAGAGTTTATGTCAATCAGACAGGTTTCCCTCTGTGTTCAGAAATGTGTAAGCATCATTATTTGAAAGCTAGCAGTCAATAGGTAATCACCTAGATAGTGAAAAATTATCAGTCTGTCAGATATCTGTATCTACACTGCATGATATGTGGTATTCAGCTAGAAAAGGTCTAAAGGGCTTACTACACAGGGAAGGATAATACTGCTATCCAATATAATACCTTAGTACTTACCAAACACATGTCCCCATAGCTATTGCCATGGATAAAGATTTCCTAATTCCATATTCTGAGAATAAAAGCAATATAAGGTGTCTTACTTAATGGTGTGACATTCCTGTCCCTGTGGCTTCACAGCAGATCCAAAGCTGCTCCTTCAGATGTATGGGCAGTGTATTGAGGACACCTTGACCTTACAAGGCAATTTCATCTTGTTCACTGAACGCTGTTGCACATCCAGGCATGCACTGTGGTGATATAATGGGAAGATTTTTGTCTGAATGTTTCAGAGCTTATGTGTAAGTTGGAAACATGACTGAGAGGCTGATGTTTGCCTTTAGTTTTCTCATGACTGTACCATCATGTGTCCCAGGAAATATCTTTCTTCATTTCTCTGTTAGAAATAGGTATGGACGCCTCAATGGCAAGAGATAAGACGAATCTGAACTTGCTCTGTCTTATGAGGCAAGATACTTCAGGATTTCTTGATAAGGTTGCACATAAAAATGTAATATTAACACAGGAGCAAACTCAGAGTCCAGAAACTTGCCATCAAATTAGAATCACAAGTGGGTCATAGAACAATGAAATCATTTAGGTTGGAAAAGGCCTTTAATATCATTGAGCTTACTGTGTGCACAAGCATTTAAACATGACAGTTTCACTATCAGGATAAAAATGAAATGTGAGAGGACAAGAAACTAGCAATTTGAATTAGGAGTATGGTGAGAACAGTGTTTAAGTGTTTATTAAAATTATTTTAGAATTATTTGGGTTGGAAAGAACCTTAAAGATCATCTAATTCCAACCCCCTGCCATGGGCAAGGACACCTCCCACTCGACCAGGCTGCTCAAAGACCCATACACTTGCTGGTGAAGACAAAGTCAAAAAAGTCTTTGAGTACCTCAGCCTTCTCCATATCCTAGGCAACATGGTCTCCTGTTTCCTAGTGGGGAGATCCCACACATTCCCAAGTCTTTCTTTTAGTACAGACATACCTATAGCAGCTTTTCTTGTTGCCCTTGATATCCCTGGCTGGGTTTAATTCTGTCAAGGTTTCAGCTTTCCTCACCTGATCCCTGGCTGCTCAGAAAACTTCTCTATATTCCTCCCAGGCTACCTCTCCTTGTGTCCACTCTCTGTAGAGATGCATGAACCCAAATCTTACAGTGAACTACTGATATTGAAGTACGGGTATGGATTTTTTTTTTTTTAAAGCAGAAATTAAAAGTCAAGATAAAATTGGAAAATACTATCCAAATGTGAATATAAAACACACTACTCAGAGAAAGCTGATACATATCGATTTGTACTGAACCTAACTTTCTTATGTAAACAAGGCCCTAGACTGAAGTTTCTAAGCACTTATGCCTCTAGAACAAGGTAAGTGCTGTTTACCAATAGTCTTTATATAAGCTAAAATAATAAAGGTCTGATATTTGACTAGAGTTACTGAGAGATATCATAACATGCATTTGAACAAGGAGAACAAACAAAACCCAGATGAGTGTTAAACAAACAGATCCTCCAAGAACATCAAGTTTTAGCTTAGAAAAGCACCTGCTTTCCTTTTTTTTTTTTTATTTTTCAAGGTGATTTATATATATTGGAGGTATATATATATGTATATATATATGTAACATAGCTTTGCAGTTCTGCTTTTCCTTCTTCTACTGAACAAACAGCAGCTGTCATTTATCACAAAACCATGGAATAGTTTGATTTGAAGGGGACCTCTGATTATTTCACACCGAGACCCAAAACCTTAGGCACAGATACTTTCCACTAGACCAGGCTCTTCCAAGACCCATCCAACCTGGCCTTGAACTGTTCCATGGATGGAGCACCCACAGTTTTGCTGGGAAACCTGTTCCAGTGTCTCACCACCCTCAGAGTACAAATTTTCTTCCTAAAAACTAGTCTAAATTGACTCTCTTTCAATTTAGCAATCCTATTTTTGAGTTATCTTTCCTTTATTTTTCATTGGTGAAATTACATCCAGGAGCATTGATCATCCAGTGCACATTATCTATAAACAGAGATGGGAAAATGTCATATTCTAGAATTGGGTTCTTTACCTCAGTTTGTTTACCAAGAAATTATTTCTGCTGCATGTATATTACACATCTTATTAAACCAATGTCCACTAATGAATTTTTGCCACAAGAGCAGATGGGTTGTTGGCAGAAAGGAAGCTTTGCAAGAAGTAATTTTATCTTCTTGTTTGTCCCACACAGTTTCAATTTACATTCTACAATAATTTTCAGAAAAAACTCAATAAATAGCATGATTATAATTCTTTCCTGATTAATTGATTAAACTATTTCTTTAATTACAGGCACTTGTAGTTCAGACAATTGCAGCTTCAGGTAATCTCAAGCCTCCAGCTCTCCACATGGACTAACAACCCAGGCCAGCATTGTCCCACCCCTGTCCCCAGGGAGGTGCCTGATCCCTGAGGTTGGGGCTGTGCCCTGGTTGTCCTGCACCTTGGCTGGAGCAGTGCAATGGAATGGGCTACTTGGCCCTGCCCTGCCACCCTGGGCAGGCCCTGCAGCTGTGAGTGCCCAGGGAGACTCTATCCCACACAGCACTCTGACATGATGCATGAGCACTTCTCATTGCTTCATCATGTGTCCATCTTTCACCTGATTTTCTTGAAGTTATGCTCAAAATTGGAATTTCCAGGAATGCTGTCCCTCGGAAAGCCCATATCAAGGACCATGAAGCTCAGGTATGGGAGAAAGTACCTACAGCACAGCACAAAATGCAGCAGAGAGGTTATGTGAACATATAACTTGTCTCATCAGTCTCTATCGTCATAGAAATCATGAAAGGATAAAAATAACAGAAAACTATTATCTACTCAATTTCTTCAATACAAATTTTGATAATCTGTTCTGAATTTCAACAGATAAAAAATGCCCAGTGCTACTCTATGAACACTCCATCCTGTCCAAATAGTTTTTGGTTCACACAGTGAGAAAATTTTCTCAGTGTATATCCTACATATCCTTTACTGATATGAGGCCAGCTTCCATTTATCCTGCTTACAGTTAGCTCCTTTGACAAGTGTCATGTTTCTACTGTTGGCAAACATCATCCTACTTTGCTACAATACATCCAAAATGACAAACAAGACCCTACAATCCCGTGCCAAAAGTCCACAAAATTGGGCACTTCTAAGTTAAAATACAATATGTAGGCATTATACAAAATATTGCTTTTCCACATAGGCAATCAGACAGGAAGAAGCATGGGGAAGAAACCTGAGTAATTAAAATGGACACTGTTTTCTGGTTAGTATTTCTGCTGTAAGACTGAATTTGCTTACCGTGGTGGAGATAACATCAGTTCTCATGATTAAATAAAAGCCTAATGGAGAGAATCATTGTAGCACATACTAAACTCTTTACCAGACAGTTTCTCCATGCCTCTGAAGCCCTCGACTTTAAAGCTATTTCCAGATATGTAATTCTATTACAGTGAGAGGAAGGGTAAACAGGCATTGCAAACTACCAGGGGAAAAAAATCTTATCTGTAGAGCCAGCATATGTCCTCAACATACCCCCTGTCCATTTCCTTCATTTACTTTAACTTCTCTGTGCTTTCAAATGAACATCCTGGTTGGTCTGATATTGCAAATTTAATTGTCTTTTTTTTTGTCCCTGCCAGCAGAACCATTTTCTTTGTCAAATTTCTTCATTCCTTTTCTATACTCTTTTCATTACTTCAGTGTTATGAACATTGCTAGCCCCCTTAGAAAAAAAGTAAATTTTCAGTAGAAGATTCTCAGTGGAGTGGAATATTTTCAGTTTTAAATCCATAAGCCTTGAATTTATCAAGAGAATTTACCAATCTCTTGTTTTTTAAATATGTTCATTTGTTCTTCAGCAAAAATTTCCTCTACATTATTACCTTCATTCTTCTGATTTTAGATTTGTCCCTGTGTTATGAATAAGGTCAGAGTCAGTCCTTTTGGCCAGCATATAAAACATTTATAAAAGTTTTCTAAACTTAAATAAATTTTTGTTTTAAAACTACTGCAGTCTTTCTCATTAATATAATTCTTCCTGTTTAGATTGTTAGTGATCTGTCTTCAGCTCTGCTAGCGCATGGTTGCATAATGCAGTATTCTCTCTCTCTCTTCATTGGATGGTCTATAAAGCTAACCAATAGCATGCAAACTGCAAAGATATCAATTTTATGCAGAAGACATCTCAATATTAAGTATTAGTGAATATTGTATGCATCAGTTCTACGGAGTCTGCTTGCAAGTAGACCTGAAATGTTTTGCTGCTCATTGACTGTAAAGTAAGGTTTCTGCACTCAGATGAAAACATTTTACAATTTGAGTTAATGAAACATTAATAATTTTTCACTTCTACCTATTAGATTACCTCTTTCAAGTCAGATCTATGCGTGATGTAATCTAAAGGCAATCTTCTCCCAGGCAACTAGCAATAGAACAAGGAAAAATGGCCTCAAGTTGTACCAGGGAGCTTTAGGTTGGATATCAAGGAAAAATTTCTTTGTACTGGAAGAGTGGTTAAGCATTGGAACAGCCTTCCCAGGGAAGTGATGGAGTCACCCTCCATGGAAGTGTTCAAAAAATGAGTAGATGTGGCACTTTGTCATACAATTTAGTGAGCATGGCGGTATTCCATCAACAGTTGATGATCTTTGTGGTCTTTTCTAACATTAATGATTCTATGATTCTAAGGCACATTTTTTTACTTGACTGAAACAGTGTTTATTTGTATCAGGAAAACATTTTGCTCGTATCTTTGGAAATTCCCATACTGCCAGAACAGTCAGATTCCTCAAGAACTTTGAAGCAATTACTTCTCTTTCTTGACTCTGATATTTCTGTTTAATAATTTCCTTGCCCCTCTGTAGTATGTCAGTAGGATGTCTTCTGCAGTAATCCAGTCTTTTCAGGGAACAGCCATGAACCCCTTTTTCTGCAGTTTTTATGATTTGTACTTGAATCACAGAATCACAGAACTCTTTAGATTGGAAGAAATGCATTGAGATCTTGGAGTACAACTCGACACTGCTCAAGCAGGACCACCTAAAACAGTCTACTCAGGGCCATATCCAGTTGGATTAGAATATCCCCATGAATGGAGACTCCACAAGCTCTCTCGACAACCAGCCTTAGCAATTTTACTGTGAACATTTTACACTCTCAGGATGACTTTTTTTCTTGTGTTCAGATGGACTTTCATGTTTTCTAACCTGTTGCTATTGCCTTTAGTCCTGTCCCTGGACACCTCTGTCTCACTCTTCATTCCTTGCAGTCAGATATGTGTTCACATTGATAAGATCCCCTGAATCTTTCTTCATCCTGAAAAGTGCCAGATCTCCCAGCCTCTCCTCCTATGAAAAATGTTTTAGGCCCTTAATCATCTTCAAGGCTTTTGTCCAATTTGTTGATTTTCTTCTCAACAGTTATAACCCATGCAAAAAAAACCCCAAACAAACCAACATTTCCTACTTCTTTGCTTTTTGGAATCAAAACTTTGACAAACTTTTTTCTCCCCTATAGTTGGTTTCTTAATTTTTTTCTTTTAAGTTTATAATAAAACCTTTGTAAACGACAACTATTTGCAGGAAAGGATATTAATGGTAGTATAGATAAAGCAGTGCCCAGAGATACATGCTACATAACTGCTGCCAGATTTTAAATTTTAAAGTTAAAAGACAAAATTGTACTTCATTTACATTAATGATTTGATTACAACCTTCCTCCATCAAATGTCATATTATCAATGGCAAAAAAACCGTATTAGATTGACAGCTTTAGAAACTGGATTACTTTAGGATGTAGCACAGCTAAAGACATTCTTCAAGGAAAAAAAAGGAATGAAAACATTTTAAAAGCCTCAAATAATGCTTTTTCTTCCCTGAAACTTCCCAGTCTTATTAAACCCATGTAATTTAATTAAAACTATCATTCAAATGTGCTATCTTTCCATGGAGTTAAGAAGATGGAATGTACCTCTCTTTTTTTTTGGATCTCTTTTCTTCAGAATTAACTACTGCACTTGGGGTTTGCTGACCAGATAACTGAGAGGTGTGCCCAGTTATGGTGGGATTCATTGGGGATGTACTGTATTTCTGCTGGAAAAGCTATTGTAGCATGTCTTGAAATACAGTGGCATCCAGAATAAATCAGGCATAACCTGGCTTCTACAGATTTTGAGAACCGTGTGAGCCAAAGGTTGGTGGCGTTCTTCTCAGACTGGTCACTTGAGAACAGCCTGTTCTGCTCAGTAGACTGCCCATCACAGGCAGTTAGAAATTTGTAACAATGAGCTGATGCCAAAGTAGATTAATCAGACAGGAACAGCTGCAGGGCTCTCTTGGCAGTTTGCACAGATCCTGCTTGTTTCTTCATCAGGTTTGGGGTATTAAGAATTAAGCTCAGGCAAGAGCTTAGCATAGGAAATTGCACATTGACATTTAAGTTTACTTGTCAGAAATGGGTGACCTTGCCCTGTCAAAACAGGAGCATGTGCAATAATCATTAGCAGGAAATAACTACTCTCCAGCTAAGCAGGTTTCCTAATGCATATTCTGCTGGAGGAAGGGTAACTACTGCAAACTCCATTCAGAAATCCACTGTTTTGAGGTTACTCATTGTAACTGGAGATGGACATAAGTATCAGGTAACTGTCTCAGTGGTTTCCTGGGGTCTTGGGAAACACTTCAAGCAGTGGGATTTCACTGCCTTTTTTTAGGAGGGGGGACGGAAGGAAAATTGGCAGATTCTATGCAGGTTTTTAGGAAATGTGCTTCCTACAACACTTGGTATAATATCAAATCTAACTCAGAATTAATAAATTGAAGCACTTAATATTTGATAGCTTTACAGTTTGTGCCAGTAAAAACTGAGTGAAACAACTCTTAACTCTGTTTCCTAGATAATTTCTGGTTTTTTTATCCCTTCCTCTTCAATTCCTCTAAAGGTACAAAATTTTTTCCAAAAATTTTTCTTCTCTCCGTTGTACCATTTTTTCAGCTGCATGCCCTGACCAGCCACTGTTTAGACTAAGAAAAGTCTTTATAACTGCAATTGTTCCAAGCTAGTGCTTCTTGTGGAATTTAAAAGAGTAATAAATATACACTTGTACACATATTTAATATCCATCATGGCTTCTATATCAGCGCCAGTCTCAGTCAGTCACTGCTTCCCTTCCACTCTACTACATGCAAAGGATTTCTTCACAGCTCTCTTGTTATGACTCCACTGTCATGGCTGGTCCACAGTGCAATGTAGGTTAAAGCAACTATTCAGCAGGTACATTGCTGTATTCAAAATTGTGTGCTTTCAGCATCTGATGCAAAACACTCAAAAGAATTCCCAGGAAAAATAAAGTCCTGGCAGCAATAATTAACTGCCCATCAGAAAATGGCATTTGGTATTGTAAACAGTTCGAGGAAAACTGCTTCTCTGACTAGAATTGTCACAATTTTCCTTCTTTTGAAGGTTATCCTGATTATGTTGATTGGGAGTAGACACATGAACTATAATTTGCTTTTTGTCTCACACAGACAGTAGCATATTTGCAGCAGACAAAAATTCACCTTTGATGAATTATGAAGCATTTATACTGAAACTCATCTAATGAGTGAGAATAAGTGGAAGGAAAACCAGCTGTAATGGATTTTTGTCTATTTATAACAGCAAAGCAAGATCATACTCAATAATTTGGAAACCACTTAGATCTCTTGAAACAGAAGATTGTTTAATTGAGTCAACACTATTTCATTTTCGAAGAACCCCACTGGAGAATATTTACATCAAAGAAGATACAAAAATTATTTGTGTGCTTTTCAAATGCCTTTTGCAGGGCAATTCACAAAGGACCACCTAGGCCCAGACTCCATTTTTCTCTGCTTGAATGAATGACATCACGCTCGATTCTGCTTGTACTAGTCTTGGAGAACTGGGAATTCAGTTATTCCAGATGTTTACTGATTTTAAGTCACAAGGAGTAAGAGTTCGTGTAGATGTTGCCCAATATACCTAGACAGCCACTTCCAGAGTTACTTTTTGAAAGACTTTTATAAAGTACAACTTCATCCCTGGCTGCTATCACTTTATTGAGCAGTTTTCATATTGTTCATCTTTTATGGACAGAGATTGATTACTATCCTGTTAGTAACAAATTCTCATAATTTATATGTAACTGATGAATCTTTTTGTCTAGATGAAATACAGTCAATCCTCTCAATAGCTTTCCAGTATGCCACATTTACAAAGTGTTTTATCACTCTCTCTCTTTTACAGATTCTCCTTTATTTCATTATTTTTGTTATAGACTGAGGAAATGAAAACTGAACTCAAAACGCTATCTGAAATCTCGCTAGTACAAAATAAGAGATTCTTGTATTTTATTGCATCCTTGGAAGAGTGCTGTCTTTTTTTTTTCCTGATAGAACCATGAGAACACTTCAGGTCATATCCTGCAGCATTACTGATTGAATAGGTGAATGCACTGTCCATTCTGTTCCCCTTCCATAATGGCATTTACCTCAATGAAAATTTTGTCACTATCAGACTCTAGCACTTAACATCCTCTGGTATTCTTAGAACACCTTTGCAGTCTTCCACAGTTCTATGACAGTTGCATATTTTGCAAGCATATTGCCCAGTTCCTCGTCCATTATTGAAATTAGTGGCCTTGGCTCCTGGCAGTAGTTGAGTTCTGGATAAATTCCTGGAGAATTCTTCTTTGACGTGCCCATAATATGATAGTGAAATACCAATAGTACTTTAAAGAGTAATCTTCCAACCAGCTGTGTTCCCATTAATGGAAACAACAACTAACCCAAAAATTCTCCTCTTGATTGGGAAAATATTGCAGGAAAATATTGTGTACAAAAAGCAGTGCTAAATCTTGTTTCTCTCTACATGCTAGCCCATTTTCTCTGTCAGACAAGGAATTTTGATTAGTCTGTTGTGCCAAAACCTTGTTAGCTTTTCATATTGCCATGCTATTTTCTAGCACTGTAAATATTTTTTCAAAAATATTTCAGCGGACAAAAGTTATTTTGACTAATCTATAATTCTCTGAGTTCTCATTTTCCCTTTTAAAGGGTAGATTCTACATATATTCTGCTCATCTGGGACCTTACTGGTCTTACATGAATTTTCAAATATAATTTGCTACGGCTCAGAAATTGCTTTGGCTTGTTCTCAGATGGATGTTGTCAAGCCTTGCTAACTTGAACTCATCGATCTTATTTGAATGTTATTTAATTTGTCCTTCTCTTCTTCTGGCTTGAATGTCTACCTCTTTATTAAAATTAATTTTTAAAATTCTGGTCACAGTTCACCTTTCTAGTGAAGATCGAAGAAAAGAAACCCATCTTCGGCCTTACCTGTGACATTTGTTTTCCTTTTTCTACCTGGCAATCATGCTCTAAGTCCCTTTTTCACACTCTTCAGAGTTATTTCTAAAACTTAGCTTGCTGATTTTGCACTCCAACTTTTTCTTCTTTAATTTGATCCCTATTTTTTTTTTGAGCTGCCCCAAGAAATTGCATTTTTTTGTTCCTAGAGAGAGCAAAAATTTAAAGCCCCTATTTCTAGGGCTTCTTTTAAATATTATTTATAGACATTTAAATAGTTTCCACTAAAAACAATGAACCCTAGTGTAGCAAAATTGTCTCAGAAAGATAAAGTGACCTTTCACTGACTGTCTAGATTCAGTCCATCTACCTCAGGGTTGAAGACCAGTTATCTAAAATGATTGTGTAGATATACTCCCAGTTCCTTTGACTATCAGTTCCAGTGACACTTGAATATATATAGGTATATCTTTCTGTTGTCACTTCCAATACCAGGAAAAATCCTGTTTAGTGTTCAATATTCAAGTGCATTACAGTGCAGTTCAAGTGAGTATAGGAATGGACAAAACTTGTAGTACTCAGGGTGCACATTTTCAACTCTGTCATTGGAGCATGTCATAATGAATTCTTGTACTTTACCTTTCAAAATGCTACTACTTGCTATACGTTGGCATCAGAGTTCTTGTGTAGCATTCACACCCTTCCTTCCTTCCTTCCTTCCTTCCTTCCTTCCTTACTTCCTTCCTTCCTTCCTTCCTGCCTTCCTTCCTGCCTTCCTTCCTGCCTTCCCTCCCTCCCTCTCTCCCTTTTTCCCTTCCCTTTTTTCTTAAAAAAACTTAAATCATTTTCCAGAGATATTTCATAGAAGAAAATTTGTTTTACTTAAGATTAAAATTCAGATGTGTGTTTCCCTTCACCGATTAGGTCTGTTCTTTACTCAGAACAGATCTTTGCAGAAAATAATTAATGTGTCATGTTTGACCACCTGTCTAGATTTTCAAGTTAGTAGATTTTTTTTCTCAAAGACTCAGCTCTCATGCTCTGATTTTGCTTCTAAGAAGGGTCTGAGAGTATTTGGAGAACATTATGAACTATCCAAAACCCTTTCCTTCTTCATGAAACCAGCCCACTTGTAGTAAAAGATTTCAAAGAGGGAAAATGGAGGCAACAAATCATACAAATTGTACTCCCAGTAGTCAAAGAAATCTCTTTTACTCAGGTTAGTCTTAAGGAAATCCTTCTGTTGGAAGTTCTTTACCATCTATCTTGATAGAGCAGCAATAGAGCCATTTTGACAAAGGATACTTGCCTCAAAAAATGCTACAAAGGGTGGCTCATTACTGTGTGAATTGCTTTAATACTGGCCAAAATAGATAAAGAAATAGCTATGCATTGCATACTGATCCTTGAAAACAATCAAATGAAATTCAGAAATGCAGCAGGAAATCTGACAAAATAGGTAGCATTCTTGGGTGGTAACATTTCCTAAATATGGTATTTATCAAGTGACTCAGGACATCAAAGAATAAAGATTATGTCAAATCATAGGAAACTGTGCCTAAGAAAAATTCAAATTTAACACAGACCTTCATGACTAATACAGATACACACCTTCACTTCAAAGGTAAAAATAGAACCTCTAAACGGGGAAAAAAAAGAGTTTGAGTGAAATATAGTGGCTCACAAGTGGGCTTCATGTATTGCAGGGATCTCAAGTTCAGGAGAGACTAAGTATGTAAAATGTTTTGTTCTCTGAATTGACTCAGATGTTCTTTAGAGATAAACTTTTTTTTTTTAAATATTGGCAAGAATTTAATTTTTACAGTCTACTTGACTATGTACATACTATTATCAACTGATAATAAGTCATCACAGCTTATAAAGCCCAGTATGTTATTTATAAAGTTTGGTTGGTATAGGTACAGTCCAAAGATAATGCCATAGGTCTTCTCCCAAGTACAGTATGGCACTAGACTCCAGTGATTCAAATTGACAACACAAGCAATTATCTGCAATCACTCAGAAGCAATCAACATCTCATGCACAGAAATGAGAATAGCAAAAACATTCCTTCAGGGAGACTCATCAGAGTCCTTACTTAATTGAGATAATGTGGGACTAATAGAGTTTGGAAAGTCGTTGGAAGCTTTCTTCAAGAGTAATATTTTATTGTCCATATGGAAGATCAGGAGGGAGTTTTAAGAATTACATGTTTGGGACTCAGAGGGATTCTTTTGAAATGTATTGCTGAAAAGACTGAGCGCAAACTGAGGGGAATAACTTTGGTTACTAGCAGACTAAAAAGAACATGGCAGTTGCAATTAAATAAGAACAGATCCATCTCATTGTGTTAAGTTTAGGCCTACAGTCACTTTGCATGTATTCTAGTTTAAGTGGTTTGCTTTTTAAAATTTATTCTGTGGTGATTGGTAATTACAGGTCTGGTATATGCAGTGGCAGCTGGAAACTCTTCTCAGGCTTGTTGTGTCTGAAAGGTAGTTTTCTCCAGCTGCCTATTAATGTATGATCTCTCATTAAATTGTACCAAAAAGGATAAACACTGATCAAAGACATCTGCTGACACTTAAAAGGTCCTACATTTCTAAATTCATCTAACATTCAGTGTAATAACAGTAATAAAAATGAACTTGAGGGATATTCAGCATCTTTTATATAGGTGCTGCATTGTTATTTACTGTTAATTAATGGACATGTTATAGAAAATCCATACTGTAATGATATTCTATACGCAAGAAACAGCCATGAGACATTTGGTCTTTTGGGCTGGATACTTATTACAGCAGTCATTGTAATGTAAATAAATTCTTTTGGGGCCATAAAAAAACTGAGTGCATGAATATGAATAACAGATGATTTAACCACCATAACATCCAGAGTACAGCTGAAGAATACAAATACACTGCTTGCTTTACTCAGATCAGTTTTACCTAAGGAACACAGAGCCCAGTGAATTCAAGACTGTTGTACATGTACCAGAATTGACAATAAGAGGAAATGGAAAAGATCCCAGGAGGATTTTGGCAGGGTCTTTAGTCTTTTGACAAATCCTATAGAGTTCATTTTTGAAGTGAAATGAAGAATGTTTGGCCTTCAAAGAAAGAAAAATGTCTGAGGTGTTACACATTATCATGCTCCACTCCAGCACATTGGGCAGGATGGTACATGTAAGAGGCATTCAGAGCTTCCAAAGAAATAATGTGACTAATCTAATCACTGTACCAGACTGCATTTTTTTTTTATTCCATGTTTCGCAAGTGTCCACCTGGCTTTGAGTAGCTGCTGGAACTGTTAAGCTTGTTTCTAGGAGAGCAAGATAGCATATAAATAAGATTAAGATACAGGGAAATTGGAGGAGCTGAAATGCTGTAGGGTATTCATTCCTTATGTGGAGCAGCCTGACATGCTGTGCACCCACTGACAGAACCTGCAGCACAGTTTTCATATAGCCAGTAGGAATTTGCTTTTCCCACATACGAGGATTTGTGTAAATCATTTAAAGCCTCATGCTGCACTGTTTTTCTGTTTCCTTTTTTAGCCTTTAATAAAATATATTAAATTATATTATATATTGTTATTTTACAAGTTTGATGTTTTCAAATGCATGTAATTATAATACAACTGGGTAGAGTTTGCACCTTTCCTTGCTGTCTCTGTCTGCAAATGACCATCAGAGGCACAGACATATGTCTAGCAGAGACCTGAACCTGACATCAGAAACTGATTCTCAGTCAATCTAGAACACATAAGTGGTCTACAGCCAGCTTGGTGCTCAGCATTTAACTTTCTGTAATGGTGCTGGGTTATTGAATAACACAAAGGACACAAGTTTTCCAACCTAAAGGAGATTTTCTTTCTATTTAGTTCCTAAAGCATCTTATGTATTGTCTCTGTTGTGATTCAGACTAAATCCTGTTTGTCTACTTCTCTCTTCTTTATAGAGCAAATAACACTTTATTAAATTTTCAGCTTTTATTGGTACTTACCAAGCCCTTCTGCTTTGTTCACCCAGTACTCAGTGAGATATAACTGGTGATATATTTGCAGATTATAAATATATACTAATCTGGATACTTATTAGATAGCACAACCTTAATTTAATTCAAAGTTCATGATCTATTGTGATTTAGTAATTGGCTGAATTGGAATTCTGGGGTTTATGATATCTATTCAGCCTCTAAATTGACTTACGACCCCTTGCTCCACTGAGATCCATGCATTGAGTAAAACAGTTGTCATTATTCCTGGGGAACAACAAAAAAGCTCCCTGGTCATATATTCAGATATTTAAAACAATTGTTTCGAATAACTTCAGTATTTGCATACAAATAAAAGCCTGCAATAAAATGTATTCTGTGGCTCTGAAAGCTGCTATCATGAGGCTCCCAGAGAGATGCTGTGGGACTCAGCTGGAAGTTACGTTGTCTGGCCAAATGCCTTTCCTGAACCCTTTTCTCCCCACAGACTTACTCCACCATCAGAGATTGTGCTCTCAAAGTATTATAAAAGCAACAGGCTAGCGGAGTAGGCTCACACATTCAGAATGATCTACTTAGATAATTATAAAAAACTGCTTGGACCATGCTAAAACAGTTTGTCTTTTAAAAGAATATTGATCGAAAAAAGAGCATTTGAGCAGACTCTTTTGGAAGACAAACATTATCAGGTTACTGCAAGATCTTAGGTTTTGTCAGCTAACTGGAACATTCTAAGCAACATTTTTCACAGGTTTGTTGGTTGATGTGGGTTTTTTGTTGTTGTTGTTTGTTTGTTTGTTTGTTTGATCAGATTTTTAATAAAAAATGAAGTTAAACCTGAAGGGAAAAATGCAACAGTATGGTAACTACAAAATACTGAGCTTTGCCTAGATAAACAAAACTTAATTTTTTTTTTCTTTCCTTACAGAATCTAAGGAAATGGATAAACTTCGAACTAAGAGCTTGGCCCAAGGAAGGAGAGCAAATTTTAGAATGTAGGCGTCATGACTGTTCCTTCAGATATGTGCCTCAATAGAGTCAGGCAGCAGAAAAATAGCTCGGTGTGAGAGCTACTGAGTCACGTTTGGGGTTTATGGGCCCAAAGATTAGTGTGCAGTCATGTTCCTCCAGGGCTACATCTTACAGCATTTTGAGAAGGACATTTTTTATGATTTAGAGATTATCTGGATGCTGGGTTGGATGCTACGGATACAGGGACTGCGGGACAAGCTTGAATTGAGGAATTGTGATAGGGAGGCTATAAAATGCTGGACTTGCAAAACTTATTAGAGATCATTATATGTAGGCTCCTGGGCTGACGTAGAAACTTGCAACCTGTAATTTGATTACTAAATGCACTTATACCCCGTCTAAATTTTGCCTGAAGTATTTGCACATGCCATCCTGGGCATATAGTCCAATATTTGTCTGTGATCCTTCATATCTTTAATAATCAGTTATGCTTCTGGAACATTAGAATTTGGTTTCCTAATAGGTAAAACAGACATATTGCAAACAGGATGCATTTTTAGGTTTGTCCGTCTTTGTCCAGAACTGTTCAGAGATATTTTTTGGACATATATACTGCTTTCCAGAAACTTTAATTACAGGGTAGTTGACTGGACAATTAACCTACTGTGAGTTTCCTACATGTGACATTTTCAGCTTATGTGTCTGCTCCACAAAGGACTTGCTCCTTTGTTTTCATTGTTTTACTGGATCTCAAAAGTGTCACCAAGGGGTAGAATTTAAAAACACTATTACCTCAGAGGAAGCAGCTGTTTGTATTAGCTATGGTATAGCATCTAAGAGCTTTGGGTTTTCATATGGCTAATTTATGACTTTCACTGTTTAAAATACATGACTCATAGTGTCTTATGGTGTGCTCCTGTAGATATAATGGCTTTGTAATTCATGTGGTGCTTGTAAGGAGAGTTCAGAAGCGTTGTGGTTCAGCCAGCTGCTGACCAGATGTATTATTGTCATAATCTTTGGCATAATGTTATAGCAGATCTCATTTCTTTATCTTACAAATATCTTAGCTCTTCATAGTTTGAGGAACTGCATTGATATTGGCGTGGAGGGTTGTTATCAACAGGAGGAAGTATCTCCTTTCATTTTACAAATTCCAGCTTTTACAATGATTATGTGCATCTCTATTCCACCCTCTTTTTTTCCAGCTAATTACCAGTCTGACCACCCCTTAGAATCTTGTTCTTCTCCACTAAGAGCCAGCATCTTTGTTATTATAATCCAGTATGTCTGTAGCTGGAATAAATAAGAGAGTCATTCATCGATGGCACATAAACATTAAAACTGCTAAACCAATTGTTTTAAAATTTAAAGGCATAATGATTCATTGAGATGCATTATTAATAAGCATAAATTATTGACTTGGCTCACTAGTGCAGCTAGAGTTTGAAGATGGGCTCGTGGTCCCTCGAGGGGCTGTGGTCCCATGTAGAAATGTGCTCTGCCAGCTGGCCAAACAGCAATATTGTGTCAGCTGAGAGCAGAGATGCCTGTGCCAGGCTGGAGAGCAAGAAGGAGGCAGCGGGCTGTGTGTGCTTGCAAAAACAGTGTACAGAGGGAGAAAAACATGAAAAACAGGTTGTGCTTACTTTTTGAGAAATTGAAAGAAGACAACCTGGTAATAGTAATTCCTTATTAATGGAAATGAAATGAACACGAACCAATCTTTTCTGTGTTTATGCCTCTGTATCTTTGATTTGTCTTTTTCCTTTCTGCCATCTAAACAGTTTTATGCATTTTCTTACCTAACTCTCCTCTTTTCCTCAATGCAATTATGCACTGTGCTTCTACAGTGTTCTGTGCATGAAACCATCTAAATTGTGCACTGCTTATGCAGTTTCTCCGAAGAGAGCGTCTGGACTCTAAGGCTGAAATTCTGCCTCAAATGAAGTCAATTTGATTGCTTGTTCTAATTGTGATAAAGTTGAGACTTTACCAAGAACTACTTCCTTTCAGTAGCAAGAGCTTAGAGATTCACAGGATATTCTGAGTTGGAGGGGACCCACAAGGATCATGGGGTTCAACTCATGTAAATGGCCCATACAGGGGTTGAACTCACAGCTTTGGTGTTATTAGCACCCTTAGCACCATGCTCCAACCAACTGAGCTAAGAGATGTTGAAAAGGGGTTCACAGATCACGATTCAGGAGATGAATGGACCTCAAAATGTCATATTTGGACATAATCTGTATGGAAGTAATGAAAGTTATGCTTGGCTAAGGATGAGTTGATAATTCAAAATTTCAAGTTACACTTTTCAGATATCACTGGCAGAAAGATTATTGTACACTTTGGATCAAAACTGCCTACTTATATTCCATATTAATTTGTAGTTCCTTTATTTTTTTAAAAAGAAAAACTTAAAAAAAAAAAGATAAATAAATAACCATCAGAAATGCAAAATTGTGTAATTGAAAGTGTGATTTCTTTGATGCACTAAGAATGACTCCCACAAGGTGTGCCATTCTCCAAATGCATGGTATTCTCCAGTCTTTCATTTTGCCCAGTTGTCAGACACAGCATTTAACAGTTAATCCCCAGAACAGAGAAAAGCTGGCCTTTATACACATTGCAGGTTTCAGCAACTCCTCTGGAACTTCGATATGCTCATGCATAGTTTTACAACAGTTAATTAAAGACATCCAGTCCCATGTGAAGCATCCCATTATTATTTGCAAATAACTTAAATTTCACTAGCTACCAATTAATCGTTACAAGTTCACACTGATGCAACAGAATTTGACCTAAAAATGCAAATCAAGTTTTTTGGAGTAAGAGAGAGATGCTTTGGTTTCCTCTTTGACATATTGCCTAAAAAGCTGGAATAGTTTTGATGATGGAAAGATTATTGTGATGTTGCATTTTGCTCCATCTCATACACATTAAAGCAGAATATAAGGTGCAGTAGACCATATATTTCTCCTCCATATCGCTTAGCTATGCATCTAGTTGTATTGAAAGCAGCAAATATTGATTATAGGTTAAAGGCAATTAAAATAATGGACCTGTGGCTGGCAGAAACTGCCAAAGGATTCTTGGCACTGACAGTATTTACCACATAAGCAATGACTGTCAAATTTAATGAGCAACCATATTTTCCAGGAATAAGCATTTAATATTCACTCAATTCCATTTTAAAGAACAAAATTTTTATTAAATTTGTGACCAGACAAATTTTTAAAGGGGAAAAATAAAAATATAACAAGGGCTCTAAGTACAACTGAAAGTGTTTCCATGTAAAGGAATCACACAACTACCAGATTATAATGTAGCATAAGAGAAGAGAGACTTTCCTAGGCTACCAGTAATGGAAAGTCCTTGCTTTCTGCAGAAGTCTCAGGATATCAGTGCACACAGCCAAGGCAGCTTTTTCATTTTTGTTGTGTCTGTACTTAAGCTAACCCCATCAAGCACAAGCCAAGGCTTTCAGCTGAGCTTGCTGTCAGCACAGCTAATTGCACGGGTAGAAGTGGCTTTGTCACAAGCCTTTGGGTGGCACAAAACTGAACTGCCTTGGCATAAGCTGGAAAGAAAGTTTCTCTTCCAAGAACTGCAATATTTTCCTGCTTTTACTCTGATGCTACCCTTTGCCAGAGCCATGCATTACTCAGCCTGCACCCCCAGGTGCCAACGAGACCACACTGCCTGTTCTAGCTAAAATGTGAAAACAAGTCTAGGGTAATTTCTTAGTCTTTCTCCACCTCCACTCAAGGTACATGGGGTAGGGTAATTTATTCTACCTTAAATGTCACTTTTTCATCCTGAGTTGCTGCCTGACTGCCACTCAGGAGAGAGAAGGGAAGGAACAAACTGTACATCATTGCACCTCCTGAACATCACTGCATACTTGCAAGACACAATGGGTTGCTACCAGGTCTTCAAAGAATAGGTCTCCTTAAATGATGACCTCTGCTACAGCTCTAGGGCAAGTTCAAAGAGAGCTAAGTTATCACTCATAGTCTTGGATTTACTCTGTTGAAGATACCAAAGTTTTAGGGAAAGAAGAAAGAACAGTGGTTTGTAGAAAGCACTTCCTAGCATAGAGGGAGATATAAAATAGAGGGAATGTCTATGAAAACAGCACTGGTTTTGAGGTATATTTAAATATATATGTTGTTGTATATTATTATAATTATTATAATTATCTTATATTGTTATAATGTATTATTATATATTGTCTCATAATTAATTGTCTTTCTATAGTGGAAGAGGAGCTATTGTCTTGTTTGTTTTCCCTGTTTATGATAGCATATATATATGAACAGTATCATTTCCAGCAATTTTTGGAGTCCTTTTGAATAGAGACACAAGGTTTTACTGCTTTCATTCAAGTACCCCAGAGGATACATTTTTATGAAGTTTCACAAGTATGCCATCTTTTTACAGATACATCTTTTAAATCTCTATACATCTTTTTGCAGCTTTTCTTGCAAGACCAGTAACTCACATCTGGATTCCTCTTCAAGATTGAAATCTGCAGTGTTCCCTTACCACCAGGAACCTGAATATACATAAATCTATGGGACCTGGTGAGATACACCCCAGAATCCTAAAGGAATTGTCAGATGCAGTTGCCAGCCATTCCCCATGATATTTGAAAATCCATAGCAATTAGGTGGGGTCCATGGAGATTGGAAAAAGGAAAAATATTGCACCCATTTCTGAAAAGAGTAGAAAGGAGGACCCTTGAAGCTATCAATTTGCTGGCTGCATCTCAGTGCCTGGGAAATAATGGAACAGATCCTCCTAGAAGCTGTGCTGAGGCACATGAAGGACAAGCAGATGATTTGGGAGAGCCAGCACAGCATCAACAGGGGAAAGTCCTGCCTGACCAAACCACTGGCCTTCTATGATGGAGTGACTACCATGAGTGAACAAGGAAATGGCTACAGATGTCATCTATCTGGGTTTCTGTAAGGCCTTCAACATGGTCACTCACAACACTTCTCCCTCTAAATTGGAAAGAGATGGATTTGATGGATGTCCTTGTTTGGTGGATAAGGAATTGGTGGGATGGTCACACGCAGGTAGTGGTGGTCAGTGGCTCAGAGCTCCAGTGGACATCAGTGATAAGTCATGTCCCTTAGGGATTCATGCTGGAACAAGTGCTATTTAATATCTTTATTAATTACATAGGATAAGGGATTGAGTGCACCCTTAGTAAATTTGCACATGACACCAAGCTGAGTGATGCAGTTGAGACAACTGAAAAATAAAATGCCATCCAAAAGAACCTGGACAAGCTTGAGAAGTGGCCCTTGGGAACCTGAAGAGGTTCAACAAAGCCAAGTGTCAGATGCTGCACCTGGATAGGGGCAATCCCAGATATGAGGCCTGAGGAGATGAACTCAGGGTACGTGGTGGATGAAAGGCTGGGCATGAGCTGACAAGGTGTGCTTGCAATGCAGAAAGTGAAATGTGTCCTGGGCTGCATCAAGAGAAGGTTGAGGCAGGATCTACCCCACCTGAATACTGTATCTGGCTCTGGAGCCTTCAGCACTGAAAGGAGGTGGGCCTACTGAGGGCAGTCCAAAGGAAAGCCATGAAGATGATCAGAGGGCTGGAGGACCTCTGATATGAGGAAAGGCTGAGAGAGTTAGGGCTATTCAGCCTGGAGAAGAGAAGGCTTTTGGGTAACCTTAAGCACCTTCCAGTACCTAAACAGGCCTCATAAGGAAGCAGAGTTTTGACAAGGACATGCAGTGACAGGACAAAGGATAATGATTTCAAACTGAAAGAAGGTAGATTTGGATATAGTTATTAGGAAGAAATTCTTTACTGTGAGGATGGTGAAGCATTGGAACTGGTTGCCCAGAGAAGTTGTGGATGTCCTGTCCCTGGAAGTATTTAGCTCCAGGTAGAATGGGGTTCTGAATAACCTGGTCTGGTGGAAGGTGTCCCTGCCCATGGCAGGAGGGTTGGAATTGGATGATCTTTAAGGTCCTTTTCAACCCAAGACATTCTCTGTCTCTATGATTCCTCAAATGAAGGTTGTCAACATATGCATCGTTCTGCTTATTTATCCTCCTGTAGATATTGGCTCCTTCTTCCCTTCTTAAGGGTCTAAAATCTATCCACTCAGAACAGTGTCAGCTCTGAGAAAACATTAAGTGATACTGGTTTTAATGTATTGTGAAGGAATTTGATGTTATTAGTGATGCAATAATTGTGTTACCATAGCTCTCTGAACTGGCTCCTGAGGTTCAGTTTAGTAACAAATGACTTCATGTCGTAGCCCATAACTAACCAGGCCAAGTTACATGTCTTTCTCTGCAAAAGCACCTTATGTCATCGGGGACAAAAAAATGAGACTTTACTAAATCAGGCAGTAAATGTGTTACCATTTATTATTCATTACTATTTCACTTATCTATGTGAGAAACAATAAAAGTGAGTTCAGCTCTGCAGGAGCCAGCAAAATTAAAATATGATTGCTGTCCAAAAGAAACAGAAAGATATAGGCAGTCAATTCTGAATTCTTAGCCATAAAATTTGAGAAGAATTTTATCTAAGGCAGTATCATGGAACTTATTTAAACAATCTTCCTCAAGGTTTATTTGCATACAAAAATATACTAAATATAAGAAGTATATGCTAAACTAAAATTTCTTAAACTGAAAGAGATCCTGGAAAATGATCTATTAATAAAGAGAACAGATTGATTATTTTCATTTAGTTTGAGTACATAGAAAAGCCTTTCATATAAAATAAGTAATTCTATCCAAAACATTACTGTCTCATATAACCATTGCAACCTCAAATTACACTCTAAATAACAAGTTTGAATGGAACAAATGAATCCTGGGTAAAACTCCACTGACCTCAACAGCTTTACAGTAAGGATAAATTTTAGCTGGTACATTTAGACGGTATACGCTATGCAGATAATCAAAACATGAATGAGAGGCAATTTTTTTTATAATTCTATGATAAAATTTAAAAGAAAACTTGTAATGAACCTTACCATACCATACCTTATAATACCACATTGTTAATAAAATATTTTTCAGATATATGTTTCCTTTTTGTGTTATTTAGACTTTCCTTAAACAATAACTGTATGTGTCTATGAAATGCAAAATATTGAAGTATAAGGTGCCTCATAAGCATTACAGCTGACAGGCAAATGAGAGCAAAAAGAAGCTAAGCATACCAAATCAGATGATTTGTAATTCAATTATAAATATCCCCAGAAACCAGGTAGTCACAAGATAATAAAAGAGGCTTTATTTTAAATAAAAATACATTTGGTTCTCCAAGATATGGAGATGAGAACTGGGATAATGGACTTTAAATTTTATGCTGTCTTATGAAATGAGACTGGATGAGCAGTTGTACTAGATCAGAGCAGAGAATAGCTGATTTTTACACCTATAAGCTCAAGTTCAAGCAGCTACTTAGAAGTGACTCTGTTTTAAGCACTTGGACAAAGTAACTACTCTAACTGCACTGTTGTCAGTCTTTCTTGCCTTGTCCCAGGTTTTTTTATCTGGTGCTTTTCTAAAGCTACCAAAGATTTTGGTTTTGATTGTCTAACAATCTTCATCTGAAACGAAAAAGGAAGCTGCTGGCCTGCATGCTCTGATAAAAAGTTAGAATCATTAAGATGAATGTCCAGCTGAATATTTTTAACTCGGATTTTTAAAATCTAGTTTTCTTTTTTCTCTAAGCATGGCACCTGATTTTTAGCAACAGTTGAATAGGATCTTGTTGTTTGTGGCCACACCAAGATGTGTCTGATGTGGGTGTAGACAGATCCTGCCATTGCCACCTGTCTGCAGTTCTGATGTGGGCTCCTGGCAACACCATGGCTGGCAAATTTGGAATTTGGAGGTGGATGAGAATTGATGTGAAACTAATAAATTTCTGATAGCACCCTAATAACTACAGGTTTTTTAAGTAAGCTGTGGAGAATTTTGAGGGAGACTTACACACTGTCGGGAATGAAGGACTTGAAGGAGTATCAGAGGGCAGCTTCTAACACAGACTCCTTGTAGAGTACCACTGCAACACCTTTGAAAATTAGCTGCTAACTAAACACTTCTAAATTAGAATTATCACCTCTGAAATGACCAACATTTCACTTTTTTTTCCTGTTCACTGTTTCTCTTACAGAAGTTCTTGCAGAAACTTGAAAGAATGATCTAAATGGAAAGTGGGAAACCCTATATATTTTAATTTC
The DNA here is from genome assembly GCA_013400955.1 of Drymodes brunneopygia. NCBI lineage: Eukaryota > Metazoa > Chordata > Aves > Passeriformes > Petroicidae > Drymodes > Drymodes brunneopygia. Next base: position 496,719 of record VZTZ01038741.1, read on the forward strand.
CATGTGAAATGCAGTATCTGAACTTTGGTCTTCTGGCTTGAATATTGTGTGCAGTTTTGGTCACTGCAGTATAAGAAAGAGTCTAAGCTTTTAGAGGAGGGCCATGAGGATGATGAAGTGCCTTGAGGGGAAGCCAAATGAGGAGCAGCTGAGGTCACTTGTTCTGTTCAGCCTGGAGGAGGGGACACTGAGGGGAGACCTCATTGCAGTCTGCAGCTTCCTCAAGAGGGGAAGAGGAGGGGCAGACACTGATCTCTTCTCTCTGGTGACCAGTGACAAGACCTAAGGGAATGGCCTGAAGCTGTGTCAGGGAAGGTTTAGGTTGGATATTAGAAAAAGGTTCTTCCCCCAGAGGGTGGTTGGGTACTGGAACAGGCTCCCCAGGGAAGTGGTCATAGCACCAAGTCTGACAGAGTTCAAGAAACATTTGGACAATACTCTCAGGCACATGGCTTGACTCTTGGGGATGGTCCTGTGTGGGAATGGGAGTTGAATTAGATGATTGCTGTGGATCCCTTCCAACTCAGCATATTCTCTGATTCTAAAAAGCAATTGAAAATCTGCAGTTTTATCTGAAGTTTTTTTCTGAAGTTGGTTTGTCTGAAGGTTTCTGTTTCTTGAAGCACATCATTTCAGTTGCAACAGGCAGGTGTCTCCAAAGCATGACTATATTGTCAGGCAGACCTCCAAAGGCTTGGTTTTGATAGAGGGATTTGTAACCTGCCTGTAATAAAGCAAATTGAATTTTTGCACTGTGGAATTTTGGTTAGAGTCCGGATACCCATTTTCCAGAAGTCCTTTTATGATTCTGAGGAAAACCAAGAGGTCTGATGGTATCTTGACCAGATTTTCTCCAGTACCTACTACTTGCACAGTTATTTTTCTCTCCATAATTGGCAAACAACCTTTTAGAGTCCCATGTCTATTTTGGAAAATGTTACAAAAATAAGCGGTGTGTATTGGAGAGGAAAAGAAATATTCATGAGATATTTGCGTATTTCCAAAGATTACCAGAGGCCATTCAAGTTTCCTAGCATTTCTGTTATGATCAGACAGTGCTGAACTAGATGGAATATCTTTAGTGACAAATTCATATCAAGATTCTTATTTATTTTCACTGAATCTGGAGAAACTTTTCCCAAAATATAGTTTGCAAGAAGCAAATCTACTGAAATCATATGCAGGTGAATCCTGCATATGATGACAGGATTTACTTTCTGCTCTGACACTATGTAGGGGATTAGGATGATATTGCTGCTATAGCTAGGATTTCAAAAATGTCATTTTATAATAAGGGAAACTTCTTTCAATGCACTGTAACTCTTCCAGGACAGGCAAGTCCTCTCTCCTATCCCTGCTTCAATTTGTGTGAAAGGATAACATTACACTCTACCTGTGTCACCAGATTCAGGCTTCAATATTTCCTATAACTAATGGTCCAAATTTAGGGAGAAAATTGACATTTCACAGTGAATTTTAGTAGTTTTTTGATTTGGCAATTAGTGCTTAGCTGGTCAAAGGCCAGATATGGATTTCACCTGTATAATTTTATAGCCTTGCCCCTCCTAAACTAAACAAATTTCCTTCAGATACACATTGGTAGAAATCAAAAGTGAAACAGGATTACTTATAAAGGCGTATCATGTTGTCTTCATCCATGTAACAGTTAAGAAGAATTATATCACTGTAGACCTGTGTTCAAGGGGGACAAGTTATTTGCAAAGAGATGAGATTAACAGCCTCCTTTGATGACACCTGTCCTTGAAGTGTATCAGTTTATGAATGGATGGTCACAGACTGTTTAGAGACCTTCTTAATGTTCACAACACAACATTAGATATTACAGAAACCAATTATCTGTTAATGCTGGTTGTATACTGTTTTGTAACCACATTTTAAACCCTTTGCATCTTTTGTGTTAACTTGAGAAAAATTGTTCAGAAGTGTCAGCAATAAGTTTGCTCTGCATTCTTGTTTGATAGTGCAGGGCATGCAGTGTTTAGAAGCATGAAATGCAAGAATTTCAGGCATTAAAATATAGTAACATAAAATTGGTTTATGTTGCTATGAACACATTTTCTTCATTAACATAATTTCCAGTGCTGGATGATAATAGCTAAGGCAGAAAAATGCCCTTTGTCCCAAAAATGGCACTGGTTTCAAGGTAATGTGGTCAATTGAAATGGTAAGGTGGGATTACAGATCTTGTACAGATGTCTTGTACAACGGTTAAAAGTCAAGAAAATCCATCAGAGATTTTACTCTGGGCCCGATCTACTCCTCTACCAGGTGATAAGTGCAGAGAGGACAACTGAATTGTCTAAAACCTATGACTTATATTCTTGTACATACTTTTTTACTACATTTTCTTGGGATATATTGCTTATGGAGGCATAGCATGGATTTTTCAGTCTAAATCCTGAGACTTCCATGAACCTTCATTAACCCTTTAACATACAATTAGATCCAGAACTTAATTTGGACAGGATATTACATATTTAAGTCATAATGTTATCACAGAATCATGGAGAAGTCTAATTTGGAAGGAGTCCCTGGAGATAATCTGGTTGAACCTTCTCTTGAAGGTCTGGCTTCAAAAGAGGTTATCCAGGACCCTGTAAAATGGGGTCTTCAAAATATCCAATGGGTGAGATTTTATCTCTTCTTTGGAAAACCTATTTCAATGTTCACCTGTTCTCATGGTGAGGAGGTCTATTAAAATATCAAGACAGAATTTCCCCCAAAACAAAATCTGCCTGTTACCCGTCCTTCCAATGTGTGTCCTTGTGAAGAGAGTACATCTGGCTTCTCTACAAAGCACTGAAAGGCTGTAATTATATTCCTCTTGAGACACCTCTTCTCTATGGTGAACAAACCCAATTTCTTCCACCATTCTTCATATGTCAGGTCCTGTAACCCCCTCATCATCTTGGTGACTCTCTGTTGGATTCTGTCCAACTTAATAGTTCCTCTCTTTAACTGTATCATCAAAACTGGCCATAGCTTGCCACTGTAGCCTAACAATTGTAAATTAAATTAAAGTAATCACATCCTTTGGTCTGCAGTTTAGTTCCTCTAATGATGTACCCCTGAGCATGATTCCTTTCTGTGTGCAAGTTTTCTTACATCCTCATAGAGCTTTGGTTAAAGCACATCTCTGGAGCTCAAGATGAATCTTAGGACATCCTCCATTGTGGGATTACACAGTCACATTGCATTTGTGTGAATTTGGCTCAGGAAATTAAACAGAGCCTCTCTATTAAACCAATACACCTTACAGCTTGCTGATTAATTTGCAGCACAGTTCACTTCCCCCACCCCCCCTTCCCCCAGGTGACAAAGTGCTAGCTTATCCAAAAGCTTTTGAAAAACATTAGCTTGACTATCATCTAGAACAGAAAGAGAATTAGGAACTGACGAATAACTGTGCATGTATGTTGTCTGTATGATATTTGTGAATAACCAAAAGGTCCTGGCAGATCCAATTTCAGATTTTTATCTTGTGTATTTGTAGGAGAATTTTGTGTTCAACCACAGAGAAAAAAATCCAGAATCCACTGTGCTGCTTGGGGTATGCTCCCCTTAAGTTCTTACAGAATTAGAAAGCCTCAGATAAATGGTAAAGCCATTTATCTAAAACATTTATAGAGTATTTGTCTACCATTAAGAAACAATACATCTTGAAGGTTCCAAAAAATTGCAAGCATGCAATAATGGTCACCCTTTTCCTTATGCACTGCTGCTCAGCACACTTGTCAGAGTGTGACTGACTTTCCAGGGAAATATGAGGGAATTAGTACCCAAAACTCTACTTACTCCAACAAGAGTAAGAAGCAAGATATAGAAATGTTAAGTCTTGTGAGGAAATGAAAAACTCATAGTATTTAGCCAAACCTCTATAGTTTTTTCAAGGAAAAAACCCTACAATTAATTTTTTTTCCCCTTGACTTTTAGTAACAACATGTTTTTTCCATATTGAAAATACCTCCAGTGTGCGAAGAGATGAGTTATTTTTGTTAGTGAAATACCCTCAGAGAAGAAATCAATACACTGAGCTCACCATCTAAAGTTTTAATGATATTTAAGACATTAAATAGTAACAGATGCACCTTAAAGAACTAATTGTTCACATCAGTCATATTAACCTCTCTGTTTATATTTGCCCAAGAAAGAACTTGTTAGAAGCAAAGGCAAATAAAACCAAGGCAAGGATAAACTTGAGCCTGTGAAGAAGAATTTTACATGGCTCCAGAACACCTGAAACAAATCCAGTCTTTTTTCCCTTGCCCAGCATGCATACTTTTTCTTCAATCCCCAGAAACTCATTCTGTCAAATCTGGGATGTTTGGTCAATTTCTCACCTAATAGGTCTCTCTTTTCTGATTCTGGCCTCTCATGTCCCACCTGTATTCTTGGAAATGATGTTTTTTCTCCCACATCTGTGTTGTTTATTTGTCCGTTTTCAATACACCATGGCTCCTGCTCTTTTTCTCAATTTTTCTCTCCCCAACGAGTCTCAGTTACCTCTCAGAAGCTTCAGTCTTTCTTCAGCCTCCAAGGCTGCCTGCTTATTTTCCATGAAGCTTCATGCACTGCACAGGAACCACGAGTCTCCCTCTCATCTCCACTGTGCAGGAGCTGGTCACTCAGAGGACCTGGGTGCAAAGATCCAGGGAAGTAGCATTAACATAATTCATCTGGTAGGGAGCTGGAGAAGCCTTTGTCTTTCTCTGTACATTTTCACTAGCAACAAATTTGATCCTCAGTATTAGGATAACTTGTGTAGTAGCTTTATTTCTCCAGGAAAAATTCAACATCAGAAGGATTAATTGTAATAATTCATCACTGACATAATTTGACCCTGTAATTATTATTTGCAAAACCCATAAATATACTGTGCTTCTCTTAGGTGCTCCAGGACCCCAGGAACTTGGTATTTTGGAAAATGTTGTTTTGAAAGCACCCATAGGGACCATGAATATGCTGTGCCCTTTCAGAGCAGGTTGCTCTGTCTGCATGAGCCTGTGGAAATGCCAACATTAACATCTCTATACATCAAAGTTTGTCCATTTGGAAGATCAACATAATAAAAAATACCTCCCAGGTGAGCAGTGAGATTGGGTACAAGTTTCACACTTGTAAAATAAATTATGTTAAAAAAAATAACTAGAAAATCAAACCAAACTCTATGTAATAAATCTGACCTGATTCCTTTGCATTTTGGAAATAAATAAATATTATAATCTGTTTTTGTTACAGAAAAACTTAGAAACATGATAGATATCTGACGTAGTAGAATTAAGAACTGACCTCTGCGATCAAAGTTCATCCCGCAAACTAGCCAAAATATTATTTTTATACAACCTCATTTTACTTTTTTTATACCAGCAAACTGCCATCATAATTAGAGTAGAACCATGACCAAAGCAATAGATGCTGACCTCCCGCTGTCTCTTTCAGTGTGGTGGTAAATATGTTATTTAGATAAAAGCTCAATACTCATTCTATTCTAAATTGCCACTACAGTTGTACTCTTATGATTTTAATAGCAGAATATAACCTAACATTATAAAAAAGTAGCAAAAAACTGTCTAAAGCCTTTAAGAAGGAAGATCAACTTTTTCTTGGATTTTTTAAATTTGGGTTTTATTATTTTTTCTCTGACAAAATGTTCAGAGATCATTGTAGGATGAAGAACCACATTCTCTAATTTTATCTCTGAAAAAGAGTTTAAAAATCACTATCTTCTGCAGCACTTCCACATAAATAGCAAGATGAATTCTGATTTCTTGTCATATTTTCATGCTGATGTTATTCTCTACATCAGAATTGTTCTTAACACTTCCAAGGTGGATTCACCCATGTTACAGACAACATTATGCAGGCTATTATCATGACTCAAAAATTGATACCATTATTTACTTTTCCTTCTATTCATATATCTTAAATATAAAAATTTCAAAGTAAAGCGAGTGAGAATTACTCTGATGTTTTCAAGGCACAAGGCTGCATAAAGTATTCAAATTATAAAATGGCGATCTTCATTTCCATTGTATTAAAATGATTATGCATGTTAAATACATTCAGAACAGTGAAAAAAACCTTGGTATCATAAAAAAGTAGAAATAACATGTTAGTCGACTACACTAGGATAAAGTTTTCTTGTAGTAACTCAAGAATTCATATACTACTAACATGACAAAAAGTGGGTGTATTTTATATCCCTATTTTTGTGGCAATTATATTTCAATGCCTTTCTGGATTAATTTGAATGGATTTCAATCTGGATCAATGAAACAAATGAAAACTGAAAGAAAATTTTGGAGGATGAGATTCAGAAATATGAGAATACTTGCTTGGATTTGGGATTGGTAATTCTTGATACGGTGTGGTGTAATTCCCTTTCATGACTCACAGCAATAGTCAGTGATGTAATGAGGAACACCTCCTACTTCATGATTTCTTTCCTCTACTTGTCAGAAAGTTTTCACAGCAAGCATTTACAGGCTTTTATCTAATTTAATCAATCTAAAATTTTTTTATGGCATTTTATTGTTCTTGAATAGAAAACATTACCCAGGCATATCAGATGTCCTCTTTAAAAAAAAAACTCCATAATCTTAACAATCTGCAAATTGCAAAACAATGAGGAACTTCATTTGTCATTTTGGTAAATTAGAGAAACACAGTGAGAATTAGTGAGTAAAGTGTCAAATAAAGTATTTTTCAGCTTAACCTGATGAGAAACACTTTTTTAAAGTATTCTCCTTTTTTGTAGTTCGCTGTGTCCTTTGTGTCTGTGCTACATAAAATGTGATGGAAGTTAAATCTACCTGTCAAAATTGAAGAATTTAAATACAATTTTAAATACAGGATGCTAATAATGAGAATAAAGAGGGTTAGTGAAAGTGTCACAGGAACCTCTTGCCCCTGAAATTTGCTTATTTTGCAAATGTTATAGAGAAATGGAATCAGAATGGTGAAATCACAGGACAATTCAGGTTGAAGGAAGCTCTGGAGATCATTTAGTCCAACCTACCTCTAAAAGCTTTTGTCAGATCTGGCTGTTCAAAGTCATTTTCAAATGACTGCTGGAAACCTTCAGGAATGGAGACTCCAAAGCCTCTTGGGGCAAACAGTTGCTGTATTTTACTATCCTCATGTAAAGAGATTTTTCTTTATAGTCAACTGCAATTCCCTTCGTTGTAACTTTTGTCTGTTGCTCCTTGTCCTATTTCTGCGTACCTCAGATAAATGTCTGGGTCCATTGTCTACAAACCATCTCTTAGGAGAAAACTAATAAGGTTTCTCCATTATTTTCATTTCTGCAGGCTAAATAAACCTTCTTTTCTTGTTCTCACCAAGGTTCCAGCTCCCTGCTGATCATAATGGTCCTCCACTGAATTCTCTTGTGATTATTGATACAGCTCTTTCACTAGAGGACAAAATTGGGTGGTTTATTACAGACGTGGCCCTCCAAGGACTGAGCTAAGAGTAATAATCACTTTCCTTGACCTGACAGCTATGATTTTGCTAATGTGGTCCACAACACAAACATGCATTTTTGACTCATGCTCAGTAGCAAAGCAAGAACATGTCCACCAGGAGCTTCACATCCTTTTCTTTTGAGATGTTTTCCAGTCAATCAACTCTCAAGGTCACTCTTACCTCAGCATCTCATGCAACATTTCCCACGACTTCTAGATCTTGAGATACCCAAGTCACAAACTGGTTAATTTCTGCCTCTCAAAGAACTCACATAAAATGTCATTACCACTTTATTCTATTTGTGTTTGGAAGAGGCATTTCTGAAAAAACGAGACATAGAAGTGAAATATATGTGGAACATATAAAAAAGGTATCACAGCAAGTCATTACTACTCCATGAAGAGTGCTTTTATGTGCTTTGGAAGGACATTGCCAAGTAATTTTCACAAATATACTTCACATTTTATTGTTATTTTAGGCAACATAAAAAATTAACATACAGCCAGAAAAAAGCTCTTAGATTCTTAATTGCAAGTATTACATTGCAAATGATAAATGAAAGAACTTTCTTCTAAACTGCTTGTAATACTCTTGCAAAGTCTGAAATTCACTGTCAGCTCAAGACTCTCTTTATCCCTAGTGAGCCTCATCTGTAGGTTTGATTGTTTGGGGTTTTTTCCACATAGTAAATTTTTGTTATCTAATTCCTAATAAATCTTCTTTTATGATATAGACTACTCAGTAACAGCAACTTTTACAGCCTTTTATTTTAACACTCAGTTATTTTACAGTTAATTGTCCATCTGACCTCTAAGAGGTCCACAATATCCTGTTGCATGCACTGCTACTTCATTCAGTCTTTTATAACTGTAAAATCAATATACAGGTATGTTACTCAAACATCTGAAGGGTGTGCACAGTGTTCTTGCCTACCCATCTGCAACATTTTAGAGAAACTGTTAGAGATCTTACTTTTTCTTTTTTTTTCCCCTTAACACAGAATGCTTAAAATACGACTATTAATGAGTGCACTGTTATGACAGATGCATACAGAATCACTTGCTATTTCCCAACTTTCCATTCAATGTATTGAGATATTGACATATTCTTATTCTTAAACTGTTCAGGACCAAGAGGCCTTGAATGGGAGTGCTGTCATATGTATTTATTGACCTGTAGTATTTACATTTCTTTAGTCTTCTAAACTCTATTCAAATGGCCACCTTTCTGATTAATGGACTCCCTTAATTATCATTTGGACAAAAGAGAGTAAACAAGCATGTGTGAACACTGAAACCTGTATGTCCCACACTGTTGACGTTCTCAGCACACTCATTAGATGCATTTTAGACCACTCTCACTAGATCTTCCAAAAACAAGTCCCAAAGACAGGCAATTGATTCCTGATATATGTCACATGGATAAAACTGCACCAAACCTAGCAAATAATACTTATCTCCTACAACCACAGGGTATTCCCTGCAGAGGACACTGTGATGGTTTTGGATGAAATAATGTTAATTTTCTCCATGGGGATTAGTATGGGGCTGTGTTTTGCATTTGTCCTGCAAACAGTGTTGATTACACAGGGAAGTTTTCATCACCCTTGAGCGGTGTTTACAGATCAGCAAGGCCTTTTCTGCTTCTCATATTGCCCTGCCAGTGGGAAGGCTGGGGGTGCAGAAGGCCTCGAGAGGGGACACAGGCAGGACAGCTGATCCCAACTGACCAAGGGGATATTGCACACCATGTGGGATCATGTTCAGCAAATAAAGCTGGGGGAAGAAGAAGGAAGGGGAGGCAGATTTGGAATCAAGACATTTGCCTTTCCAAGTCACTATTACAAAAGGTGGAGCCCTGCTTTCCTGAAATGGCTGACAACTTGCCTGCCCACGGCAAGTGGGGAATGAAATTTTTGTCTTGCTTTCCTAGCACATGCAGCCTTTATTTTGCCTATTAAACTGTCTCTATCTCAGCCCAAGAGTTTTCTCACTTTTACTCTCCTGATTGCCTCCCCCATTGCATGGGGGCTCAATAAGTGAGCAGCAGTGTGATATTTATTTGCCAGCTGGGGTTAAAACGTGACATGACACCCAGAGACAAACGCAATGCAATGGGAAATGGCTATTATGTTAACGTGGGTGTTAGCCCCTGGCAGAATGGAAAGGAGACAGTCTCTGCCATATGACTCATGGCCAAAATCTCTTCCTTTCCTTTGTCCCACAGTCTAGATGCATAACTAAATTACATGCTCAGGGCTTATGGATGACTTTCAGGTTTTCACATCCTTACATGTTGAAAAATTATTAGTAAAAGTTGATAATGCAATTCCAGTAATATGAGTTATTACATCCATGATATCTGCCTATAGGAAAGGATTTTTTGAAAGCCAGAGTTGATGCTCAGTCACCTACTGAAGCCACATTTGACTTCAGTTGTGGAAATAAATTTATTGCATATAACCTGAATTAAAATATATTTTAGCCTGTCTTTTCATTGTAAACCTTAGCATAATGCTGTATTTTACAGTTTTTACAGCCTATTTCCAGATTGTAACTTCCAAGTCCCTTTCCCTCTGTTGACTTTGTTTTTTCAGTTAGACAAGTACAATCGAAGCATGTAGCACTAGGCATTCTTCTTCATGAGAAAGAGATACATTGAGCTTCAAATTTCAACAGTTCTGCAGAGATACTTTTCAATGGTTTTACCTTTAAATTTGGGTGCATAATGCAATGTCTTAATGGAACATAACTACCAAACTCGGCAAACTATTTTCATTTTTATTTTCTTTTAAGTTATTATTAGGTACCATTCCTCTGGCATAATACATAGTTACTGAACACAGTCAGAAGTTGTATTTTTTTTTCTTTTTTTTGCAGTGTTCTAAACCCTCTTTCAAATATAGGTCAATCATGTTAATTTTATCTTTGTATTAAGATTCAATAGAATCTTAGAATTCAAGTTTGTCTAACATTAATTTGTCTAATATAAACCCATTCATATCCAACCTAACTTGTTCTTAATTGTTGGAGACTTGCTAGCTTTTCTCATTGTCTTGAACTCTACGTGAGCTACAAAGCTTGTTTGTCATTGGCTATTTTTAACCACACAACCCTTTTCACATTCTTTTTCTAGTCTTCTTTACTAACTTTTAGTTGCATGTCTAGCCTTATTACATACAGTATTTAATGGATAATCTGAACTGATTATTTCAGCTGAGAATACCATTACAAGTTTCCCCAGTCCTCTGGATGAGCAATCTTTTGGTGTTTCTTCTCTTTCAGAATAAGTGACTTTAAAAATCTAATTGCTTTTTACTAGTCACCTCTATGCACCACATATTCAGTGGCTGCCTATTCAGAAGCTGTATATTGCTCCTTTACTGAGTTTTTATGCTTCAAAAATACATCTAAGCTTTTATTACTAACACTTGAAAAAGTTACTTAGAAAATCTAAACCTTTATTGGGTTTTAGAGTCAAAGATTTGACTCTGATTACATAGAAACAAGGAAAAAATCAAGGGAACCAGGGATAAATTGTAAATGCAGTGTCAACAAACATAATTGCATACACTAAATATATTCTAGACTACTGGACTAAATTACTACAATTTACAAATGCTAATAAAAAGTTATTATTCTAACAGTTAAAAGGAATGTTTAGAAAGAGGAGAAATTGTTTTTCCAGTCATTGCTTTGGCACACAGTGCATTTACTATATTTAATTCTGTTAGTTAAAGTAATATTTACTTTATAGTTTCACCGAAGACATAGTACTGTTAAATATTAATGCTTTTGGTGCTAGTGTTGGGCAAGATTAATGTACAGCTTGTGCTAAAAATCTGAGACTTATAATAAACACTGGAAGTGAAAACATCATAGCTTACTTGATAATAAATAAATTTAAATTATTGGTAGGTAAAAAAGTAATTGCTTTTATTACTTCATTAGTATAGAACAATGAATCATATAAGTGAGTTTGGAACAGGTTTCAGCAAGTCAGTCTCCTGCTCAAAAGAGGACTAAGAAGTTAGGTTAGATTGATAGGAGCTATGTCCAGGATCATGTAATAATGAGTTAGTTATAGAATCTCTACATTAGATTATTTTATGATTATGTCCCTTACTCACCTGTTTGTTGAAGAAATTAATGCACTTTTAGGTAGGCCTTTTGAAACTATATTACCTTCCTCTTCTGTCCTTGTCGGTTCTCAGTGCGTTGATGCCAAACACTTAAGTAATTAATTAAGCCACAAAAAAAGAAAAAAAGGTATCAAAAACCAATAGAAATTAATTTTAAAGTTCCTTGGTAGTATTTGACAGTGAGATATATTCCAACATCAAAAATAAAAATAAATGAAGGATATTTTTCATCTTCAAAACCTATTAAAAGCCTTAACATAAACAAAAGCACTGAATCAGAGGTTATTTACTGCTAACAGACCAGAAGCAGATTTGGATTTTGGACACTGTAGCATTTATCTGCCACCAGTTATATCTCTAGCACTTTTGCTCCACAGTAGTAGAAATTTTCCTTCTAATGTATATGTCCTTCTTGAAAAGATAAAATCATGCAAAACTGTCTTTCATTTATTTTTATTTTTGGTGTCAGAATATATCCACATTGAGAACTGCCAAGAAAAACAGATGAAAAATGAGTTTTTGCTCTAGTTTGATATTAAAACACTAAATAGATTTTTATCTTTTTCATTCATTGAGGAAAATTACAAGAAAAACATACTTAGCAGAAGTCCTCTCAGGTAAATGAAAGCTTAACAAACATCAATTTTTCAGTTGAAAACTTTTCTCAAACCTCATAGTAACAGCGAATTTTAAAACATATTTTTTATTTGGTAAGTCTTTAAACTTTCTGGTACCATCTGAAAAGACACTTTTGGCATGAATTTTGACATTAAATTTAATTATTAAAGTAAGTATTTATGTGTCCACAACAGTAACTGAAGTTGCAGAAGTTTGTTCATCCCATATTAGAGACCAGATCAAGATCAGATCATTCCTCAATATTTGGCTTAAATCAAAGCCAGAAACATCTTAATGGTCAACAGTCTGTGAGAGGAAGGTGAAAGAATGGGTCTTCTATTTCAGTCTAACAGTTACCTGAAAACAATTTTTTTTCATCCTCTGTCAAGGAAGGTGGGTTCAGGTAACATGTAAACCCAGTAACAAAATACTGTGCAAGTTAAGGGAAAGAAAGTAAAACAAGTAAGATGATGCACATTCATACTTCAAATGTGTCTGTACTTTTTTTTTAAGAGATAACAAAATTAGCAGAATTTTTGAAAGAATGAGTTCTTCCTTGGTTACAATCTGTACACTCTTATCTAATATTTCCTTATGGCTGTATGTAATGCAGTTTCAAACTCCTGGAGATACTGCAACAGATGATAATGGGAATTCATTCAGGCTCATGTGGAAAACAAACACAGAGCCATTAGCATGGGCAAAACTTCTAGAACTGGGTTTTAATGGTTTATGCTCTATTTAAATGAAAAGCATATTTGATAATTAGAGGGCTGTCCACTAGACCAAACAGATATAACACTGTAATCCAAGGAAGTTAGTACTTAACTTAAGCCAAGAAGTCACAGTGTGAAGCTCTATCAAAGAATGCTGAAAAATAGTATTACGTAATGCCATCTTGTGGATGCTTTCCAGACATCTTAGGGAGAGGATAGGCAAAGCACAGATTCCTCACTGGTAGTTTGCAGAGCCTTTAAATGTATTCAAAGAGTATAAATAGTACATTTAAATAAACTTGGGGTTTATTTTACTCAGGACAGATCTCTCAAATAATTAATCATTTTGAAAACAAAGAAACTGAGGCCAAGAGATTTCCATTGTATTAATAACCAAAAAAAAAAAAAAAACCCAAACACATCCAAAGAAACTAACAACTCATAGCATGATGAGGTTCAGATGTCAGGTTTCCATAAAAGTCATCATCTTCTCCGTGTTATTGCTGAAAATTTTATTTCAATCCATGAAATACACATTTTGAGAATGCTAAAACATCTTCCTGAAACAGAAATTAACAATTATAAAGGTTAACAATTAACAAAATAACAAACATAATGCACATAAACACAAAATATATATTTTCAGAAATACTCAGGCTGCCTTATTTTGAAACTACATTTTTTGACTGAAACACCTTTCCCATGAAGACGAGAGATTTGGGCTTGTTCAACCCAAAGAAGAGAAGGCTCTAGAGAGACCATACAGCAGTCTTTCAAGACAGCTATAGGAAAGCTGGAGAGGGACTTTTGACAGGGGCATGTAGTGATAAGAAAAGTGGGAATAGCTTTAAACAGAAAGAGGGCAGTTAAACTGAAAGACTAGATATTAGGAAGAAATTCTTTACTGTGAGGGTGGTGAAGCACTAAAATTAGATTGCACAGAGAAATTTTGAGTGCCTCATCCCTGGAAGTGTTGAAGGATGGATCCCTGAGCAATCTGTTTTAGTGGAAGATGTTCTTGTCCATGGGATAGGAATTAGATGATCTTTCTGGGACCTTCCAACTTGAACCATGACATAATTCTATTGTTCTGTGATAACAGACTAATCAACTTCTCAAATATCTTCTGCTTCAGGCATATTACTATTTTTATCTGAAAAAAAAGATGTATGAAGTATCTAGAGAATAACAAAAATCACCTCTGGTCAAAGAGTATTTGAAAGGAAAAGACAGAAAGAGCATTTGAATATTGAGTATTTCTTTTTTTTCACTCCAAGGACACATCATCATCTACACTGTACTGCTCAACATTTGAAGAATCACTTGTAACTGTGCAAATTGAATATGGTAGAGCTGCAAACCTGATCATCTGCAGACAAAAGAAAGGAACCTCAAAATAAATTCATTTTTAATGAAAATGTGGCCCAACAGTTTTTATTTAATTACTCTAACATTTGCCATGGAAAACTGATCATCCAAGTGACATAGGTCAATATGGTTGAAGGTGTCTACAAAAGTTCAGTAGAATTTAGGAAATATACTTTGAGGGAAATTAAATGTATATGGAGCAGCAAACCCAGTCCTGGTTTGTCTGTGCATTATTGAACTTGTGTAGGTTTTGATCCTTCTCTTCCCACATGGAAGTTATGGAGCCAATTCAATGAAATAGACTAAGAAAGTAGTACAGCCAAATATTTTTTTCCCTACAAAATAAGGCTGACAGGGAGCTCACATAGACCACAACCCTAGCTGAGTTATTTCCATATCAGCTCTGATTTTCTGCTCATTTTGTCCAAGATCACCCCGATCAACTCTCTTGGCAACACGATGCAGGCTTTTGTCCTTACAGTGAAACCATTTATACTGACATATATTCTAATTGTTTCCTGATTTAGCTTTCTTTCCCTTTTACTGATAGATAAAGAGAAAAGGCCATTCCTTTGCAGCAGTCTTCTATTGCCCCTTTTTTCCCTAATCCAACAACTAACTGTAACTCTTTCAAATTTTTCAGAGGTACTACATCTTCAAAATGTCTCCTCTTACTTGTTGTTCTACTAAGTCACTGGTTGCTTTTCAGCCTCCTTGAAAATGAATTTCTGCCTGAATTAGATATTACTTGACTTGTCCATAGTAGGGGACTAGCTCACCTGTCCTTGCATGAACTTGCACAAGGTATTGGAAATGAACAGTGAAAATGAATTGTTGACTTATCTTTTTCTGGACAAATAAAAAGAAAAAAGAAATTTCATAGCAAACAAAAAAGAAACTCCAAGACTACCAGTAGGATTGGTACTGTCTAGAAAGTCAGATAATAAACAGAGGATTTGGTAGTAGAAGAACAGATATAAGGTTAAAAATCCTTATTTTTATAGACAAAAGGGAAAAAATATAAACATTTATTCAGGAGGTTTCCAAAAACAGCAATAAAAGAGGGTTCTTTTGTTTTTCTTTTGTTTTGTTTTCTTTTTTATTTTCTTTACTGCCATTTTGGCTGCAGGTATGACTTTTGTTACAAGGAGAGCAAACTCCACTCTCTTTTTCAGAACGTTCCTGCATATTCTCATTCAGTGAAATTTAATAAGTATTTCTGTTCCCAGGAAGACTGGAAAAAGTGTTCTTTAAAGAGAAAGTGAACTACTGCTCTTTGAACTGCCAGATCGCACCTCAGATTTAGGTGGGAAGGTCAAGGTGATGCAGCTCTGAAAACTCCCAGAGCTGCTCTGTGCATTTCTGCAGGGGTAGAAGTCTGAGGGTAAGTCACAGACACTAGAAATTTCCCCCAGATCATCTAACATGTTTCTGCATGGGGTTTGTCATTACCCTTCTCAATACTGGAAAATCTTGCTAGATTATGAGATCATTATTATACGAATCACAAGTACTTCCCAAATTAAGAAGTAAATTAAATTATGGACTGCTTGACCATTTTTGTACTCAGTGAAAATATTTACTACCTGCATTAGCTTGTTTAGGCAGACAGATTTGATGCTGGTTTTACTTGGACAAAAAATATTTTATATAAAAATATTTAAAATAATATTGTATTTTATGAAGTTGCCTTCTACAGACTTTCATCTTTACCAAGACACATTTCATTTCATATCTTTTATGCCATCAAGCTTAAATTTAAAATATACCTCAAAATATTTTAATATTTTATTAAAATTGACCTACTCTAACACAAGATCCAAATATACTGTGATTCTTTGGCTCTGATCTCCAAAGCAATTCAATTTTCTTGATTTTTTAAAAAATAATTATCTCTTAACACATTTCCCATCAATTTATTAGTTATAGCTAAGTATTTTCTGTATTACTAAAGTCCACAATATAAAAAGCCACTATAATGAGGCTCAATTACTTTGGAAATAATAGTATCACTTTACACATTTGGAAGACTAAACAGAATGAAGCACTGCATTGCACCTTGTTTGCAATACCATTTTAAGGCTTTTTGTTTGGTTGGGCTTTTTGTCCTGAGCTGTGAGTACATGAAGGCCCAACATATTCTAGAAGTCATTGGAACATTCTCTAATTACCATTTTGCTATCTTAATGAATTCACAGGAGACCAAAGAGAAAGTGGGGCATTTCATTTTAGGTCCAAGTGGTTTAGAGCACTCATTATAAAACTGTTCAATGCAAAATTATCTTTCATATAAGACTACGGCATTTTGGACTTCTTATTACTGAAGCCTTCTTCTGTCAGTGTTTTATGCTGTGAAAATATGAAGAAGGGGAAAATAATCTGTCAATAGTTAGATATCTCAACTACTATTTAGAAAAAAATGTTGTCCTAGAGAATTCCGAATAGTTGAGTTGCCTGTTTGAAGAGTAATTTGTATTTCTGAAAAAACCTCTGTAGATTTCCAATTTATAAGTATTAGAGCATACAGTGCACAAACTTACAATAAATCTCTGTCTTTCTTGTCAAGCGAGCATTTGGACACTGAGGCATTTATTAATTGAAGGAAGAAGTCTCCTAATCAGACTACTTTTTTTCAGAAGTATCACAAGAATGGGAACTTTTTTAAAAGCAAAGACAGCCGTTTTCTGACTCTGCTGGGTCCTGCTGTAGTTTCATAGTTCTTCTGAAAATAAGAAGCAACCCAATGAGAGGACTTTAAACCTTGAGGAGAAGCCAAGTCTGGAGTTTGTTGGGCTAGAAGGTCATGCTATCAGAGACTGTGAATCTCACAAGCTGACCTGTTTGAAAAGCTGATTGAAGAAGGTCAATTTTAATTGACATTTGTGATGGGAGATGGCTTGCAAAGCCCTAGCACCAGAAAGGAGAAGACATAGATGCAAAGGGTCAGGGATTTGGTTGTGAGGCTATGGAGGAAAGTGAAAAATTGTATTCAGAATGCAGAAATGATGAAGGCAAGAGATATGCAGAGATGGGATGCTGCAGAGGTGGAAAAAAATCACGTATGAGCAGATTGCAGCGGATTTGCCGCTCGACTAATGCTTGTTTATTGATGCCTGATATATTATGCTTAAAAAGACAAGCATTAAGGACCAGCAATAAATTTCCCACCAATTTTGAAGCTCGAGTATGGTTTACATTGCTAAATTAGGAATTGAAGGCGAGATCTTTAATTATCAATTTTTTTTGTGCAGTATGAGGCACATGTGCTGCAGCAGTTTACCTCCACAGAACAACTCGGTAAACCCAGAATTAGGAAAACAGTCTGCTTGTCGTTCATAATTTTCATTTTAGGACTATGTTCCCTATTTTTTCTGTGCTGTAATTCAAACTAGTTTTCCACATTTACTATCAACTGGGAGGCAGCAATGCCCTGGCATTTCATTGGCAAACTAGTTAGCTGAGAAGAAATAAAATTTTATTTCAGCTGTAGGCATGAGTCTTCTCTGTATTCTCCTACCGCCATCACTTTAAATTCCTTGATGTTTATTAATGTTCTCTACTTTGAAGTGAACTAGTTGAAAATATTCTAAATAATATATTGCTTTTTATATATATAAAGTAATTTACATTCATGATTTCCAGCAGAGCTGTAATGGCATGGTATTTTTCAAAAATACAGAGGCACAAGATTCTAACATATGTGCAGAGGTGATGTAAAGTAGCTTCTTATGCTGTCCCTCAGTTTTGTCTGCTTAATGCCAGTACTCAGAAAGACAAGCTTTCACAGTGGGGCCCATGAAAAGTCCTAGGATTTAAATATAGCTTAAGACTTTCAATGAAAACTGCAACACAATATAGTCAGTAAATACTTTTTCCAAACCAAGTCAACATTTCCTGTACATATTGTAAATACCAAGCAAGTAAGCAAGAAAAAGATAATTGCTTATAACCAACACAAAAATAAAACTAATGTGGTAGAGATTGAAATAAATGCAATTCCACACCTGAAGACCCACATCTCTTTTGACAGTTCAGTTAATATTAAGCAGTATAGGTGTAAATTGTGGTATTTATACAGCCCAGCAATGGGAACAGAACTTCCAACATGAGAGATGGTGATAAATGTTTGTGAAGTCCAAATCAAATCTAATCCTCTGGATTCTGTTCTGTAGGTTTGCAAGCACTTAGCACCCCACATTAATAAAACACATGAGATACTTTGCACGCTAACACCCAGTTTTTTCCTTTAAGTGAGATTTAATTGTATTCCTTTGCATTTTTTATTGGATAGGGCCAGCAAACGAGAAAACACAACTAATAATATGCTGTATATGAGGTCAGACCTTTAATCTTTTTTTTCTGCCACACATCAAGTAAAATCCTCTGTTAGAATGATCTCTAAATTGACAGACATTATTTGTTATATCTGCCTAAGACATATCAAATCATTAATATGCTAACAAATTAAAAGGCACAATTTTAAAATTTCTTTTCTTGCCTTACACTAGTTTTGGTACCAATTTAGATTCGGAAACTGACGTTTTTGCTTTCAATAAATTTTCAGGAGTTTGAAAAATGACTGCTGGGTATGTCCAGCTATTTTGTTCCTCTTCTGCATTGCATATCTGGGTATCCTCATCACAGGTAAGGTGTGCCAGGATGCATGTTCTTTATCTTCCACACCTAGAGCAGCAATCTGTCATGAACATACAGGAGACAACAGGAATATTGCAATGCTAGCAAACAATGTCAGAGAAAAATGCAGCATTTGTGCCCTTTCACACCTTCTTTACCTTTTTGTTTCTAGTTTTATTGCTTAACTGAGAGGTTAGGCATGTCTCCAGGCTGTAAAAAATAACAGATTTAAATATTTCCAGTGTCATTGACTCAGCAGGGAACATCTCTAGAACTGTTTGTAGAAACAAACAGAATGACTTTAATATACTACTTTGTTAATACAAATTTAGTAATACAAATAATGACACTGTATATGGGTCATTGTAAATTGTTTTTTTGCTTTTCTTCCTGCATTTCGGTCCATTCTGTATTTTGTATGCCTAACCATGAAAAATCATTTTTAAATTTGTTTGATCTGTATTAAGACTTTGTAGGGTCATGCTTGATTTAACACAATTTATTGTGACTCTTCCTGCTGAGTTTAATCATAACAAGATGCAGATTTCTTTCTGCTCATGGTAAAATTCAGCACAGCCAGACTTCTCCCAGGCTTTGCACATCTGTTTTGCTAATCTATATTCTGCAGAATGACAAATTCAAGCCATGTAAGTCATACATTTTGCTGACTCCAGTGAATATACATGAAACACCTGAAGTACTGCATGACAGACGAAAGTCAAAGGAGTTTTTAAAGCCCGAGATGGTATTGGTTCTATAATTATTTGTATGCTAATGATTGCCAGCCTCTGAAGACTTGAAAGAAGCTAAAGAGATTTATTCAGGTCCCCGCAGGATTAGATACCCAGCCAGATCCTCATTCCTATTATTTTGTTCTCTGGAAGCACTAACAGCCAGAAAGGCTGTTAAGTGGAGCTGGTCATAATTTGGTGGGAGATGTATTAGCCCTTAGAGCTAAAGCATCTCTGTAACACTTTTCAAAAACATAGGACTTTGTTTATATTATGATATGGATCAGACTAACACAGAAATAGCTAGATGAATCATGCAGCAACCAGGAATTCAGATAAGAATGGGCCTTGTCCACCACCTGATTGAAACAGGCAACATTCCATTTCAATTTTCTCAATGGATTTGTTTCAAGTATAGTAAATATCCTACTTGTAATATTCAGGCCTTTAGATATCTCCATGTTTCATCTTCAGATTGAATGAAATTGAATGAAATATTAAGCTAACTTAGATCTGCTTTGTCATGTGAATTGTGAAAAATATCTGAATGGGGAGCACAACAAAACCCAAAATTTTTCAACCATATACAAAAACCTCTTTAAAAACTTCAGATTTATTTTTGTTTCTTTCTTTTTTTCTCTTCTATATTTACTTGTTCATTTGCTTCATTATTATTCTCTGTGGGCTTGGGATGTTCATTTGGGAAGGTCAGTATTTTCAAGATGTCAAGTACTGAGATTGCAAGTTTTGTAAAAAATTAGATTTAATGTGCGTTATCTCTCCTAAGAATGATTTCAGACTAGGTACCTGTCCAATTTTTTCCACAAAAAGATAACTGATAAAGACAACAAAAGTAGAAGAATTATTATTGAAGACTTTTAATAGTTTGGAATATCTTTTATTACTGCTCTGTATCACTTTAAAAAATGCAGTGGTACCAGATAAATGAAACTGAATAATTTAGGTTAATTTATGGAATCGCTACACAATTTATACTGCTAACAAACACAGAGGACAATTTATACATCCTTCTTGATCCCAAACCCCCCTTTATTAATCTGTTTAAATCCTCAATAGGTCTTATGGGCCTGAGGGTTTGTCAGATTAAAGATTAGCGGGTGTTTTATCTACAGGTTTTCTGGCAATGAATAATTAAAAACAATATGTTCACATGAGTGTAGCTTTCAATTTTTACTTCATGCACACTAAGTTTTCATCTGTTTACCTCATGCAATCTACATCCATTGGGTTTCTATGTAAGCCTGAGGCTATTATCATGGGTCTTTTCCTCTTGTATTATCACCATCCATTAATTATCTAGACACTTGCTGATACACACCGTGTCCACTCCTTCCCACATGTACACAGAGACACATGCTAAATTTCTTAAAATATCTTGTTTCAGCTTTTCAATGACAGATGCGTTTCATGTAGCACCCTATGATCACTGCCTTTCTTACAGCTATAAAACCATTGGGTTTCTTGCTCAAAATTCTTATACAGGACTTCCAGTTTAGAATAGGTTTCTTTTAAGCACTACTCTTATAGTGTGAAAGTAAAGGAAACAAAAATACGAGCTCTGAAAATCTATCCTCAAAAATATAAAGCATAGTGCCTCTAGCCTATGCCTGTAAGTAAATGCTGAGAGTACTCTCTGGGCCAACTGAAAAATATCATATGGCAAAAATAAAATCTTGGTTAATCCATTCTTTTTAAAATCTATTTTAAATTGGCTAAAACTGATATGGGAATTTTGTATCCAATACTGCCAAAAGAGACTGTATACTTTGCACAGAGTTCAGAATTGTCTCAGGCAATCAAAAATGATTTTGCCCAAATTATTCTTTGTTGAAAACTAAAATACTGCATTGGAGGAGGTTTAGACTCAAACAAAACTGTTTTCTTTTCTTAAACCAAAGCCCAAAATTCCCTCTGAGTTCACAGACAACTTCTAGGCCGATTTACTGGTCACTTGTGGTTTGGGTGGTTCATCTCTTCAATGTAGGTCTGGCCACATCCTTTGCCGGGTGCCTCCCTCTTCTCTTGTGCTTAACTGATGTGACGTGCCACAGGTCATGAGTTCAGCTGAGAAGCTGAACAGGGGGAGAATTATGTGCTGTAGATTTCATGGGAGAACAACTGTTGAGGAAAAAAAATTTATTGGTGGAAAATTAAATGATAAGTGAACCTAAAATAATTTTTTTGCTTAAGTTCCAGCAGACAACTAAACATCCAAAAACAACTACAGGCTTAGAAATTCTTTCTCTGTCTTTCTTTGAAACTCCTGCACACATTTAAGGGCTGCAAAGGAGTCTTACAGAGCCTTGACTTCTCCAGACTGAAAAATCTCCCCTCTCTCAGCCTTTCCTCATCAAATAAGGTTTCCAGGCTTCTGACCATTTTTGTATCAGCCTCTGGACCCACTCTGACAGCTCCATGTCTTTCCTGTGCTGTGGGCCCCAGATATAAATGCTGTACTCCAGGTGCGGTTTCACAAGTGCAGAGGAGAGGAGGAGAATCAGGTCCCTCATCCTGCTGGCCACACTGTTTTTGATGCAGCCCAGGGCATGGTTGGCTTTCTGGACTGTGAGTGTACATTCTCAGGTCATGTCTAATCTTTCATCCACCAACACACCCAAGGCCTTCTCTGCAGGCCTGTTCTCAAGTAATTAATGCCTCAGTCCGTATTGATACTGGAGATTGCCCTGACCCAGGTGCAGGACCTTGCACTTAAGCTTGTTGAAAATCTTGGAGTTCACATGGGATCACTCTTTCAACCTGCCAAGAACTTTCTGTATTATGTCCTTTCCGTCTAGGAAATCAGCTTCACCATTCAGCTTGATGTTGCCTTCAGACTTGCTGAGGGTGCACTCAATCCCACTTTTTATGTCATTGATGAAGGTGTTAAATAGTATTTGTCCCAGTACATACCCCTGAAGAACACTACAGGTTATTGATTTCCACTTGGACATTGAGCCATTGACTATAATTCTTTGTGTATATCCATCCAGCCAATTCCTTATCCAGATAATCACCCATCTGTCAAATACGTTTCTCTCCAACAGCCAGAATGCTGTGGGAACCTGTATCAGAAGTCTAGGTAGATGACATCCATAGCTCTTTCCTTGTCCATTGATGCAATCACTCCATTGTAGAAGGCCACTAAATTAGTCAGCTATGGTTTGCCCTTGTTGGAGCTGTGTTGACTGTCTCTAATCACCTCTCTGGCCTTCATGCATTTAGACATGTCTTCCAGCAGGATGTGCTTCATTTTCCTCCTGGGCATGGGACATGAGGCTGACTGGTCGTTAATTCTCACTGTCCTTCTTTTCACCTTTTTGTCCTATTCTGTGATTACCTTGACCACTAATTGACATATGTCTCATTACAATACAGCTTGTGTAAGACGAAATGCAGAGAACAGTCACAGCTGAACTGAAAATACTTCCTTTGGTCTTATCTGACTCTTTTATAGCCACTGAAGGGGATGTACTGGTAGTACAATTCCTAAATATTGCTGGACACACTTCCTCCAATAAGAAAAAACATTGGTCACCCTCTTGGTAGACACACAGGAAGAGATCAGAGAGCTGAAATGTTATTAAGTTTGAATGATCATGACTTGTTCACATTTCATATCTGATGAGAGAGAAAATGTGCATATTTATTCTTCACATGAACTTGCTCACACACTGGCACACATTTGCTGTTTAAAAGCATTGGTTTCACAAGACTGAGAACAATTATGAGAAAGAACAGGGACATAAAAAGACTGCAGCAAATGTCTGTTTGACAGTGGCTTGCTGCATATTTCAACCTCAGTTCTTAAATGGAGAAAATGGTGCTACATTGGACAGAAAAACATAAATCTTTTGACAGGATGTTAAAGGAGTTGTAATAAGAACTAAACTAGGAAACAAATGATGTTGCATAGTTGATATGAGACTTTTTTTGATGTATATCTTAAAAATTTTACTTGTTCAGTTAAAAAAGTGTAAATGACAGAAACATTAGGGTGCTCAGTATAATTACAGTGCTATACAGTGTAATGTGCATCTGATATCCAAACCTGTTCAGAAAGAGTGAGGTCATACAATCTGCAGGTATTTTGAACATATGAATTATCTCAGGGTAGGTGTTGCTGTTAGACAACTCAGGGCAGTGAGGAAGGTGCCAGACTGGGTATAGCCAGGGCAAGTGTCTCTGCATATTTAATACAGATACTTTTAGCAGCAAGTCTGCTCAGAAACACAGCCTGGATTGAGATTTTGTGCATAATCTTTAGTTAAACAAGTGTTAATTTAACAAAAAGAAATATTAGGAGTGGCTTAGTCTGAAAATATCTGTTTAGTGAAGAAATACTCGAAATACTTCTACAATCATTCAGAAAAAATATAACTTCTGGTGGCTGAAATGTGAAGGAAGATAAATGCAGACACAGGGCATCTGTTCTTGTTTTGCTTGTTTGTTTGTTTTGCTCAACAGCATAGCTACCACCGGAACAGCTTTCTGAAGTGCTGCAGTGAGTTACTGAGTAATGAAAACTCAGTGCTTTACAAAAGTGTGTCTTGCACCAAGTGAGAATTAATTCAATTGTGTGATATGGTGTGCATTACAAGAAGCTTAAACAACCATTTTTTCTGACTTTATAATATCTGAATCTGTCCTACCTTACAGATACAAGAGCAAACCCTTTCATCATCAGCTTAGTATATCTCACTTGTTTGGTGTCTTAAATTGTGTATTACAAAATAAAACAGGTGAGAGACACAAATGATATGGAAAAGGGATGGCTTGTTATGTGCCAAGAGACATAATATGAGGAACACAGCTTTATAGCACCATTTGTTTCATTTTCTGATTTCAAACAATAATGTAGCATTTTTATAAAACAGAAAGTATGATATAAAACAATCTGGTTAATCTAAAATGCATCATATACGTTATTCCATTTTATCCATTTAGCCTGCTATATTAACTCATCAGCATATGTTGTTATACTGCTATTTTTGCTGCAATTCATTCTGAAAATGTAATTTGAAAATCAAGAGTATGTGAGTCTGCAGGGATTCATATTGAAATCCCATGTAGGCAAACAAATATTCAGCCCTCACACACCTTCATTTGTTATCCTAGATTTGCCTATGCTAAATATTGAACAGCTGTCAGTAGTAAGTCATGAAATCAGATGAAACTTGGAGTTGAATATTCTTTCATGACTAGCCCAGATGCAGAATATAATAGAGATTACTGTGACCAGAAAGTCTGCTCAGATTAAATCATGCTTTCCCAACTTTTTTCTTTTTAATCTATAGAATACTCTTACCTAAACAGTATAGACTGTAGACTATCTTGGAGATATCTCTGTGTTTGCAAACCCTCAGTAATGTAACCTCCCATAGGCTCTGTTCTGACACCCCTTCCAGAAAGAGCCACCTGTAAACAAAACCCAGACTTCAAATTTGTCCAGATGTCTCGTTAACATATTTGCTGTTCCTCTGCAAAGTACCCTCTGCCCTATAGGACTAATAGCACCTTTAATTTAGCTGCAGACTTTGTAAATATCTATCTTTATAGATTCTATCTCAATCAGCTGGAGAAAGATTTTTATATCTGGCTTATTCATACCCAGAAGGACCTGTTAGATTGCTGAGACACACTTGTTTTAATGTCTACTGCAGACAGACTGTCTGCTTTTACAGAGCTAACGTACTTTTTATTACATTATATTTAAATAGATAGTCTCTACACAGGAACTAAATACCTCCATGAATTCCCACTGAAGAATATCTTCCTTTGCACAGGAAGGAAAGGCATGTGCCTGTTCCTTAGAAAAGGCAGCTGCTTTACCATTTAAAACTGATGGTGAGGGAATGAGATTTTTTAGTTCACTATATATGAGGAAGAAGACACATCAGATATAAAGGTCACTGTTTAGGACTCTGTAGATTTGTTACTCCTAAACAGTGTGGTGTGTATTAAAAGCCAACTAAAGAATGCACAAGAAGGAGCAAACCCCAAATTTCTCACCTTACCCACAGTCGTTGTCCCCAGAGATACAGAGCCCTGACCTAACAGGATTCACAGTGGTATCTAGGGACAGGGGAAAACTACAGGAGGTTTTTGCTTTTCTCAGTATTTTTGCTTTAAATGTTCTCCTTTCAGCAACATTAAATGATACATCAAGGCCATTTTGAAGCATAAGTACATAGAATAAGAATCTGGGATGGCATTTTAAAATTACGATAATGAAAACCAATTGCTGTAATGACGCAGATTTAAGTGTGGTTAAGTGCATATCTTTGCATTGCATAATTGCATACAAAAAGTTGATTTGTGTTATGTGACCATGCTGTGCCTGAGGGTCCCCAGGGAGTTAAACTTTTAACATAGGATGAAATTGCAATGAGCCAATGTTGCGTTGTCTAGGAAAGCTCTGTTCATGAAAATAATGCTTCAAATACCATTATCATCTCAGCAGGAGGTCACAAGAGGCCTATTATTGTTTCATAGGTTTTTATTTTTCAGGCAGTTAAAGCAAAAAATTAAACAGAGATGTTTTTGGCTTAGTTTGTGCTGGGCTATTTTGTTTAGGCATGAAAAATAAATTCTCATTTGATTTGCTTATATATATACACAATATACATATACATATACATATGCATATGCGTATGGATATACATATACATATACATATACATATACATATACATATACATATACATATACATATACATATACACATACAACTCCCTCAAGCCAAAAAGAAAATATGTTTTTTCAAGGAAAATAACTTTGTCTTTTCATTGAAAAATATCATTTAAAAAACTATCTTACTCTAATTAACTTCCTTTAAGATTATAAATTGGTCAACAGTGTAGCTATGGTAACATAATTGCTTGAAGGAGCTCTATGTTAAAAGAAAGAAAAAATTATTATGGACTTCCCATTTTAAAAAGTGTTCCTTTTAACAGATGTGAGCTAAGTCCTCAGAGAAATGTACTTTCTGTTCCTTTTATTGAAGTTTGCTCTACTCACCTTGCTACCCCATATTTCTCCTTTCTTGTCTAATCTGAAATCATTCCAGTCTCCCCTAAAATCACTCAATCAGCTCATAAAGCCACAAGCTGATGTAATCAAAAGTATAATAAAAAGTGTGGTAAAACCTGTGGGGAAGCCTGTGACAGGGGTCTTAAAACAAAAGAAGCAGCACACAATAATTAGAAAGTTAAATTAATTGAACAAAGGAGAAATGGTACTGAGCTGAAAAGGTGAGGAATTGGGTGGTTGCCTCTATGTTTGCAATTAAATTAAGATTGAGGTCCAGAAAGACACGCTTGGGGATTAGAGGTTATGATTTCTGTGCCTTGTCAATACGAATATGAAAAATCACTGGAGAATAATTTCATGAGGACAATTCTGATCTCTTCCACCTTAATATACACTCAATTATTATCATACAGGAAGCTATTTAACCTCAATTGATGGTGCTTCATGTTCAGTGGAACTGAGCCCTATAAAAAATCTCCTTCTGTCTGGAGAGCCATCAATGAAGGTCTTTTTTTTTCACCTCCATTCTGAGGCAGTGGTGTGGGAAGAGAACTGAGGGAGAGTGAAATGGAGATTGACTCTTTATTATTGCTGGTCTTGCCATGCCATGACAAATGGAGAACTGAAGCATAAGTGATTTTCTTGTCTGTGCCACTCTCAAACTAGTGCAAAATTTTACTTTGTTAAGACCTAGAGCAAGCTCTCCTAATTACTAAAGTTATGTTATTAATATTATTAATTTGCAGTTAGAAAAATATCTTCTATACACAATTATTGTTAGAATGTTTTCTGAATCAATAGCAAAACATACTTGATCAAAACCATATTTCAAGAAATAAAGTACCAGTCATTTTTGTTTGACAGGCCTTGCTAAAAATCATTTTATAGTGGCATTATACTACAATGGTGAGATATGGGCTCTCAAATTCAGTAAAAGTAGAACAAATATCTGAAGAGTTTTCTGGGGGTGGCAGAAAGATAACTGGCTTGCCAGATACTATAAATGGGCAATGACAAGGCCAAAGGCGAAGAGAAATCTTGCAGAAATGCTCCAACTATAAAAAGTCTTCAAGAATAAGCATCCTTACATGTGTTCCTTGATGGCCAGAATGAAATTCATTCAAGATGAGGTAGGTGAAAAGGAGGTTATATTATCAGTGTTGTGGGAAATAAACAGGTAAGAGTAAATATTTTTTTAATAATATATTTTGATATTTTCTGGCCAAAGGATAAAGTACTGAACAGAACACAAAAAATTCTTATGTAACAGAACTCTCCTGAGTCTCGGGTGAGGTTAAGAAATTTGAATGCCATGAAAAGTTATGTCTACTGGGCTTGTTGCTTCTATCCAGCTGTATCACATGGCTATTAGAGGAACAGTCTCTTAAAGCTGCCTGTGAGAGAGCTATGCATAAAAACCATAAATGTCTACCAATATCTGAGTTTATACTCTATATTGCATTAAAAATGTTCCACTAAATGACCACAAATCCACGCTGTGTCCATAGGGCCCAACATATGAAGTCAATACAATACTATGAGAGCAAAAATGGTTTAACTCAGGGTGTACTGGTTCCATTTATATTCCACTTCATTGTTTGTACAGCTGATTCTAATATAGTCTTTCTTGTTTGAGCCAAACATATAAAATACATATACTAGGAAAGGTGCTACACTGTAGCTTGGTATACAATGAACAGATCTTTTTCTTACAGCTGTTCTTCAACAAGATTATTCAGACACAGAGCTTCTCTCTGTGCCTTTGCTCCGTTTGCCCCACAGTCAGATGTTGCTCATGGCAGCACTTCCAAGTAGGTCTGGTACTATTGAGAAAGAACTGAAAATCATTTCCAGAAAAAAGCATCATGGAAATCTTCATTTATAACACAAAATTAGTTTTTGAAGAGTACAGACATTGATATGTATATGATAATTTTCTCTAAACCAGCTGCCTTGAGTGAGGCAAATTAAATTACAAACTCCTTTTCAGTTTTATTTCTTTAACATCCTGAAAATCAAGTTGCAAATTGTTACCCCTCCACTTTACTGTTACCCCTAAAATGGATAATACTGTTCCCTTATCAACTTCTTTCAAGAGAAATAAGAATTTTAAAAAATTTTCTTTTGAATTATTTGGATTACAGATAATGAAGAGAGTAGCATAGTTACATTATTATGCAAAACCAGTAACAAATACAATAAGCCTTCATCTTACTGCAATTTTACGTCAGAATAACTTAATGGAAGGACAAGAAAGATATCTAGAGAGTGTTGCTTTTAAGGGTAAACATTTTACAGAAGCATTAGTAAAACTAATGGCAGACATCTTGCATTAGTGTAGCTCTGATAAGCTCTGATAAGGTGCTGCCAAAGTCCCAGAAATGATCAGGGTCAGAACTTTGTGATAAAATGTTTATTCAAGTTCATCATTATACACAAAAAAAACCAGTGAGGAGCCAAGGAAGATACTTTTAAAGGCAGATCCCACTACAAGCTGCAGATTGTCTCTTGGGAAATGAATAACTAAAGTTAAAAACTTCAGAGTTAACCACACCAAGAGAAAAAATGGTTTCAACTACCTTTGCTTTCAGTTCTTCAGAAGAAAAGGACTGGAAATACAGCTTTAGACAGTAAATGACTGTATATAATTAAGTTTTTCCTGAAGTAAATAAAACAGTCAGTATGGCAACTCCATTATTTCATAATTAGCAGCCATTGTGGTTACAATCTAAATAAATAAATAATTCATAATTTACCAAAAAGCACTGTATTGCAGTGTTATTTTCTACTCTGAGGACTGAGAAATATTATATCTCAAATATCACAATTTAATAATGTTTCCAACAGCTGACTTTCTGATAGAAATCAGTATAATTCTGCCTTCTTCTTAAAATGCAAATAGCTATTAGAATCAACAATATAAACCATATAACAAATTTGGGATAGAAAAGTAAAGTTAAATCTTTTCCAGCTTGTAATGCAGAGCCAAATAAGCTGCTGAATATGCCCCTTTGGAGGCAATCCTTTCTAAAAGCTCCCTGCTGAATCTGTGCAGCTAACTGACTTTGGGCTTTAGCTACTCTTTGGAGTCATTCACCACAAGCTGCCAAAGCCTTTTTTTTTTTTTTGCTTGCCCCACCACTTTGTTCTCAAGCTCAAAAAAAGCAACTTCTATCAAACCTGGCCAAGGTCCAGAGATAGATACTCAGATCCATTTTTCAGAAAACTTATTCCACATAGTTGTTTTCTTTGAATAATCTTCCTCTTTTCACTCTTCCTTGTACATCTGAGTAACAGAAGCTGTAGAGATCTGCCATTAGCTAATGACTCTCAAGAAACCTAAAAATTGCTTGAAATGAATCAAAATAAGGCTGAAACAGAATTTGAGATCTTTGTGAAGTGCAGTTCCTGAATCATCCAGTTGCACTTTGAAAGAGAGCCATTAATCACTGGTAAAAGGTCTTTGTAAACTCAACAGTCCATCTCTTAGAGAACAGTTTCTCAATCTTTTTAAATTCAAGGGCCACTTAACCTTTCTGAAAAAAATCTGAACATTTCTTTTTAGAGTGTTGCCACAGTCCCATATATTAATTTATAACCCGTTTAATCCTGTTCATTCACTATTTTCATTTTTATAATTCACCATCCCTGTTTGCCAGCTGGTTTGGATTGTTAGTTTATGACTTGTTTGTATCTTTTTTTTATAAAATCTTTGGTAGTCATTGTGTAGGTCACCATTTACTATCATACTGATCATCAAAACATCTAGAAAATATGGCAAATTGCCAGTTAGGAGAGAAATTGATTTTGTGTAAATCTATTTTTGAATTTCAGGAAATTAATTAGAATACTTTGCAGAAACATTTAAAATTTTCTCTAGGAGTAAATTTTTTTATTTGGTTCTCCTAAAGGTTAAAAAATAAGCACATTTTACAAATTTCACTGTATACCGCAGAAAGAAAGAAGCTAATGTTAACTTGTTTGTTGGTTTTGTTACAGTAGATTGTCCATAAACAATTTTATGAAATTTAATTTCTGAGTAATTAATATGCCAAACTGGAGTTCCAGATAGCTTTTAGTATTCAAAACTGCAGGTCTAAATCACCTCTATTACCTTTATATATATATATATATAAAATTCTATTATGTTGTCCAACTGTGCATAAGTAGGTGTTCAATCATACAAAAGCTGCTGGTACCATCAAGCTTTCAAAAACAAGAAGCCAAAAGGCTAGGAAAATTGTTAAAGGGAGATGGCAATCCACTGCAGTGTTCAAGAATAATAGCTCAAATGAAGGTGACTATTGGCAAAAGTTATAATCATTATGTTCTATAATTACTTTCTAGATATGTATGAAAGAATATTGTCTTCTAGTATTGTCTCAAATATCTTCCACTTGTGGTGGGCTGACCCTGGTTGCCTGTCAGGTGCCCACCTAGCTTCTCTACCATTTCCCCTTCTTAACAGGACAGAGAGAGAAAAAGTGACAAGGACTTCTGAGCCAAAGACACAGAGATATCACCCGGCTACAATTATAGGCACAACAAACTTGACTTGGGGAAATTAATTTATTATCAGTTAATAAAAGTAGGGTAATGAGAAATCTAAAACTGCTTTGCCTCCAAACCCATTCTCTCAGACAACTGGCACTTCTCATACACTTAAACACTTCCTTCTCAAAGAGAGGATGGCACTGTCAGACCAATCTGGAGGCCATTCTGTCCCCAGGCAAAGCTCCCTTACTGTGTGGGACCCTACCAGCTGGTCTAGGCCAAAGTGCTAACCAAGGTGTGTGTCAGCACTTGAACAGTAAAGGTGATGCTGAGCATCCAGCCCATGTCCTCATCCTGTATAGTTTGTAAGGATGGACATAACCACAAAATCTATGTCAGACCTTGGGGAAAAAAGGCCTCCTAAGGTCTCTACACCCACATTTGCCTACGAGTGGTGTCTGTCATGCCCACATCTACTGTAGGTGGCCCCATTGCCAGAGAAAGTCAGTTCCGTGGTAATGATAGACTCATGAGTTCCTCCCCAAAATAGTTGCTGGACTGTGTCAAGCTCACCCAAAACCCTGACCCCAAACTAAGAGCTTCAACAATCTCTTTGTGAAGCAAAATAATAAAACAGAGAAAAGGATTAGACTGGTTCTAAACAACAATAAAAATAAAAAATATGAATTATCATGGGGATTTCAGGGAAACACTGTAGTATCAAAAAAAACCCTGTCAAACAGTACATTGAGGTATTGCAATTTTATTTCCCCAGAATGAGAAAGGAAGACTTCAGTGTCCTGTTTCACAAGTCTCATGGGAAAATTAACTGCAGGGTGAAATGATGTGTTCAAAGCAATTATTTTGCACTTAATCCCTAGAAATCATTTGGAGACTCAGAATAATGACTTTCAAGCCCTTTGGCATGTGGCCACAATCCATGAAAATATAGTATAACTCTGGAGAAGGACCATCCCTCCCTCAATATGCAATTTCAGAATTGTTAAAATCCTTTTCAAAACCCCTTCCCAGGGCAAAAACCATTTGCAGAAGTGACCTTCCAGACACAGAAATATAGTTTGCAGGCCTGAAAAGAAACTACACCCCTATATGTCTAAGGCCTCTGTTTCATCTCTGCAAAGTAAAAAAAAAATTCTTCTGGCAGAGTTTCCTCAGAAATAGCAAAGAGATTATTACACAACTGACATGTGGGTAATTGAAGGATTTCTTGTCCTGGAGATTAAGCAATTTTTATTTCATTTAGGCAGTTCAGTGCAATTTACTTTAAAACCTGTGCATCCCCAGTTGTGGCAACTTTCATCCCAATGTGTATTTGTTAACTAATTTAAAATTATTTTGGTGTGGATTTTTCTCCTCAGTGAGAGAAGCAGAAAACCAGACTTAAAGATGGTTTAGGACAGAGTGATAAATGTTCAGGCTACAACCAGTGAAAGCTAATGAAGAATTAAGTATTCTGGAACTGATCCCTATCTTCCTAAATCAATGTGTGTTTTTATACATCAATTTAAATTGACAAGTCAAAACTGTGAAGATTTATTTTAAACATAAAACATGAGGAAAGTTATTTATAGTAAGAATTAGAGGGAATTAGAGTTGATAAAAAATCCTGAGTTTCCCTCTTAGTTCTTTAATCCTCTGATTGCATTCCAGAGAGATATGACATGCTTTTAGTTTAACATTTCAGAAAATCACATAATTTTTTATTATAGTATGATGAAAACTTCAGCCCCCCAACTACAAATTTTTGATGGATGTTAAATATAGATATTTACTATTAAATACAATTTTTAAATGCTGTAATGATCCATTTAAAAAATAAAACAAAACGTTTTCATGCTCCAAAAAAATGAGACTCCAGCCAATTTCTGTAATTGACTATAATTTACTAAAAGAAAAATCCATGTCTTAAGGTAAAACAGAAAAAGACTGAAACAATTAATCTGGAATGTACTGGATGACAATATTAATACTAAAGTTGCTTTTAGAGCCATAAAATATTTCTTCATACTAGCAGAAATTTTTGTGGTGTTGGGTTGAATTTGTTGCCTTTGTGAAATTAAAATACCCATGCCATTCACTCCACAGGAGCTGCTGGTTTGGCTTCAAGGAAAGACTGTAGCTTATTTTTTTAAAAACTTATGGCTTATATTAACACTAAATGAAAGGTGTCAACATTGTGACGATGAAGGAATTCTTCTAATAATATTAAGATTAAAAGATTAAGTTTTTTCAATATTTTTCTTTGTCATATTATGTAAAGGCAAGCACTACTGCCAAAAATGTAGTTCATGAGCACACTTGTATTTGCTTTCTGATAAATCTGCCACTGAGGATAAGAATCAATACCAACAACTGGCAGGCTATGGACAGTTTTGACCCTTCCCTCCAAGATACCTGTAGATTATTTCAGATGCATTTTTCACCATGACTTTCATTGAAAGCAAATAAAGTAATGCTAAATTTTGGAGAGTCACATTGCTTTTGTTTTCAACGTCACCTTGATTTGTTTTATTTACACAGTCAGAACTGTGTCTAACTCTTCATGTTGGGGAGATGGCGTTACAGCCCTTCACCAGAGCACCCTCCTCCATGTCATGAGGGACACATCTGAAGATATCACAAGTTAATAAATATTGGTTTAGCAGCTCCAGGTTCCCAGGCAATGTGTGTGGAGCACAGACAATGAAGCACAACAAAATGCTGACCTGCTCGGTGTGGTAAGGGCGGTAAGGATTATCTTTCTTGAGAGGCCCTGAACTGAAGTGGAGCAGTCTAGAGGGAGATAATGCCAAAAGCATAGGTGCTTTCTTCAGGACTCGGATGTAACTGGAAGAAGCTTTTCAAGATCTGAAGTTTGGACAGGTTATTCATGTGGCAGTTAGATAATTAACTTCTACTTGTGCACAACCTTGAGACAGTGCTTTCTATTACGTACTAGTAATACTTTTCTTCTAGGAAAACAGATTTAAATAGATAACCTTTCATAGAAATTACATATTCAAATAGGGTTTGAACTGACTTCATGTGCCTATGGGACAATTTGGCTGTAATTCTTAAATCTCATTGTCTTTATATGAAAAACAATTTATTTGAACAGAAGTTGATTTAATATGTGACAAATTTATCTAAGCCACTATTTTCACACTGAACATGAATTATCTTGAAAGTCCTGATTATTCATTCAAGTTGCCACTGTCAAAGAGTGAGTTCTTTATATTCCTGCTGTGTTGCCTGTGAATCTTTTTTTTTTCTTTTCAGTGATTTATTGTCTACAATGAGAGAAAACCAGAAAACATTCTGTTAGCATGGGAAGTAATACTGGTAACTTACTTTGAAGACATGACATATTCTACAGTAGTCCCCTTTTGATTCACAGATAAAACAGCTCTACTGTAAAATTTCAGTGTGTAGAGGGGGGATTTGAAGAAAATTTAAAATGCAGAATATTATTTTGCCTATGTCAGCATTTTCTGAAGTAAAGCTGCTGCATTTTGGTCTCTATAGGGCTAAGTCAGGAATGGTACAGCCTGATGTCCTTATGAAAGTTAAATAAATTTATTTCTTTCCTAGGGCTATCATGTCAAGTCATATTTACAAGCATGCACACGCAATTTTCTTTAACATAAATACTGGTAATTTTTCATAAGCCCTACATTCAGTTACAGGTCAAATATTAAAATAGTGCTCCAAGGGAAGTGATAGGTTGAGCTGTAAGTAAAGAGTATGCAAATGATAATACGTAAATATATACAAGAAAAACAAACCTTTCTGAGGTCACCAAGATTTCTATCAGGTGAGTAGATCCGAAAAGTAAATTTCAAGGTAATTTGTCTGGAAATAAATCAATGCCATAGAACAGACTTCCTAATAGACACTGTTCACTGAAGTTTCCCCAGCCTCTTTCAAGGTTGAAATGATCTCTATTATTTATCAAGCACAGGAAGGATAGTCATATGGAGCACAGATATCAAGCAAGGTCTATAAATAATGTTTATTTCCATCTAAGCATAAAATGCATTTGGGGTGCACAATTAGAAGATCCATCACCAATACACATGTCAGGGGAGGTGTAGCCTGTTTCTTGCCTTTGTTGTCCCCCTACTTCTGTTTTCCTATATTTTTGTTATGGTCAGATCAAATCTAGGGCCCAATGAGTGATTAGTTTATAAGAATCTCAGTGTAGTTCAAAGTAAAATACAGCACACAGTAGGAGAAAGACCAGTAATAAATTTTATTCAGCCTCTACCTTATTTTCCTTCAAATTTCCAATGAAAGGTAGAGCTAAAAACATAGAAAGGTATATTGCCTTTGAAGCAAATTGTGAACTGTTTCCTTCAGTGTTAAAATCTTTCTAGAAAATGTCTTTTTCAGTAGCGATCCATTGAAAGAAATCTATATCTAATGTGATGGTTTTAGGTTATGCAAAGAATGTTGTTGTTGCTTTACATAGAAAGAGAAGATTGTTGTGTTCCATCCTAGCAATTCTAGAGACATCACATTTTCAACAATAGAGTCCAAATTTATACCAAGTCTACAGACTACACAACTAATTCAGAAAAAAAAAAAAAAGGACATTGATTAGCCTAAATTTGAAATAATTTATACAGTTTCCCAAAGTGAATCTAAACAGTAAGACTGATTCTTTGGTTTATTACATCAATATGCTAGAGGACTTGTTGTACAAAGAAATAGACTAGTTCATGTCAGAAATTAAGATATAAAGCATTCAACTGCTTGGGAAATACATATGGTGTCTACATAGATGTTTTCCAGTTCTCTGTTCATCTCATATTTTGATGTAACTTCTTTCTTCAAAACAAAGATTATTGCAAAGAGCAAAGATGATGCCTTGGTTCCACTACGGTTAATTCATTTTGCCACTGATTTTAATATCTTTGAAATAATGCTTTCTCAGTGATTTCCAGGTTGGAATATTCTGTCGTGTTCCAATCTAACTTCTGTTACTGGATTTATCTAGTAAAACTTCCACTCCTCTTAAGATATCTGAGATTTCCATCTTATCTCCATATGGACAGAATTTTGCTAGCCTGGTTTCCCTCAAAGCTGGATGTTACTGTGTGTGATTTATAAAATCATATCCTTTTTTTTTAAAATCCTCTTTTTTAAACCAAAAAACAGATGTGTCTGAAAGCTCTCCTAAAGTTGAACTGAGATGACTCAAAAAAAACCCCAGATGACTTATAGCAATCCAACACATAGGATACAGGATACTTGACCAGTGTTTGGATTTGTCTCCTGGCAAATTGAATTCATGATCACTCTTCCCTGGAGCTGGAAAAGGAACTTCTTTCTTCTATGTGTTACAGGCTGATGATATCAACATATGCAGAAGAAATGTCAAGGCTGCAAGAAATCAAATGGGGTTTAGCATGGTAAGACTGAGCTTTAGGACAGTTAAACAGGGAGAAAATCTGGATATATGTTGAGTGTCTACATTTTAAATATTCTTATTTTAAAAAGGATTTTTTACATGAAATTGCCATACAGAAATGTTTAGATTCCTTGGAAGAAAATATAATAATCACATATAAATACATTATTACAGCAGATGTGGTGACTGGTTTCTAAGGAATATAATTTTTATATGTTTAAAATTCTTCTGAAACTTAAATTCATTACAGAAGGCTTCTTAGATTCCTTAATGATTGCACATATAGATTTAATTAGTAGAAGAAACTTCTTGCATAATATCCAAAAGCCATCTGATATTTTCATAGTGTATCTGGAAAAATTGCATCTGCCTCCATGGTTACTTTTTAAATTATGATTTTTGGCATCTAATGCATTAATGCTGTATATGCTGTCAAAGATCTATATTTTCTAGAGAGTTAAAACTTGAAAATCAATAAATCTAATTGAGAACTTCAAGTTTCTGGAATTCTCATCAAGGCTACTTCCTGTATAATGAACAATAAAAAATAAGTAAAACCAAGTTGAAATATGAGATTAAGAAAAAATAAAATCAGTTGAACTTAAAAGTGCCAGATCCTTCAAGGAAATAGTACTGTGAAAAGGGAGTCTTTCTGATTTGGGATGTATTCATACCATGAAGGTATTTTGAGGGTTTGTTAAAGTAGGAACTTTTAACCTTTACATACACAACGAACAAGCAAGAGTTCAAATTGAGGGTAGTATGTAATTTAGCTTAACTGCACGTTTGTAAAGTCACTGAACCAGTCCAGATGAGGGATAATAAGGAGAATATTTTCATTCACACTCTAATAATTAAATCATTTCCCACCATCAAAGGACAGCTCAAATGTACCAGTACAGATTCAGGACACAAAACTTCAGTGCAAATCCCTATTTAGCCTTAACACATAATCCATTACAAATACATATTTTTCAGCATCTCATGTGATGACATTAAGAAGTCTTGTTATGAAGGTCCAAGTCCCCAAGAACTTTAAAAGTGTAGAGACAACAGTATACATTGCATGTAATTCCAAGATGCTGCAATATTTCTGAGAGGTGGCTGAACATAAGATCAGAAATAGCAGCTGTGATTTCCTGGTTCCTCTTGCTTTCTGTAATTTCTTATGTTAATCAAAAGACAGACTAAGAATTTATCATTAAATCCAAGTGTTCAGAGCTACTTTTGGCTTACTGACCTATATATGCATGCTCTTATTTTCAATGAAAATATTTACACCGCTGTGCACCCTTCTTCAGTATTTTTAAAGGCGGTTCAAGCAATGCACACAAGTTTCTGAGGACAATGTTGTTCACCCAGTCCTCATTCACACTAAATCTTGCAAGGAACTAAAGCTGCCGAGCTTCTATAATTACAGGTCCAAATGTTTGTGCATCTGGGCTCTTGCACATGTGTAGGAGTTCACCAGCTGTTCCCTTCCTCCGCATAATTTTCTCCTTTCCATTTTACCTTGTGAAGTAAGGTTTCCTAAGGCAGCTGATAAAAAATTTGGGATCAGATGAGAATGAACTTTATCACCTAGCTCAGAACTGAGTCTCTCAAATACATGTAGATATGCCATCTGCTTTAAAAAGCTAGGATTATTCCTTTGATCTTTCTGATCACTTAGTGAGGCAGTAAAAAAGCAAGAACAAGTGAAGAATGAGCTGGAAATCACATTCAATATGGAGTGGGTTAAATTGTTGTTACAGGCCTAGGGGATGATTGAAGTACAGACAGAAGCATGGTTAAAAGCATCTGACACAGCCAAGAACAGAGGATCAGAGCTGTGAAGCTGCAGGGATAATGATAGATACTGGGACAGTCATGAAGTGAAAGAAGAAGCCAAAAAACTAAATGGATACACTGTACTTGAAAACAATTTCTTCTAGAGTCTTGTTTCGTACAGGTTAAGAAATGGAGCAAAACTGTAATGAACTTTGCAAGATATTCATCTGATTGATTATGGCCTCAGTTGCTACAGTGACCCACCACTACCTCAATGATTGGAATAATTACATATTTAATTACCTTTCCTCCAAATACTTTAAGGAACTTATTGAGGTTTTGAGTTTTTTTGTTGTTTTGTTTTGTATTTGGGTTTTTCTTTTAATTACTAGGAAATTAATTCCTTTTTTCAGTGGTAACTCACTACCAAGGCAGAGCACATGTAGGGCAAATCTCAGTAGTCACAAAACAGACCCCCATGTATCTGTCATGGGCCACAGTGCACCAAGACTCTGTACAGGAGATCTCACTTCTGAGTGTTCATCTGGAGCTGCTGCAGGTGACTGCTGGGATTGACAGCACAGCCTAGGGGAGAGCTGTGCAAAGAGCCCTGCAAAGATGGGCTGTAAGGACCCAGACACTCTCAGTCCTTTGGCTCAGGGGTTCATCCCAGCTCAGCCCCTTCCCCAGATGGTCCCCTGAGCCACCACCCAGATGTGCTTGTGTCCAGTCGTGGCCCTGGCCTGACCTCAATGGCTTCTCTTCCTGCCTTCTCCTCAGATGTAGCTGGTAACAAAAAAATTTGTCTGGGGATGCCTGGGCCTTCTCTGCTGTCCTGGTTTAGGGACAGCAGGATTCTGTCCAGATGCCACTCTGCTGTTACCCTCAGCTCCGAGCTCCCATCCCGCAGTGGAGTAACCCACCCTTGCAGCTTCTTGAGGGGATCAACCAGCTCGATGAAAGCATGCAAATGGGCTCCCAGAAAGCCAATAATAGCCAGAGAATTAATACTATTATTATGGAAATAATAATAATAATATTTATTATTATTATTATTATTATTATTAGGATGCATTGACATATTTTCCATTTTTGACAATGTAGGCTGATTTTCTCGTGATAGTAGAGGTACAATTTAGATGCAGTTTTGAAAACAATGTAAGTAAAAGACTCAGAAGTGCATAATGTTCAAGATATTATACTACACTATAACATATAAGAAGAATAGGTTTAGATATTTGTCTGAGTGTCGCTTACAGTGTTTCTCCAAGACAGCCTACAAAGTGAATGATCTTCCATAAGAACCTGCTCAGCTCAAT
This sequence comes from Drymodes brunneopygia, assembly GCA_013400955.1. Lineage (NCBI taxonomy): Eukaryota > Metazoa > Chordata > Aves > Passeriformes > Petroicidae > Drymodes > Drymodes brunneopygia. The sequence goes on from VZTZ01038741.1 coordinate 536,462, forward strand.
ATTTAGGTAAAAGTGAGTATGAAGAGGAAGGATTTCTAATGTATTCTCAGTGTTATTGAATCTGGATTTCTATTGGACTTAAGTTATGAACAGAAAGACTCAACATAAATCACCTCACCATGAGGTACAAATTTTGCAGGGACATATTCACTGTTCTTCCAGAAGCACTTGACTGATTGCCTAGAGCAAGTCAAAATCCTAAACAGCTTTTCAAAGCACAGCTGATTCTTTCAGTTGCATTGGGAAATGATCTGGTAGCCTTTAGTAAATCTTTGGACATAGACACCGTGTGCCCTGTACTGCTCCTACTAAGCAGGAAATCATAGTCTTCAAGAAGAAACTTCCGAGTGTTTTTAGATGAGAGAATTTTTTGCTACCATAATTAGAGCAGAAAGTGGCAAAGCAGTAACTATGAAAGATTCACATGGTAAAATAACAGTGCTAGAATCCTTAGTTTCCTAGGAATGGAAGCAAAGTCATGCAGGTTTTTTTTCCCTCCTCTAATTTCTCTTCAGATACTTTCTCTCCTCCCGAAAGAGCTTTCTTGCCTCCAGATTTTTTTTAATGATTGTTCACAGCAAATTATTACTGTTCTCTATACGGATATAGGTTACGTCATCAGTTATGCAGTTTACTTTCCCTGTTCCATCAGCATCAATTAATTCTTACTATGCCATAATATTAAATATTCTTAAATCTAAATTTTATTCTTGGGTAAGCAGCTTGAGAAACGCAATGCATTTCAATACACAAACATATTTTATGAGAAAAATTGGCATAGAGTACTCTCCAGTCTTGACAAAAAAATAGATATATTTTCATCTTTTTTCATATAAACATGCATGTATTTGCCCTGTTACTTTCTCATATTTATGCTTCATTCCCAGACTTTCATATCTACCCATATCAGTAACATTGAAATCCTATTTTTGTCATGATTGGGCCTGAATTTTCCTATTGTCTATTATTATGCTTGAGCTAGCTTGTCAGGTAAGACCTCCATTACCCACATACTTCCACATGCTTCCTACAATTGGTAGGAACTCTTAAGATATTAATGGGTAAACATTTTCATTTATTTGGTTTTTTTTATTTTCAAAATAAACCATGAAACTCTTCAACAGAATCTACTCTGCTCTTAGTTGAGTAACCATTTAAGCATGCTACAGTGAATGTTCATCCTCCCACATCTTCCAACTTCTTTTATTACTCCTAATCTGAATTTAGTTTGTTAGCAATTCCAAAAGAGAATCACATTTTTCTTTCTCCTACTCTCAGACGCTCACTAGGGATGACTTAAACTTTGAATCAAAATGAAAGAATTAGTAGGCCATAGTAGCACAGCACAACAGGAAATTATAAATAACACAAGCAGTTGAAACTGTAGACAAAAATGCCAGTAAGCAGAATGCAATTATTTAGGCAAACTGGGAAGTGTCCAGGACACTGAAGTCAATATGCAAACTCCTGGAAACCTTAAATAAAAGATTAGGGGTAGGAGTAATCATATTTGGTATTCCTGTCATATTTTCATCTTCAAAACACAAAATCAATGAACTAGCCATTATTAATTTTCTATGACTGTTCAACACAATGATTTACTAACCTGTTCAAAAATCCACCTTTCTCCCCATCACTCTCCTCAAAAATTGGCTAAAGCCTGAAACAAGGGAGAGAAAATCTTTGTCACAAAGCTTACAAGATTTTACTTTAATCTTGGAAACTGGAGTTCTCCTTTTTTAGTAATTGGAAATTTTGGACACAAATTACGTATGAAAAAATTTTGGACACATACTTCGGTATGAAAAAAATTCCAAATCTCAAATCTCCCAAAAAACTTAACCCCTCAAATAAAAAAAAACCCAGCTCTTTCAAATTTTCAACATAAAATGTTTTGTTTAGACCTGAAATTCCATCTAAGAGGCCACATTGCTAAGTTCCTGGTTTGGTCCCTTTTCTCCAGATTTCCTGAGATATAGGGATGAACAAATTTTGGTTGCCCCCATCGAGAGCAAAATCCAGATGTCAAAAAACCTCACTGTGCTGTCAGTAACTGTGCTGAAACTCAACTCAGTTTCAAACCCTCGCAGATGCTGTCTCTGACTACAGGGTAGTACTGGGGCATAAAGGACTCTCTATCAGTTCTTTTATCTCCAGACTTCCCCATCAGCAAATGTAGCTGGCTTTTCCTGGATTCAGAAGCCAAATCATGATTCAGCATGCAGGAAATGTGAACAATCAGGGACAGTGGCTCATGAGCACAATTGGAGGCTAAAATAAAGTACAAATGCTCAGACTTGCAAGGAATCAAAAGATTCCACGTCAATACTGAGGAAGTTGGAAACACTTCTTTCCAGGTCCAGCACTGGGTACGGAGCGAATTTGCTCCACTGGACCCATAATTTTACAGGGCTACTCAGAGCTGGATGCCCTTGAGCCCTGTCTCACAGCTTTCCTTCCACAGGCAAGCTGGACTATACATTCAAGGACTTCTGAGATACTATCATTCTCTGAAAGTAAATTTGTCTCAGGAAAATTCTTACCAGCTCTAATTTTACCTGAATTCCATTTGGTTCTATGAATAACTAGTTCACAATATCACAAAGCCGCAGTCTGTGTGGGGTACCTCATTTTAAGACTTGTTGTCTACATTCTGCAGCAGACACTATTTAAGGAGGGGTTTGTAAAATGTATTAAGCATGTATGAATCTTTCTTAGCTGTATAAATTGATTATTGGAGTTTGCCATAAAATGCTCAAGTGAAAAGAGCTAAAAACATGAAAGAGTAGATGGAGAGTAAGTAATATGCTTCATTAATATTATGAGATGGAGAAGGAATAGCATTAGTTTTTATTAGTTGGTTACTATTTGCACAGTTCTTTGAATATATAACATGCTCCATATAAGCATTAAATTATTATTAATATTAGGCTGTCAAATCTCTCAGTGTTGTACTGCTCTCACTTGCTGAGTACTATGAAAATGAATACATGCTTAAGAGGATGAGCACTAGATCAATCAAATCAAATCAAATCAAATCAAATCAAATCAAATCAAATCAAATCAAATCAAATCAAACCAAATCAAGACAACACCTTTAATGAATGTTGCTGAATCTGTTTCGCAGATGGCAGTAATGCTTTTGCACCTGCTGCTGCAATATTCATTGAAGTACTTCCTTCTGGCTTCACATATTTTTACTTTTGGACAGTATGAATGGACCAACACTGACCCTACTATATTTTTATTTTCATGCTACACTATTCTGCTTGTGGCATTTCTAGCTATTTGCACCCAATTTTGAATTCTTTACCAACATCTTATTATTCCTACCACTTTGTTAAAAGTCATGAGATCTTCATTCCACCAGTGTGTTTAGAATGAATACTTATTCCAATTTTGTGTTGATGTCCTGATTATATAGATTATGCTTGGCCTACTTCATATGAGCATCAGATGAAAATTAGAAGTCTACCCTTTTAAGACAACTCAAAGTATTTACAGATACTGATCCCTGGTTTAAATTCCATATAGTATATAAAATTTATATGAGTATGCATATTTATATGTATATCAGTGTAATGTTGCTAATGCAGTATAATTACACTTGCAAGGTGACTTGAAGGGAGCTTTGCAGAATCCAGTGAGAATCCTTTCATAAAGCACCTGGCTAATCTAAGAATCAGAAGTTATGCCATTTTAGAGGTAGGATATTATTTTAGTGCAGATAAATATGCAAAAGAGAAAAATCAGTGAGACAAATGACAGCAAAAGACACAGAGAGGTGGGGGAAAAAACTAGACACCCCCTCCCCCCCCAGAAAAAAACCTCTTTTGAAAGATTTGAGAGAGAACTCACGTAAGAATTTTGAGGTTAATGCTGCTGATTTTATAGTGCTTGATTTCCTCAAGTACAGGGTAAAGCAGTGTTTGTCTTGCCTCATATAAGTATGAATGGGATTGTACCAAAATAACCTGGCTTCATCATTATCTTTTCCTCCTAACCAAAATACCTCACAGGACCACAGTTTTTCAACAGCCATTCACTTTGAAATGTATATCCTTGCTCCTTTGAACTATGGCATCATCCTACAGAGTTCAGAGTGCTGCAACCATCTTTTATCTTTGGTATCATTGTATAGTATCAGAGGGGAATGTGATATTTAGCTAAATGAACTACTGAAAAAACTTGATTTTGCTGCACTCCCAGCAGCAAAATATATGCATGATAGATAAGAAAGAAGCACAACATGCATATAATTGTTAAGTAAAATCATTTAGCAGTAATATTTAGTGCTGCAGTGCAACAGGAAAGCCAAAAAGAGTCCTTCTGCTAAGAAAACATCCCTACACAAAAACTTATCTTTACTGACTTCCTACCAGTGAGAGACAGGATTGACACTTTTGCTCATAATATCTGAATGAAATGTTAGCAGTTCCTCAGCATCTAAAGCCGTGGAAATGGTTTCACATGCCCTGTGGGTGTGAATGTACAGTCCAGGATTAATTGGGTAACTTTTACAAGGTGTAGACTTTTGCAAATAAGCCAAATTTCTAAATTAATTTGGAATTTCTGGTATGTATCAGACTAATGCATTGAAAGATTGTTTTTTAACCTCCTGCTAATGCTGCTTTGAGCTTGCTTAGGCAAGAGCAGCATCCAGGGACATACATTTGTTCATCCCCTTGTCTTCAGCCTGCCATACAGCCTGTCAAGGACTGGCAGAAAACATTGCTCTGGGTAATGTCTGCTGTTATGCACTGGCCTCATTATAGTCTGACTTGGAAGAACTGTTCTGTAATACATATAAATGAGATTTTTTTGTAGAGGCCAGTGTACTGAAAGAAACATGCACTCTATGCCTGTCACTCATAAACGAATACATACATATCATGTGTCATAGTAGTATTTTTTACAGATTTATTGAATTATTTTATAGTCTCTGTTGCTTTTCTAAGGCTATTTTACAGCAGAAAAATCCAAATTCCATGCACTCATTTCTAGATATCTTTAACTTTATGGCTCTATATATGCGTGCTATAATCACTGAGGTATCAATGAAACTTAAATATTGATAAAGGAGATCATTTGCATCTGGACCTAAAAATTAGTTTTCTATTCAGCTTTAAAATAGTGATGACTTGTGTTAAAATGAACTCCATTGTAAAACTAGACTGAAATTCCCAAACCTCCCTCTCCAGTGGCTGGAAGAAACCAAGGTAATTGATTTGTTCAGACTTTGCACCACAATTTTTAAACAGTTAAATTAAAGAAAAATTAATCTGTCCCTCAGTCCCCACCTGAGTACCTGATGTAAAAAAAGCCAAAGTGTCTCTTGGACGTGATAGACTTGACCTCATCCTGTTCCTATCTATTAAATCTAAGGATTGTTCTTGTGCTCAACATTATCTCCTCTGGGCTGAGAGACTAAGAGCTGGCCTCAAGTGACCTACTAGAAAAACTTCAGTAATGTTGCATACACATGCTGTTTATTGAAAGGAAGGAATATTAGCAGTTGGTACTAATACTCTATTTAAGAGGACTGCAGTTGAGAGAATGTTGTAATGAGATTGGCGCTTTACATGAGGAATTGGTACTACTTTCCTAAAATGCACCAGTGGTCTCCAAGTTATATTTGTGCTTCAGAGATAAGCCAAATGCCATTATTCTGTCCTGCAGCAGTCTGTATTTTTAGAAAAGATGAAATAACCAACACTTGCATTTTTTACATCTGTGATATGAACCAATAACCCCATGAAATTGGATGAGCACTAACCTTCTGTGAAAAACGATTAGCCCTATGTTCTAAGATAAAAATAATAAAATATGAAAAGTTTTTGAAGGGCAAGAATTACTCCTCCTGAACTGAGAATTAGGTTTCTTTGTGGAATTACTGAGAAGATTTTTTTTCCCGAAAAGTGTGGAGCAGCAAGTAACACTATTTATTAAGATTTAATGAAATGCATGATAAAGCTTAACTCTAAGATACATTTCTCTAAAACAATGTGGTAGCTGGGATTTCTGTTCATGCCTTTCCTCTTGATTTTCAAAAGTGGTGTGAATGCATGCAAGACTGAATATGCCAGTGCAGCCATCAGGAAAATATTAGACATAAAAGAACTTCTACTGAGCTTGATGATTTACTAGTCATATGCATTAGCTCATTTTAAGTTTTGCTTAATCCCAGAAAAAAAATGTTAATTTAACATATTTTCAATTCTATTCCAGGAATAACTAATTTTATCTTTTAAACTCCAAGAACAATATTTGGTACAGACTTAATTTGGATTTTCTAAGTAGAAGATTGAAACATATCCTTAAATCACATTTATATTTATATTTATATTTATATTTATATTTATATTTATATTTATATTTATATTTATATTTATATTTATTTTATTTTATTTTATTTTTATTTTTATTTTTCAATTGTTTTTATTTTTTAATAGCATGTTTTTCTGGTTTTGTCATGTATAATTCAAAAAAGCAAAACCTGTAACTTTAATGTCTTGATTCTACTAATTTCATCAGACTTAAACATACCTTCTTATAAAAAAACTTGAGGACATAATTACAGATAAAATTATTAGAAAGAAAAAAGGTAACATTTTCAAAAACAGCTACATGGTTTTGAAGCTGAAATTCCATGTCAGAAATGATTGGTGAATCTGGGGATTTTTTACATTTCATTCAACCTCAACAGAATTTAAGCAATTAAGTGCTTATATTCCTTTTGATAGTTTTATATGTGGATTAGGAGAAAGAATAAATTATAGGAAAAGAAAGACTCACTGATCTATCTTTTATAAAGTATTTGTTTGACTGACTGAAAACAGAAGGCTGCTGAGTAACTTAGAGGTTATCAATATTTTGGAAGGTATATAAAGGATGAGGCAAGAAGAAACAGTGAAAAATTTAAATCTTGGAAGTAGAAATGGCATGCTAAGGGGAAAAAGAAGACTGGAAGTCCCTCTGGGTATCCATGGTGTCCCATATTGGGAAAGCTGCCCTGGCAGCCTCTTGGTGGAGAGTCGGACTTTCCTAGGAGCTCTCCCAGTGACAGGCACCTCTGTATCCCTTAACAGACCCAAGGCAGGTGGGCCTTGCCTGGTGGAGTCCCAGAGCTTTTCCCTGTTTCACCTCTGTGAGGGAAGTATGCTTTGTATGCCTCTTGTTTTGAGACAAGGTCAAACAGCTTGATAGAATTCCACTCATCCAAATCTTTAAGGATGTATATGTATGTATCTGTTTCAAATCCAAGACACTTCAGAATCCAGTTATCTCCCTCTTTCCTTCAACTGCACTGAATTCTTATCTCTACCTGAAAGCTTTTCTGATAAGTAAATTTATTTTTCCGATATATCCAATGTTACTGGTACCATGACCCTGAGGAGAGTACTTGGAAACACCAATAGGTTCAAATTCTAATTATAGAAGCTGGAAAATAGCAACAAACAAATCAACAAACGAAAGGCTGATATCCATAAACAAAACATAAAATTGTCTGAGGATGGCAAAATGGAAATGCTTTGATATAACCATCCATTAGGCACTTATTAGGATCATTCCAGTAGGACTCAGTTTGCCCTTGAGTTTCAAATCTCTTGGGCTAGAAATAGGGCTAGAAATAGGACAGCGAATGAGTTCATGGGCTCCAGACTGAAGGAGATGATGGGCGTTTTCAAACAGAGAGTATAGGGAATGGGATAAAGTTCTGTAGTGGTTTCAGTTTGCCTATTCAAGTTTCTGGCTAAATGCCAGCACACACCAAAATTTACCTGATTTTTTGCTGTGAGATAAGGATTAGGAGTAGGCAAAGCAGGCTCAAACTTTAAGAATTAAGGAAAGTTTATTAATAAACCAAAGAAAAAGAGAAAAAACAAGAAGAACCAGAACAAAACCCTCAGACTACCCCTCCTCCCCCCATCTCTCCATTTCTTTCCCGCTGACAACACATAAAAAGACAATACTTCGACTTTCAGTCAGTTTACCACCTCTGAAATAGTCTTTGTCTCAGTTCATTTAGGAAGAGAAGTCTCTTTTGCTTACATTGTGGACTCTCTGTAAGAAAATACAGTTTTTATGGGTTCAACCTCATAACCAACAGCCGTCCGGGAGGAAAAAATCTGTTTGTTGTGGAAGATGCCTCCCACACCAGTAGCCTCCCCACAGCCATTACGGTGGGTTATGAACAGTCCATGGGGCACCTTTTTAAGGATGAACAGTTCTATTGCAGCAGCAAAGAAAATCCCCTTCTTCTGTGTCTAACAACACAGGTTCTCCTGACAACATAAGTTCTCTGGCATTCCCCGGGGCAAGGGTTCTGGGTCACAGCCTCTTCTCTGTCTTTGTTAAAGCTTCTCATCGGCTTACTTCTCATCAGTACTTACTTCAGCACCTACTTGTCTCTACCCAGATGCTTTGGGTCACTGGCTGCAGTTAGAATATCACATCCTCCCTTTGAACTATTTCTTCATATATTACAGGGAATTTATTAGCTTAGTCCCAACCATGGCCTCACAAAAGAGTGTTCAGCTTCACTATTAAAGCATTCCTCATGCTCCTCTCTCTAGGTATTGGCCCTGCTTTCCTCACTGACTTNAGGAGTGGGGAGAGCGACCTGTTCTCTCTGTGAGTCGGAAGTCTAAAAGAGCGTCTTCAGATTCTCTCTTGGTTTTATGAATTCTGGAGGTGGAAACTGCAATACATCCTTTTGGATGCATCATTTCCGGCTCAACCTCTTTCCTTCCGTACCGGAAGCTTCAATTAAGGTTACCCCACGACAAGTTCTTACACAGCTACACTGGTTTCATCTTTGTATTGAGTTCAATGATTTTATTTAATGACNTGCTTGAAAAAGTCTGAGCTGGGTGGCAGAAGCAGCCAGAGTCTCGGTGACCTTGCTCTGCAAAGCTGGCTAGGCCCAGTGGGGCTGGCCTGGGGCAGGGTCCCGGGGTGACAAAGCAGGGCCTGGCCCAAGTCAGGTGGAGTTGGCCCAGCCTGGCCCAGTGGGGCTGGCAGGGCAGAGCTGAGTCACCTCAGCCTNGTTCTTACACAGCTACACTGGTTTCATCTTTGTATTGAGTTCAATGATTTTATTTAATGACTGGCAACCTTTTACACTCAAATTAAGTCAGGTATTTAACCCTGAATACTTCCGGACAGATAATCTCTAAATGACATTAAGGCAACAAAGTAAAACTACTTATACATATAATAATGCTACAAGTAAAGACATAATGTCTTATGTTATACTTCACAGTGTGCTATGATTTGCTGTTTGGCCCTTCTGACTGTACAGCCTGTACAGTTTGTCCATTTAGTAAGCCAATAATTGTATATAGGAGTGAAAAACGACACAGGGACATCCACGCCAACCACATCAGACTTAGCCTGTATTTCAAAGGAAAACAGTCTTGGCTTCACTAAATTCTCTTTATGACTAAATACACTGTTCCTCTCATTAAATTCAGTGGTGCAGTACACTAATGGCACTGGACAATTTCTGATATCTTAATATGTGTGAACAGTCAAAGCTAGTTGAATGGGATGAAACATTGACTTGGACAAAACTTTGAATTGGATGTGCCTAGAACTTGTCCTTTATGTGATCTCCTCTAGACAAGCTCTAATATTGGCTCTTAAACTGGAGAAGGTAGGTTTTATTGGAGTATAAACTTTAAAGGAGACAAAATTTAGGATGACTGTTTGCCTAGCCATAAAAAGTTTATTGAGTTCTTCCTTGAAAGAACGTCCTTGGCATATAGTCTTGATCTGAACTACTTCAGAGACATCTTGGGCTATTGTGAACTTAGCTTATTTCCCTGTTGTTTTCTGCTGCCTCCATGGTCAGGATACCTGATTCTTGCTCCTTTCTACCTTTTTTCTTCCCCTCTGTTTGAGCTGAAGGTTCTCAGGCTCTCACTGTGATCACCTTGTTTTCTTTTCCCCTCTGTACTCTGAAGACTGGAAACCTCTCCCTCAGACATGCTTGTGATTTATCTCACCTTCTCCTTTGTCTTTACAGAAAGGCTGACATCAGAAGAGAAAAAACCTGAACACTCATTGCTTGGAATTATCCAAATAGTGTGGACACACTATGCTAGCACAGCCTGGACTCTACAAACTCGCCATTGACTTAATGAATCAGCCAGGAGCTCTGAGCCAAGGTCATATCCTCAGTTTGAAGAGGCAGAATAGTACTAATGTTAGAGGAGAAAGTGTGGAAACCACTGTATCACATCTGCCTTACCAGTTTACATATGAATTTTCTTCTAGGCAGGATTATTAAAAGGATCACTCTTTGTATATCATGAAGATGGAAGAATACTAGAAAAACAGACATGAGAGCATGTCTGCATATCCTAGAAAAGGGATCAACTTTCCTGAATTACTCCATTTCATTCACTAGATGATAAAGTATATCAACACATTTTGGATGTTAAGTTAAATATTATTTTTTTAAATTAATAGTCTGAAAGCACCTGTTAACCAGCAATGCTTATGGTTTTGCTATTCTATTTGACTTAAAGGTTATGAAAATAAAACATATTTCTTTTGATGTGGATCATCTTCTATGATTCAGAAGAGAACAGTAAAATATATTTATATTATTTGATTAGCAGCAAAAGCAAAATGAAACAAACAATATTGCAATCATTAATCAGAATCAAGTCCCTGCTGTGCTAGGCACATATCAAGCTGACATGGGAGATATTATTTATTTACCACAGAGGAAAATTCACCTCTGCATAGAAAATTACAGGTCTATATATAATCTAAAGCCCACATAAATCTACCAGTTTTATGTTGATTTTCCAAATACGGTAACATCTATTTCATAAAGAAAACAAGATTACACAGGAGAAAAATGACTTCTGTTTTTTTTTCCTGAGTTGAATTTCTCTTTTATTGCAAACAAGATTTAGAACAAGTTTATGTACCTAAGTGCCATTTATGAAGTTCAATGTGGCAATACTAACTGAAATTTTATCGTCTTATCTGTACTAAGGTTCTCAAGATGAACACAAGTCATTTTTCTGAAAACTTGATAGCTTACTCTGAAATAAATGTGAGGAACCATTTATGAGCTAGGATATATCTAAATCCTCATGTTTCAATGATTACACTGTGCTAGTTAAAAGGCAAAACAGTTTGAACTGACAACAAATAGCTCAGTTTCCAACACAGAAGAAGAGGTCTGTAAAACATCTCATTTTAGAGATTTTTCTCCCATAAAAAGAATCCCATCTCTACCTTTAGGTTGTAAAATCACTCATTCTGGATCATGCATCTTCATAAAATTCATGACTTGAAAAATGGAGGACTGAATAAGTCATTGGAGGGTTTCTTGCAATCCAACATCATAATATAACTCTTTCACACCAATTCTAACAGCTGTGCCACATTGCAAATTATGTCGCATAGAAATTACTTGAGTGCCATAGTTAAATTAATATTTTTACCTCCATGCATATATAATTTCTGTTTGCATAGATACTAATGTGGAAAAGTTAAAAATGGGTAACTTTCAGATATTTTCTATGATAAGTATCCTCAGTTCCACTGTTTTTTATATTAGTGGCAAAAAGAAAGTGTTCCTGGAACAAGGTTTCTCTACCTTAGATTTTGGGAAAGCTCAAGTTTGGAAATAAGTGGTAAGTAAAAAAATTCCACATTTGTTCAAGAGGAATGTTGTTTTTCTACAACATCCTGCTCTGAGAGTCAAAAATGGGAGCTGTTTGAAGCTTTTGAGAGCTGTGAAATGTTCAGAGTTTAACCTGAGATATACTAGCAGAGTGAAAATGAGGTGAGCAAGAGAAATGAGGACTATAGTTTCCATGTGACTTAGAAATTTTTCACTTCTATCTCAATGCCTTTTATGATTCATGAATACAGAATACAAGATAGCACTGCATATAGTAAGATTACAAACAGAAGTTTTGAAGTTTTGGATAAGCTACAAGCTATGCAAATCTTCCCAAAAAAGTGTCAATAAAAATGTTATAACTTTGCACTTGTTTTCTATGCATGCAGAACACATACCTTTCAAATGTTTTATACATAGGCACTTTTTGTTTTTTGCATTGAAAAATAATAACTCATGACTTTAATGTTTTTAAATCTTGATCTCTTCAGGAAACAGAGTGTTCTGAGTCTCTGAGAAGATGAGAGTGCAGATTTCTAATGATATAAAATGTCCTAACTTTTTCCCTGCAGCTCTGGAAGAGATAAGATTTTAAAGCCAGCACAGATCCATTTGAACAGAAATATTATTTGAAAGGAAATTTCTAAATTTCTATCCCTTTCAAAAGATACTACACTGTTAATCGCATGGCCAAAAATATTAGATTAAGGAAAATAAACACCACAACTGAAAATGATGCCTTTTCCTGGTGTTAGGAAATAAAAACTCAGACATGGTTAGAGGGTTGGGGATCGTTTACCTCAGTATTTTAATAGGATCCCACTCGATGGTTTCTGCCATCCAGGTGGAACGCGTCGCAAAAGCCCCGTTCCCCCAGTCGAGTGTACAATTAAAGACCTCACACATTAGCATATCTAACTAGAGGGCCCAATAAGGGGCTAGGATGGGCTAACTTCTAGTTTACAGAATCTGTCCTGCTAGGGGACCTTGAGTGCTTATGACAATAGAATGTTTGGTTTCTTATATATACGTAGTTTCTAGGGTGTTTGGTCTCCTGGCCTACTGGACACCAAGAAACCAGGCTAAAGTATCATACCTAAAGCATCACAAGTATGCATGCTAATACTTGTGAATATAGTGAACTGTGTAAGAGGTATTTAAGAGAAAAGGCAAAAAAATCCTTCAGGTATCAAAAATCAAAATGTCATTGTATTTTTTTAATGCATTGGTGCTTCCTTTATTGCTATTCCATGTTCTTAAATATTATTTTACCGAGCTTTTCTCTGAAACTGTAATGACTAGCCTGTTTTTAGCATATCTATTTCACTATTTGGTAAGACTTGTATCCAGGAATGGAAGTTGTGAGGACAGTTGAGTTTCACTTGCAGAATACGGATTTGTGTAGGTGAGATTTTAGAAAAGTGGGAAATATGATAACATAAAATAACAAATTCTCAAAGCTACAGATGTTCCACATTTTCTAGATGCAACATTCAATTCCCTTACAAAGCAGTAAATAAAATAGTACTTTTTTAGCCAGAAGCTCACAAATATTAGCAACAACACTTAAACTACTTTTTGACAGAAAAGTTGATTCCAAAAACCCACAAGAAACTAAACCATTAAAAATATTACTAGTTTCCGGCACCACATCAGAGATGCTGCTAGCAGCACATCATAATTAAATGCTGGCCTTTGGCATTAATTTTGCATGTTATAACCAGATTTTTTTAAACAGAAAATAACTTGTTATTAAAAATTTAGATATGCTTTAAAAGAAGGAAAACATTGATCAATTGCCACCAAGCTGATGTGATTCCAGGAAGACAAATGCATAGCAGTAAAAAGACATTGAAAGTGACACTGGATCAGACTAGAGCTGGCATTCAAAATCCCTCATATTCAATAAGCATCAAAAAAAAATTCTATTCATCAGTTTCACATTGCTTCCTTACACCTTTACCATACAAACCTCCAAGAAATAGAATAAGTATAGCAGCCTTTTCTTAGTACCGTAACATATTGTAATATTAATGCTGAGGCAGTCCATTCTAAGTTCTATAAATGGTATGTGTGTTACAGGCATATCAATAAAAAATGTTTTTGTTAGGCTTTTTTGTATTATTAGTATTATTGTTGTATTCCAAATTCATCACCTCTGAACCGGCAGAAGTACTACAGTATTACTTTATTAATGCAGTTTAAAGAAGGAAATATTTGGAGAAAAAAAATGAGGTTCTAGAGTCTCCCTCACTGGCAATATTCCTATGTGTCCAGACACAATCCTATGCTATGTGCTCTGGGATGACCCTACTTGAGCAGGAAGGTTGGACCAGATGATGTCTGTGGTCCCTTCCAACCTGGCCCATTCTGTGTTTCTGTGATTTAGTGACACACCTTTAGACAAGATGTAAACATGTGAGCATCATTCAAACAAGTAGTACTTTCACTTCTCCTTTGTCCTCCCACAGCTTCTGAAGATAAAGCAGTTTTCAGGATATGCTCAGTATCCACTTTGCGCATTTTTTGTTAATTCCATTTGACTATGTAATAAAGTTCCTGCCCTGGAAAGCACTGTGAGAAGACACTTCTGACATGCAAGAAGGGCATGCAGAGTCAGGGGCAGAAAACCCTGGAGTTCAGCCACCCTCACACATCCCCAGCAGGGCACCAACCAACTCTGACTCCTATGCTGTGTAGCCATGTCAGTGTGGGGCTCTGCTCTGACTGTGGCCCTGGCAGTCTGGACTTTGTCTTGTGCTAATTGGGCTACTCAGCTTCAGCACAGGTTGGTATCCCCGGCTCCAGCAGGTCTGCCCTGCTGAAGATGCACACTGATGGAGCTAGAATATTGTTCATAAGACAGTATTCAGCTGTTCCAGTTCAGTCTCCTTAAGACTTTATAGTTTGTGGAGACTGATAACCTTTTTGGGGGAATCATGTAAAGCAGGAATGTAATTTAGGTTTTCCAAATTACATCCCACATACTCCACCCTGCTACAGAGGAATGTGCTTCCTGTGCAGTAATTTTTCACGTAAGTAAGCCACAGTCAGAGCCCAAGTCAGTTCAAGACATGCTTTCAGTTCTGCATTAACAATGCAGTCTTGTTTTTAACAAGCCCAAAGATACTGTGAAAGCCCTTACACATTAAACACAGCACTTGCCAGCCTTTAAATATCCACAAAATGAACTTTGCTTTAGGTACTAATGCCCACAGAGAGAACCAGAAATTTGCCTTCCACAGGAAGTTGTCAGTAGCACTCCCTCTCCTTCAGCAAACTTTGAGTCCCAGTGCTTCCACTGTACAGCTTTGTGCTTAGTAAGAAAAAAAATAATCTTTTTTTGTGGCTGAAATGGCTGATTGCTGATGGACCTATCACCCCACAGGTAGTATTATATTGGTGCAGCATAGTAAATAACACTCTATGGGCATGCACAATCTTGCTCTGAGCTGATTGGAAATACTGTGACCAACATTAGCATAAATGACAACCTGGCTTAGTAGGACTGAACTCTACTTGCTTGATTCTGGACCCATGGTAGAAGGAGATGATCAAGTTCAAGGCCACCTAAGCAACCTGAAGGTGCACAGGTCCAGAGGGAGCTGGCAGAGGAATTGACTGCACTAAGCGCAAATTATGCCTGTCAAATTTGGTGGCCTTTTCTGCTGTGATTGCAGAAGTGATGAATCAGGGAAGAATGACTAACATTATCTACCTGGAGTTGTGTAAAGCATTTGAGTATGTCCCAAATGGTAGTTTTGCTTCTAAACTGGAGAGACAAGGACTTGATGGATGGACCACTTGATGGATAAGGAATTGGCTGGATGTTCACACTCAAAGGATTGCAGCCAACAGCCTGATGCTCAAATGGAGCTCAGTGACAAGGGGCATTCCTCAGGGACCAGTATTGGGAAGATGCTGTTTAACACATTTGACATTGACATGGACAGTGGGACTGAGATCACCCTCAGTAGGTTTTTGTATAACACCAAGCTGTGTGGTGTTGTTTACAACATAGTCAAGGGATGCATCTAGAGAAACCTTGACAGGCTTGAGGGATGTGACTGTGTGAACCTGATGAAGTTCATCAAGGCCAAGTGCCTTGATTCTGTGATTAATTCATGACTCAGACCACCTTTGCAGAGGAAAACAAGAGTTGACAGTACTATCCCTGTCTTCCATGTGGGAGTGATTTAGAATTACTGAAGTTAAAAACAATGTCCTGAATTGCACAGACCAACCTGCTGATTGTCTGTGCAAATTGCAGACCACCTGTGCATATGAGGGCAGTGTGCCACACCTGTTATTAAGAAAAAAACACACATTCTGCATTAGCTCCATGATTGATTGGACTAAACCTCCAGACCGGTTTCCAATGTGCATTGTCTGCCACATGGTAAGGTTTAACTCAAAGAGATATCTTGAAGGTAGGTAGTAAATGTAATAATTTATTGAAATGAGGCTGAAAGCTAAAAAACCAAAAAAACAACAAAAAACAAACAAAAAAAACCCAGATAAAATATGATGACAGCATTATGACCTTGTAATTTATTCACTGACAAATTTTAAGTATTGAATTTAGGACCATTTACACTGGAAATTCTTTAGTAAACTATGACTTGGAGTGCTACACAAGCAGTTACTATATGCTCTAGTCATAAT
The DNA here is from genome assembly GCA_013400955.1 of Drymodes brunneopygia. Taxonomy (NCBI): domain Eukaryota; kingdom Metazoa; phylum Chordata; class Aves; order Passeriformes; family Petroicidae; genus Drymodes; species Drymodes brunneopygia. Next base: position 552,777 of record VZTZ01038741.1, read on the forward strand.
CTGCGTTGAAATATCTTACAGGTAAACAAAGGTTAGATGAATTCTCCTTGCTACATCTTAGGGAATTTTGTGATGCATATTTGTCTTTTACACTAACACTGAAGTAGATGTAGTTGTAATTGTTTATTTCAGTATATCTATGCTGAGGGTAAAGTAAAAACATAATTTGTAGAACTTTGTGTAAGTAGAAAGGAGATTTATGCCACAGAAAAACAGCTGTGTAAGTGCTTACCCATCCCATCAGCTGATTCATGAGGGCTTCAGAGAGTCTTCTGTTGCTCGTGGGTTGTTCTGGAGATGCTCACCCCTTGACATGAATTTCATTCACAGTAAAATAAGCATCAATTTAGCGTTACACTATAACACCAATGGTTGGCTCTCCAACTCCCTATACAGCACCAAACATCAGGTAAGCAGAGTATATTTCAGAAAAAGAAAGATTTCAACACTGGGGATTTTGTAGTCTAATTTGGAGTGTTAGAAAACTTTGGTTGCAAAAAAGAAAGAAAACACCAAAAAATGGTATGAAGATAGGTAGGAGATTTGGAACTGGGAGCCAAATAAAACAGACAGATTTAGAAAATTGGACTGGAGGTTAAACAATATGTATGGTGCACTCCAAGGCTGCTTTTTAACGTAAATGAGGCTTTGAATTCAAGAAGTGAAAGAAAAATTTAAAGAAGGATAAAAAAATAGAAAGATTAAATGTCGAAAAGTGAAATACTCCAGCTAAATCGTCTGCATGGACTGACAGTTCAAAAGATGAAAGAGAAAGAAAAAGATTATATCAATTGACAAGGCTGTGAACAATCTTCTTCCTAACAATGGGAGTCTTTCTATTCATTTCAATGCACTGAACTTAAGAAAAAACAAATTGAGAGAAGTAGAGAAATCTCTGTAACAGAAAAGTGCTACTTTACTTTAATTAGCTATAAGCACTTTTGGTACAGTTTGATCTTAACATATCAAATGGACAAGCCATTTCAGACTTTTTACCCAGTAAGCGATATCCTCAGTTATACAGTGTCAATTAGCAACTCACTCTCAAAATCTGTTCATCTGTTTAGGAGTATTTTGCCAAAAGCACACATGGACAAATTAGCCTCTTAGAGATATGTGAATAGATGTTGCTCTCTGGAGTCAGAGGACTAGAATAATAAAGAATAATGAACCAAAGATGCCAAGTTTTGTATTTCAGGTATGAAGCATCATAGAAATTAATAAGAAACAATGATTTAATCTAGGCTGAGACAATCAGACACAATACTGTAACTTCTATGATTGCATTTTATTCTTCCAGTGAAGTTCAGGGGCAATTGAGTGCATTGACTGACTGATTGAAGGATTTGTTTTTCTCTGTACACTTTTAGAGACAAAATAAACAATGCCTGAAAGTCCAATAAGTGTCATGAACATTGATAATTGCTGCCTTTAATTCATCAGCTTTTATTTATTTTTCAAAAAAAGCTTGGATAATCATAGCACAAAGTAGGATTACATTGAATTTTAACAAAATATTTTAAATTCTTGCTAAACAAGACATAAATTACTTTAGAGACAAAATAATTAATGTATTCAGTGTTTATTGTGAGACACTTGAAAGAGAATACAGGCAACTACTATTTTTCCAGTAATAATTCCTGTATTAATGTCTCTGTAAATAACTTGAAACTCAAGTAATTACCTCTTCAATGTTTGTACCTTTCATATACATTTTCAACATTTAGGATAAAAGTGAAAAACTTTACCAATAACATTATGAGCAAGGACATCCTGCTGTTGCTGTCTTTTTGTGATCATTCTACAAATTTAATGTTTTGCATTTTAAATTGTATCATCCAGCTGTACAAAATAATATTATATAAAATAAAATGATATAATAAGCCTAAATTTATTAAATTTGTAGCTTGGTTCTTATCATAATACAAGACAAATAGTTTTTCACAATGGAAAATTATCACTTTTCAGAAAATCTCTTTTAATCTTATTTGGGAATATCTATTCTTCAGAATACTAACATGAAAATGTTTTTTAAAATACACATCTCAAAGTCTGAAAGTAGAGGTAAAGAAAGTAAATTGGTTCTAAAGAGTCATAAAAGCTTGGGTTTCTGCTTCCTTCCATTTCCTTATCTAGACCCAGTATGTTTTATAACTGTGTTGTTTCTGACAGATGTTGGTTTTGCCCCCTTCTTAGAGATGTACCAGCAATGGAGATTCTGCAAAACTCTAGGTAAATTACTTCCAGCATTCAACTATTTTTACCATTAGAAATTATATTCTAAACTTTAGTAAGTAATACTTAAAATTATATCATCATAAGTTATCCAACTTGGAAAATGAAGAACAAATATTTCCCCCCTTCTTTCTTATCTCAAGAAAACTTGCTAGATTCTTGCCAGTATTCTATTTTCTGGAACAACTAAATTAAATTCTTCAATTTGGTACCATTTTATGCACCTCAGAAAATGTCATTGATCTCTTGTGATCTTTCTCTTATTGGAATGACTTTATTGAAAGGAAGGGACTTGACCTAGGAAAAAAATATCCCTACCAATGACAAAGGCATTGAACTGGATGATCTTTACAGGTCCCTTACAACCCAAATGGTCCTGTGCATTTATGACTCTATGATATCATGCTCTCAGAAACTTAAGACAGCCCTACACAGGGAACTAGAGTAAGTAATCAAGAGCTATTAATTTTATATTGGAAGGTTCTTAAAAATTTAAAGGGGCATTCCTTTAATATAAATTTATAAATGGTCTGTCTGTGCAGAATTTCAGCAACTCCCATTTCTTTCAGTTTCATCTTAGTAAGATGATTTCCCAACCTTTCTTTGATATACAACCAACACAAAACCAAAGTACTGCTCACTGCGTCCAGTCCCCTGCTCTTATGTCTCTATGATATGAAGTCTTTTCAACCATTTATGTGTATGCTGTATTTTTAAGCTTGTAAAGTCTCTTATATTGTTAGAATATTTTAGAAAGTCATTCCTTTGTTGGCTCTAATTTTAGACTTTCATCAAGTATTGACTATCTAATACACATGTAATGCTTTTTCTGTTCCTGGACATGAGTTACATTCCCTTTTACCTTTCACTTACTAAAGTGAACTTCTTAAATTCCTTTGGTCATAGAAGATAGGTTTGCTATCCATCTACGGATCTTCCCTTTTTTAAAGCAGTTTAAATTGTGCTTTCTTGAACATGACTGGTTTATTTACACATTATATTCTAGTTAGAGTTTTCCTTATCTCTCTCAGAAATGTCTCAAACTCTATTTCCTAAGATTGGGATGTTCATTTTTTCACATATACATTGTATAATGGCCTATATTCTCTCTGCTCTATATTAACTCAGTTATGGTTTTTATTCCTTTGTTATTTTCAACTGATAATTCTCCAATTCATAGAGGAATCTTTTTTCATTAGTCTGCAAGTGCATGACTTTGCACTTTGCACTACTGTACTTTATGCTATTACCATTACTCCAGCTTTCAAGGTCATCCAACTCCTTTGTGTCTCCTCCAACTACTCTTTACTTTGAAAATGTCTAATAACTTTGTGCCATCAGGAAACGGTGTTAAAATATTTTTGTATCTACCAAGATAATGCATGAAAATTTTAGATGTGTCTAGTGCCAAGGCTGATCTTTGAAGAACTCCCTTTAGTAGTCTTTCTCTAGCCTGGTAATTCCTCTTTCAATATAAGCAAGAGTCTTTTCTCCACATGAACCAATTTCTTGTCCACCTTATCTGTCTGCTCTAGAATAAGCAAATTCTCATGCAGTATCACATCAAAAACTTCCCTGAAGTAGATTAGTTTTGCTATATCATTATTCTCTAAAAACAGGAAAAGCCAGTAGTTCCCAAGAGTAGAAATCTAGAAAAGATCATACACAACTTTCAAAAAAAGTGTGGTTCACCTTATCTCTTTATCCTTTTAAAGGTATGGCCTTATTATCATCTCTAAAACATGTTTCAAAGACTTTTTTTATTACTGTAATCAGAGATATGAGTCTGCAGCGTATTTGGGGCACATCTTCCTATTTCTTGAACATCAGCATCACATTCCTGTTCGTCTGGTCATATGGTGTTGAGTTCTATTTGACAAATTAAATTTCTGTCTAACATAGACTGGCAATTCCCTCACTAATCCAGAAAAGCAGCTACCTGCCTCAGAGCAATATCTGCTGTAATGATGTCTGTCTAGCATGCACTAAAATTTCTCACAAAGAACTACAGGAAAGTATTAATTCAGTTTTGGACTTAAATTTATATGATACTTAACTGTCTTTATTTCCTATTCCATCAACAATGTATAAATTCTTTATAGCACCTTTCTTTGTTCTGCTTCACGTGTTTTCACTTCCCTTTTGAAGTCAAATCAGTTAAAGTTTTGACCATTCCACTTCAGCCCTGTAGTTTTTAACTTCAGAGCATTACTTGCTGATAATTTTCAAGCTCCTTCCAAGCTGTCTATTTAGTTTGTTATGGAAACCATTCCTAGAAGACTAGAATGAAAATTATGTATGATTTAAACCTTGTATTTGAATAATTGCTGAGCCTTGTACACATTTTTGACCTGTAGTCCTTCTGACTTCATAGAATACCTTTTTTAATTTAGCAGGTTAGGAATTGGACTTTAGTCTCCTAAATTCTAGTCCCATAATCCACAGTAACACTTTGTCAGTCAAATCCTCCAGGTTTAGCAACCAGTGTCTGCACACACTTCTCATGATTTAGCAAGCCCTGACAAAAATCAGGGCACTCTCCTATCTCAGGATTAGAGATCAAGGGGTATAGATGAAATTCCTTTTTAACCCCAAGATCTTTTTTAAAAGGAAGTTATGTATATATTGCACCATTTGAATACACATCTCCTTGATAGTTTTGCATTTTTTAAAAGTAATCTATAGGCATTTCTCTTTTTCTCCCCACCCCGCAACACCCTCTGGTTTCCCATCTGAAGCTATTTCAGATTCACAGGTTGCACACTGAACATTTCATTCTATACTTTTGGACACTTCTCTGAGGCAGGACAACTTGGCAGGCTTAACTCTTCACATTTTTTTACATTATATATGTGAGATGTTCATGTTGTTCTCTGCTCCTTTTCTTTCTCTTTAAGTGGGAGGGATCTTATCCTTCCTCCTATTTAGGGCAGACTGGGACAAGACACCTACTGTCAGAATGAGTGACAAACACTCTGCTTTGTCTGTTGTGTGGAGCTTACTTATTTGTCTCTTATTTCCTCATTTTCCTTAATCTAAATGGAAGGTCAGTTGTCCCGATAAAACAGAATATGCTGTGTTTATGGGAAGAGCAGCAGTCACACACACAGAAACTGTATAAATAATTTAGGCCAGAGAAGTAGCTGCAAAGTGTAGAAAACAAAATAGGACCTCATATTGACTAAGATGAGGAAGAGGGAGGTTGCATAGAAGTAAAGGATGATTTAGGGAGACCTATCCTGACATTTCTGTAAAACTAGTTGCAAGGGGGTTTGTAGTCTATTCTTATAATTAAGAAACTTGTTGTTAGTTAAGATTAATTAAAATAAATAATTAAGACTATTGCTGTTTCCTGCTTTCCGAACTAAAGGAATTCAGAGCCAGCTCCTGTATGTTCTTATCTGGATCCTGCAGAGGACTAGCAGGGACACTTGTGTGTTAGACCTCAGTTATACATTCATACACAGTATGCATGCATTAGCCTCACGTTCCATCACAAATCCTAAAAATTCATTTGGCTGTAACTTATAGGTGGGTCCTCCTATAAGAGGCAAAAGAGGGACTATTCCATCACTAATAGAACTCAGCCCTGGCCAATTTGTTTTCAGAGCAGTGATAGCAGCATTAATTGCTGGTTTTTTCACTGTCCAGGATGTTGTATATGTGGATGTATCCTGTAGCAACTGAAGCAATTCTAGGTCTTGAAAGTGACACAAGCATTGGCTTAGAGAGGTCAGGCTGCATAAAACTCCAAAGCATATAGTGGTGTAAATAACTTTCAGATATTATCTGGCTACGTGTAAATAAAAGTAACCATCAATTTTGAAAACAGATGGAGTTCACCTTAAGTGCTGCATTGGCATCAGATTAGCCATGAAGGAGTGGAGGGCTGTCTCATGTGATGGAGCTATTTGTGCACATCGAGTCATTGTGTGCCACTGCTTCCACAGCAGCATCTGTGTGAACTGCAGCCCATGAAAATCCTCTCAATGCATGTTAGAGAAATTTGCTCCTGTCTTTAGAAAATTTCTTGATAAAACACCCATTTTATAAAATGTGTTAAGTGGTACCCGAAGACAGGGCTTTATTTTAGATGACATTGTTAATGTGTTAATTGAAAAAAAAAATTAAAGAACAAAATTTAAATGTTAAGTAGGTCCTTCTATGACATAAAAATTTGCATGCTTGACCTTCCTTGGGCTTTTAAACTGCTGACTGAGTGCTAAAAATATCTGAAAACCATCTCAAGACAACCATTTTATGTTTATTTACATTTTCAACTTCATGTTCTGAAAGAAACTTAAATAATCAAGGGGATTAAATTTAAGAATACAAACACATATGCCATTAGTATTCTGACATCTATATTTTCTAAATATTCTGAGCACTTAAAAAAAAAGGAGAATTTAATTGACTTTGGGTACATTTTTACTAAAAGCTGAAAAGGTATTTGCATCCCCTTGCAAACTATATTTCTGCATTGCCATTTAATTTGATGAAACATAATTGAAATAAAATATAGCAATATTCTGTCCAAAATGTATCATAAATCACAAAACCAGATGTTTTAAAGGAAAAATCAGAAAGGAGGAAGGAACTCAGTATTTTAGAGGAAGAGAGAGAAATTCAGTTCCGTGACTGAAGGTGAGAGAGAGTTGGAGACAGAAGTGGCTTAGATTTAGACAGCAAGATATTATAACCAGGGATAATAAAACTGAAAATGTGCAGCAAAGAATGAATGTATGAATAAGGGAAGATTCATACAGTCAACACGGCAAGAAAGAGGTCGTCAAGATATGGAATAGGGCAGCCTACATAAAACAGAACCTCATCAGAGCCTCCTGAGGACAGGCAAGCTGCATTGTCCAAGCAAGTGTCATCACAGGTGTCCTCTGTAGGCTTCATATTTGCCTTGAAGGAGTCTGTGAGAGATAGATATGTGAATTATTTCCAGTCAATTTATTGTAAAAATAAGAGGGGCTTTAGTGAATGCATTCTCATGTGGTGGCTGAACAGATCTACTGTGCCAGCAAAACCAGCCTCTGCGTATCGAACATCTATTTGAATGTACATTTCATTAGAGAGGAATCCAGGGACTGCTGCTGAAGAATCTATTGTATATAAAGACTGAGCTAGCAAAAGACCCTCAGTAACTTGGCTTTAAAATTGGAATTCTTCACCAACTCTAACAGAGCTGTATCTAGCAGTATCTATTATTACTGTGTGGTTAGTTAATGTTCTGAATAAATAAAGCTTTTCTAGCTGTATAGGCATTGAACATTGCCAGGCAGAACTTTTTTATCTATCAGCAAATCAATGTTCTGAAAAACAAAAAGGCGGAGGAAGAATGGGTTTCAAACAAATCACAGGTCTGTGTTTCATATGGAAAACACTTTTGGTCATGAAAAAGACCTTTTAAATTTTTCTTTTACTGTTTCACTTCAGAATTTTTCAAACAAATGATTTTGGTTGACCTCAGAACCAGAAAAATAGCATTATCCATGCAACTCTGTGTGCAGCTGTCATCAAACATCCTCTATTTGACAGTGCATATTCCCCATTAGTCAGTCATCCTTTGAATACGCCAGCTTTGTTCATGCAGCAGCAACTCCAAGCACCCATCAACAATACCTGGCAAAGTCTAGCTCCATTTGGCAAATGATGAGCTGAAGTCAGCACGATTCATGCTTTTATGCCCGCATGGTTCTACAAAAGTAACACATGACACCCAGAGAAAAACTTTGATATCATGATGAGATCCTCAAAATATATCAGCAACAGTGGTGGCAACAAACAAACAAAAAAAATTTCCTGTGATTCCTATGAGTTTAACTATGATCTGGGTAGAGATGGAAAATTCCAGTCTTATTTTTGTAAGACTAAGTTTTCTTAAAACTGCTTTCATTTCTTCTTAGAAAACTGACTCTTTTAGCAGAACTAAAGCAGTCATTTAGAACTTCAGGAGTGATCACACAAATGTTCCATGTTTGAAGCGTTTAACAGTTGCCAAATAAAAATATCAAGAAAATACTATACTAGTCTTTTTGAAAATACAATATTTAGTTTTTCTTTGCAATAAAACCATAAGAAAAACAACCTGAATTTTTTTTAAAAATAGTGTCTACATTCAATTCTATTAATTTCTTTATGTCGGGCTCAGCACTGTACTCTAAAATTTCAACACCCTGATGACTTATCCATATTTGATAAAGATAGTTTTTACATTACTGTGGTACCAATTCAGAAGACACAAGAAACACAGTGGAATTTGTCCATAAACAGGCATCTTTGTTAATAATATTAAAAAAAATTAAAATATGAGCAGCCTCTAGATTTAGTTATGCTTTTCTTATGGGTGAATCAAAATATGCAGAAAGGCATTACCAAACAAATTTGCAACACCATTGTTGTAAGAAACATTATTTCTTCATAAATGCAGAATATTTCTTTTACTCTGAGAAGATTCAGCTAGGAGAACAATTGAGATAGGGCACTTGGTTTATATCAGTGGGATGAGATAAATCCATAAATATGGGTTCTATCATTATAAATAATTGTTTACCTACAGTTGCCACCTTGGAGTCCATGATTTCACTATAATCTTCAATTTTAATACGTGTATATAGAGTTCTGTACTGAATCACATGACTCATTTATTGGCAGCAGTGACTGCTGCACACAAACTTGTTGAAAACTGCCTATAACTGCAAACACCACTAAATTATAATTGTATGTTTATTGTGGCCATTCTCTTTTTGACACTTTCACATATAGTGAAAAAGGGAATAAACACTTAAAGAACTGAAACCTTATTCCCACTGCTTCCACTTTTAAAGGCAGAAAAACTTGCTGAAATATATATGAAGCATGTACTGTAGATGAGAGGCTCAAATAAGAGTTCAACACCCAGATGTTTAAGGCACCAGACACAGTTTTGGTTTGTTCCAAAAGTCTAGCCACTTGAAACCATTTTGCATAATATTTTGTCAAAAACTTGCTGTCATCCTTTCTTCTGCAGCTACCCTTTACAGAAGACCAAAATAACATATTTCATGCGTAAGAATTCTTGACTGTCACCTGATATTTTAGCACTTGGACAAGATGCTTATGGTGACAAACACCTCTGTAAATCCTTTAACACTGTCATACCAAACTTCAGAATAAAAGTGCAACAACTGGTATCAGGAAACAGCTCCCATCATATTCCCAAAGCTTTACATACCCATGGTGGTATTGCAATTACATGGTAGGATAGTTCATTGTATTCACAGCTGCAGCTTTATTTTTGTAGATATATGAGAGACATATAGCTAAAAAAAACCCATATAGATCGTGAACTAGTGAAGTTCAGCTGCCTCTTATGATATATTTTAAGCTTTGACTATTACCACATCACCTTTGATGTGTGTTTATTTTCAATAAAACAAAAAAAAGTCATTTTTGGTTTCATATTTTATTAATTTTTTATCAGATCACTTTAATGGCACTCTATCTCCCCATAAAATCCTGAAGAAATTAAAACTCTACTGAAGATAAATAAATGGAAGCACTTAAAAGAGAGCTAATACTTAGAAGCAATGCAGATTCATTCAATATTTCTAAATTTAGGACTATAAGATTTTAAGTAGATTTTTTACTCTCACTAGAGTATAATTTATTGTCTTTAATTAACATTCCTCCCACCATGACTTTATTATAAAGGAAAATGCAAAGGAACATCAGAAGAACTCTCACTCAGAAAAGTGATGTCAACTGTCAATTACTGATTTAGAGTGAAATATTTCTAATTATTTCTAGTATTCATTAACTGGTTTTTGCACAGAGAGGCATTTTGTACTTGGACTTCCTTCGTGAAGATGGCTGTCATTATTCAGTAAAATAAACAGCTTATACAATATTGTCATAAATGAAATCCAAGGAGTTGGCCATCATTTTTAACAAATAGCAAAAGCAATTTTTAACCATCAGTCCTTGGGATATTTGCTGAGGCAGATGTCTGACAGTAACTATAACTGTGATGCCTAGACAGATAGTACTAGACTTCAAAATACCACACCCACAATTCCTCATCATTCTTTCAGCAAGAGGAATCTTCAGGACAAAATATTGAAATATAAAAGCATCCAATTCTTCCAGCGGGATGAGGAAAAGATAAGATAGCTTTGAATTAATTTGTGTTATGTTTTTGTTTCATGAACATCCAAGTTCACCTGTAGAAGGACTCTATTTTCCAGGCTACCCTGGAGCTGTCCCCTGAAGTTAACACAAGGCTATTTGCTCAGTCTAACTTTGCTATCATCATCATCTCCTGCAAGGACCAACTCTGTAACAGGACATCACACCTCTACTTAGTGATAGACCAAATATCCAAACAAAACCACTGAGGATCATCAGGCACAGGCGACAGCTGCTGACTTGGTACAAAGCAGCACAACTCTATTAAATCTGAAGAAGCCAAATTGTTTTATTCTATCTCAAGAATTTGCCAGAATGTGTTATGTACTTCAGTTCCTCAGAAAGAGCTAGCCGTGATAGCAGAAGTCTTTGCTTATATAAAATAAACCGTAAAGTGATTTTATAGCCTCAGGTCCAGACAACATTTACTGTATCTCTTGACCACTCCAAAGCCCACAGAACTATCTGGTAAAACAGTTCTTTAATGTATCTCATTCTCAATTTATATACAAATAATAAAGATGAATGCTTGCTGTCTCTTTTCCCTGAAGTATTGTATACAGCTGGATGGAAAACAAGGTTTCCATCTTATGATAAATGTCAGAGTTCTGGCACTTGTGTTCAGTTCCTGATGTGAACAAAACAGGCTTTCAAGAGTTTTGGGAGAGATGGCCAATTTCAGAGGAGCTGATACTCATAGCATGCATGAAATTTTAGTTTCTAATCTGTGCCTGAGGAACAAGAGACTTGATGCTTTGTTTTCTATATCATAAGTGAAAGAACTTAGCAACAACTTTCTCCAGGGCAATTTGTCTGTGGACTTTTGCTCACAAAATCTATCTGGGGTACAAGAAATCTTTTCAGACAGACTTAAGCTGACATCAGGATAACTTTATGGGACGTGTTGGTGTGAAGGAATATGGTTTTTTACAACACTTTTTTTTTAAAAGGTATTTCCCCTCAACCACCAATTGTGAGCCCTAATAGTGGTAGAGTTCCAGCTTCCACCCAGTTCCAGCCTGACACAGGTGTAGCTATAGGTGATGGTGCCAGGGACCTGAGACAGTATTCTTCAGAGAACAGGGATTCCCATTGCTCAATTCCAATTGGAATAGCACCAATGCCCACTATGAGACTATGATCAGACTCAGAACCTGAAATTATTAAGGGCTAAAAGAAAAGGAACAAGCTGGATGTTATCTTTGTGAGGGATTCAGGTACTAATAAAGTAAGACCCCTTATTTGCATAACATTGTCTTGAGCAACATCAAAATAAAGCTGATAAGTAATTTTGTATCACTGCATCAGCATTGCATCTGTGACAAAAAATTCAGGCAAAAAATATTTGAGAAACCCGGCAAGAAGCTCACTGTAGCAGATAATACTAACAGGGAACTCTTGACTCAACTTGCCATGTCCCAAGGGAGCATTTGAGAATCAAACTTACTCTGGGTTTCTCCAGAAATTTAAAGAATTTTCCAGTTTTAAAGTGATTAAAAAAATTTTGGCAGGAACATCTAGTTGTCAATAGGTAATATGCATTTTCCCCACAAACCATAATACATGCAAAACTTTTAAAAGAAATTAGCAGTCTGACTATATACATCACTTAGAAAAGAATCTTCCATGGATAAATAAACTTAATTATGTACATTAAAAACCACAAAAACCCCAACAAACAAAACAAACCCAAACAAAAAAACTCCAAACTTATAAAAAATTATTATGAAAAAGTCAAGACCCAGACTTCCGGTAATATTTTAGTCTTTGGATGAGGATTTGCAGGAGACTTCAAATACATATTTATTTACCCTTATGAATCTCAGTGAGAGGGCAAGAATAGGGCTTTAATGACAAAATTTAGGCGACATTATCCTGCAGCAGATTTACTCCTAGGTGTCTTCTACCAGGACAGAGTAGCATTCTGATCAGCCAATACTGGGACAAACTCTGTGGAAAATATTTCAACCTTGCACATGGGAACTGTTGGTATTAGTTGATATACTGAATCCTTTCTATCTGTAATGTGACAGTATGCTTTTAATGCCAGCATATGAAGCTATCTTGGCAAACTGTGACAAGTAATTCAGTCACAGTTTACCAAAGTTATCAGATACATCTTTACTGGATCTTTTTTTTGCTTAAATCCTGAAAAAAAAAAAATTCTGTGCAACCTGACTCTTCTGAATTTCCCAAAAGGACAAACTATATCCATTTATCATCCCTCAGTCACAGGTTTCCAGATTTCCGAAGTCATTGGGAATAAAAGATTTCCTTTAGCACCTCCTGTGGACAGGTCAGAGTGCAAAGGAAGGGAAAAACATTCATCACCAATTTAGTCCTGGAGGGGGGATTGACTGCATTAGAGAATAAGAACTGACAACTACCTCACCAAAGAGTAGAGCACATGTCTGCTCCTACTGCTGCTACTTTACAAGTTGACCTTCACCTCAGCTCTTTTCACAGCAGCAGGTTTGACAGATGAGTGATAATGAGAGTCCAGATAGTGCACAGAACAGACTGCTGCTTGAGCTGCACAAAAGCCAGTCATCACAGAGCACTTGCCTGGCAACTCTCAAAGGATGTTGCACTTTCAGTCCTTTGATCATCTTTTTTTTAAACAGAGCAAGCAGAGTAAGGCTGGGACGATTTCAAAAGCATAATCTGTGGTCTGCTTCATTCTTCTCTTTTTTCCTCAATCCTCTTTCCTCACTATTGCTCTTTATGAGGCAGACTGCATATATTAAACTTTGACAAATGACAAATAAATCTTGCTGTTCAAAGAATGATCATAGAGTTAAGTTCACTTTCACAGGCACATCAAACTGTCAGATAATTTTTCTCAAAAATTTCATAAGAAATGTTATACAACTGCATACATGTGCATACACCAACACATTAAAGACATACACCTAATTAGACAAAAGACATTACTGTAATGTGTCTCTAGTTTATTTTCTCACACTGTAGAGATTAGACTCTTCTGTCAGCTTTCTAGTATTTAGAGAACCACACCACACTTGCACATCTTGGAGAGGAAATATTCATGTTGCGCATGACTGCCTTGCTTTCTTTGGCAGACTGAACGTGTTCACTTATCTTTTCCAAAGGGTGGCATCATTTTAGTGCTGGATTCATTCTATGCAGTAGTTTAAATTTTGAAACAGTGTGCAAACTTTAATTCTCACAGTGCCCTCCTGAGAACTCAGAGGGAACGTTATCTTTGGTTTTCAGATAGGGAAGGAGAGCTTTCATGCCCACTCGAATCAAGCTGTAGTGGCTCAATAAATTATTGCCCATTGGCTGAATTATGGTAATAATGTGAGCCCTTTTGAGCCCCTTTTATAATTAATTAAATCTCAGTAAGAGAGATCTAAATCAATGTACTGTTACTTTAGATATGGCATAAGCCAGAAGTACAATACCTGCATGCAATTGCAGACATTCAGCTGTCATTATGTGATCCCATGTGTGCATACTTGAGGAATGAAATAGACAAACGGTTTTCAACAGCAGTATCCATCTGTCCAGCTCAACTCTCTCCTGGGAAAATCTATCCTAAACTGCTGGACCTTGCACTGGAAATGCTGAACATCTGAATCCTTCATGTCTATTTTGTTGCAAGTAAGCTCTTGAAGAGAAATGGCAATAATATTTTGAAGTCTTCTGGTATCTTAAGCCACTGCAGCAATTTGCACCTTTAACAGATACCGAGTGATCCAGCTTTTCCCAGTATTATAAAATTAATCATTAATAAACAGAGAATCAGAGCTAACCTCTTGATCTGCAGCAGTTCTATACAATTCAAGGCTTGACAAAGACAAAGAGCATGATTTCTAGGCGTCTGCAAGTAAATGAGTAAAACTGTCAAAGTTTTACTGGGAATTCTGGGAATTCTTCTCTACATATTTTTTTTTTTTGAAGAAGAAGAAAATAAATCATGTCCATGAAATTATTTTATAACTTACACAGCAAATTTAAAGTAGCTGGTCAAAGGCTGGACACTTTTATTTCTGGAAATGACAACAAAGATACAAATTTGGCCTTCTAAATAGTGATTTGTTACAAAAAGAAAAGAAAATGACATTCTGGTTTACAGAATTTTGTATATGAAATAGCCTTTTTATATTGTAGCCTCTCCAGCCCATGGGCCTATCCATACATAATTTTCACAGTAAGGCACTGCCATCCCAGCTAATATGTGATATATAAAAACTATAGAGAGTGATTAAATGAGGCAAGGTGGTATAATGTTTATATCTAACAAATACATGCTAAAACAAGAAAGCAAGTACCGTGACTTTTTAAATGAAAAGAGGGTGAGGAAATGTGCCCTAGTACATCTGCAATTATGTTTATTGGAATATAAAGGACAGAATGGGATTTAAATTCTGACTTGCTGAGAAATATGAAACAAACTGATCTGTATTTATAAACATGCAAAACACAAATAGTGGATAAAATACACTGCATATATTTTACAGTGTAATAAATAAAGACTTAGGGGAGCCAGGCATTCCTTTGCCATAAAAGACATTGAGGATGAATGTCATAAGGCATTTGTAGAACCACGTAAGAAGCAGAATATTTTTATGCGACTCAAAATTAAATGCCATCTAAAAGGACAGGACAGCCCTACAGCAAATTGACCCTTAAACAACTGCTACCAAAACATTCCAGTTGATGAAATCACGCCAACATTAGAGTCAGCAAAGCAGCCAGACAGAGAACTCACCAGAAACGTGTCTTTTTTTTCTGTTGTTTTCTTTTTGTCAAGGTTACTTTCAAGGAAATGTATGCAGTATAAATAGGCAAGGAATAGATTATAATTTTATGAAAGAGAATCAAATGTAAACAGAAGGGACTGTGATGGAACATACCAGCACATTAAAGACACATACACATGCATTAATGTAGCAGGACAAAGTGTCAAATAAATTGCAATGGGATTCAGGTAAGATTCTTAGTAGGGTTTAAAATAGTGAGAATGTTATTTTTATGGGTTTTGTGCTGTTGCATTGTGGTTTGCTTGGGCTTATTTTCAGCATTATACAGCTAAAGGATAAGATAAAATCTGAATTTACAGAAAACTGATTGTGGAAGACATCCAATAATTTTCTAGGCTTTTTTTTTTTTTAACAAGATTATTGGATTTTTAAAATCTAGATCAGAAATTGGGATAAATATGATATATTTGGATTTCATTAAGATGCTTAGATTAGTCCATATTAGAAATTATTGGTTCATATAGGCAAGATGATGCTTTTCTTTAAAATTGCTTAGTATGAAATAACCTACTTATTGGTCTTTCAGGAGTGACCTGTACACAGAGGATTAGGTAGAACTACAGGAACATAACATGAAAGAGAATAAGGATGTCATAGAAGGAAGAAAGAAAATTTTTCAAGAAAAGTAATAGAGAAGGAAAGAATTTAGATAACAAAATTTGCAAATACATTCATTTAATAATTAAGAGTTTCTGTTAAAAGCAGAATCCATCTGTTGGAAGAGGCACAAGAAGAAATCCTGTCATACTTGTCAATATCGTATGTCTGCAAAAAAACCCAAAACCAAGTGTGACTCTGAAATGAATCAAACTTGTGTAAGGTGACTCTGTGGTAGACAGATTGAAGATTTAACACGATTTGAGAGGACACTGAGATAATTCAGAATTCTGAATATAAACTTTGGTCGTCCATGAAGAGACTCTTTGTTGCTTCATTCATTAAATGGGCTAAAGGGGTAAAGAATTTTAATACGCTCACTGGCAGAGTGGAACCAATTATATAAGAGAACACTAAAGAAATTTATATATTCATGAGTTCAAAGAAGCATATGTTTGCTTTCCCTGTAAAGCATGGTGGGTGGATGTGAGTCAACTTCAGTCAGAGGATCTGGTCAACTTTAATTCCCCCTGTGTTTACTAACACAGATTTCAAGTTTCTGTCTGCATATTGCTCTTTCCACAGAGCTCCTGCTTCATTCAGGGCACACAGTAAATAGTGGCACTGAATGAGCAATTAAAAGTGATTTCTATCTTCAGTGAAGATGCTTTGCCATGTATTATTTACAGCTCTTCCTCCAAGCTTCTGCACTAAATACAAAACTGTTCACTTACACCTAGGGCTCTCCATTGTGTATTAATTCAAAGGAATATTCCACAAAGATCACTCAATTAATTTTTTATAAGACCCTATCAATGAATTTCATGTATTTCCGAGGCTAAGTTGCAAGAAAATAAGAATCTCCTATCAAGTACTTGAGAAAATGCTGGAGTTTGCATCCAGATCCCAAAATACTACTATAACTGCAAAACTTCCTGCTTTGTGGATTACGCACCCAGATTTCTAACAAAGAAAGCAATAGTCCTCTGTCTAATGACCTTATTGTAAGTCTGTGATTCATTCCATACCAGTCTCCTTTCTTCTTAAATGAGGCATAACTCCTGTGAAAGATTACCAAGTGATTACGTGATAAAGAACTACAATACATACACAGAAGATGGTAGTACAAAAAAAAAAATTGAACCAACAGTCTTGTTCCATGATTTCCTAACTTGATTGTTTCCTAGAGAAATCCAGTGTTCCCAAAATATACGTATAATTCATCTGAATCTTAACTGGAGTTCAGGTAAGAATATTTTACTTTCTCTGCAGTGAAAGGAAAATTTCCTTCCAGAATGGTGTTATATTAACATTGTACTTGGAATTCTTTTGTTACTGATGGCCACTTTCAAGTATGAACAAATATTTGAATTCAGAGAAATGACTGGGCAACACATCCAATAGAATATACATTAAGAGTACTTTGTCATTTGCTATCACTCAAAGTCTCTACTGATCCTTGGAGGTCAAAAACTCATTTCCATGGGGAAACAGGCAGAGACCTGAGTATTAAAGATCACTAAGGTTTAGAGCTACATAATCTTATTAGTAAAGACACCAAATTCAGAGACAGTATTTTTCCAGATATGTCCAATTAACATTCAGCAAGAATGATGGATAAATTGGACTGATTTATATTTTACATCAGAACTGTTTCTCTGTGTATAATTTGTTGTGCTGTACAGTTTTTTCCCCAAAACCTGTGTGTTTGGTTTTCATGGAAAATGTAAGGATTTTTTTTCTATCGAAAGAATTAATATAGGAGATCGTCATATTTGGATGCCACAGTAAAATGCATCAATTAGGTAAATCTTAGATTTAGTTTTCAATTGGAGTTCATTACAAAAATACCGTTATTTTCTATTGATGAATAGAGAAAAGCATAATACTGCTATAATTCTATAGAGGAGCTGAGAGACAAAATTTTATGGAATGGAAACCACTGATAGGAATTGGTGCTTTCTTGTGAAGTTTTCACAACCCACCCAGTAGAGTTTGCACCATATGAATAATTTATAGAAATATTGTCCACTGAGAAATGTCATACTTTGCATGTTTTGGTACAGCTAGGAAAAGGCATCCATCCACATGTTCATTACCTTCACTGAAATTGTCTGTGAGTGATTCCTCAGCTGCCTCGATTTGTTTCATCACTAAACAGTTCAAATGCCCTAAGGATGTCTGGAAATAGCAGGATAGATGCATAACAGAGTTTATCATGTAGAAAAAGGGAGCTATTTTGGCATGCCTGCACTCAAAGGGGGCATCCCTTCCACTGAGAAAAAGCACTTGTTCAGGTAGAATGAATTAGCTGCTATTGCAAGCAGAATGAATTAGCTGCTATTGCAAGCACAGTAGCCCTAGGAATTTGTCTGGGGACAATCACATCGATAAATGCAGATTTAAGTGATGTGGTTTCTGGACTGCTCATACAGGACAACACAGACGGAGAGACTTGTCTGCTCCCATCAACTCTGTTTCTCCTTTCCCTACTATTTTACACATCACTGGTGATTTCTAGGTTTCAGTTAAGATCTAGCTAAAATTTGGAAGGAAAAAAGAGGTACCTCAGATTCTTTGGCTGCTACCTAGCTCTCAACCTCAACATTATATTCCTCCTCATACTTCTGCCCATCCCAGTGTAATCCCATCATATCTTTTCTTATCACCTCTCTCAAAACTCAAGTTACATGTACATTTTTTAAAAAGAATGATCCTTTCTTTGAATTAACTCTAAGAAATCAGGCTAACAATAAATCTACAGAGAATTCAAGAAGAAAAAAAATCTCAAACTACTGAACAATGGGTCTTTCTAACCATAAAGCCTGTTGTTCATTAATAAAACCCAAGCTTTTGGCTTTTTCAAGGAAAGATGTTGTTGGTCTTATAGTCATTACCATTTTTAAAGAAAATAAAAAGGAATCCCTTGTAAATAAATACTATGTAGCAGTGGAAAATGGAAGTGAAAAATGCATTAAATCATTTTAATACACTAAAAGAAATAAAAGGAATACAGGTACTACTGAAGTGAAAGACATAATTTAAGGGATAGTAAATGCAGCTGTCTCTTCATTCTGAAGAGAGGAGACCTGAAAAGGAGAGAGGAGGAATTCAAATTACTGGAATATAATTAAAAATTTGGTGACTCAGTCTGCAATGTCTGATGAAGATGAGAAATTACTAAGCAAAAAGTTTAAAAGTTCAGTTAAAGCGGTTCACTTTGAAATTGCCCAATCTTGCTACATTCTAAGAGGGTGAAATAGAAAATTGATTATTCTTCCACTGAAGCTGTGCAGCTTCACGATGAAAATCAAATTCTAAATTACATTAGAGAAGAGCAAAAACATTTCAGAAAAAGATGATTTTCATATAACAAATCTGAGTTTGGAAAACTCTGACAAAGGTGAGAGTGTTATAAATTCAAAGACAGCAGCATTCTACTGTAGTTAAACTGGTTTATAGCTAATGGAAGAGTATTTTCTGTGGGAAATTCAGGATTTACCGAGGTCAGTACAATTTGGATTTAGACTATCTCTTGTCGTTAAGTAAACCGATACTTTTGTTGTTTGTAATGACAGTCCCTGAAATCACAGACTTCATTTTATGTATAAGGATTTTCTTCCTTTCAGATCCTTGTAGTAATAAGTATATCCCTATATACTCTAGAAACTGCAGCATTAATAATTTCCTATAAGTACTTGCAAAGACTGGTATTGATTTAACTTAGAAATGTGTATATTCCTAAATTTATCTAAAGTACAAAGGTGCTGACTTCTTCCTGCACAGTAAAGGCACCTTACTGTAAAAGTCTTGGAAGCACTTCTGGCCATCTGCATTACATTGTAACACTACATTACAATCTTCTTTCAGGAACTGAAGAGGAAGAAATTGCTTGATTTTGCTTAGCACATTGTTTTCATGCTTAGGCAATTTGATATATACATTGAAGTTTATGTCATGAGAGGCAGTTATTTAAAATCTCATTAGAAATACTTTGATGTTTCAGCAACAAATTTAGAAATACAGGGTTGTATCAATAAATACTCATTTTGACTGAGAAAAAAATAGACTTGAGATTCTAACTGGCCCTTGCAAGTAGAAATATGGGCTAAATAGCTTCTAGAAAATCAGTGCTGTGTTAGTAAAAGTGATCTTTAAAGTCACAGGACTATATCTAGACATCATGGTCTCATTTTGTTGACAAAAACTAACTAGGTTTCAAACTTGAGCCTTCAGAGAGAAAAAAATGTTTCATGAAGTTGTGTTCCTCAAACAACTTTGGCTTAGAAAATGTCCGGGTTCAGCTGCCAAGTAGTGATCTATCATTTTCTTTTAACTAGGCTTATTTTCAGAGTTTCTGTCTCTGAAACTTATTGATGTCTGCTCAACACTGTTATTTACCCGATCTGTTGTGTTTCTAAGATTTCAGTATCCTCTAACATATCTCAAGTTACATTTGGCTAGGCAGATCTCCCAAAAAACAGCAAAAAAGGGACATGAGATACTTCTGAAACCATTGACCGTCAGAAGTGGTCTATGATTGCTGCATCTTTGCTCAGGCAGCTTCAGTTTATGGAGGGGGGAGAAGATTGAAGGAAGTGATTTAGTTTCATTTCCATTGAAGTAGGTGTGAAGCAGTGTTTGAAAGCCAACTATGGTGTAAGTATTTAAACCACAAGAGGTTTGTATTATCATGCTTTCTTTTCCCCCAGACTAGAGGCTGCATGCTAACCTAGTCAACCAATACATTTGGCAGAGAGGTGCGTTTTACCAGCGTTACATCTCAGCTGTTATTTCTGAGTGGTTTTTGCAGTCCATGGCCTGGACTAGAAGATGTTTCATCTCATCCTGAGGGGACAACAAAATAAGCACAAGAAGGTCTCATCATCTGAATTGCATGAAAATTATGGAATTAAACTCAGAATTCAGAATACATCTGATCAACAAGAATCTGGATGAGATCATTGCCTTGGGGAGGCTGTCACCCTTCACTGCTGCAGCTTGACATGTTTCCACTCACAGTCCTATAACCTTATTTATGACAGTTCATTGCTGCTTGTCCCTGTCCAAAACGCATATGTAGTGGTAGTGGAGAAATTATTGGCATGCAACATCCCAAAGAAGGATGTCTTTGTTCATGAATTAACCATGAAGAGACCTCCTTTGTGGTACTGTGCCTTTCCTTTTGCTTGTCCATGCATCCTCACTCAGCTGTCCAAGAGAATTCACAGTTAGATATTGAAAAATTTACAACCCCAAATTAGATTGAATTTTAACAGAATCTGCATACTACCACATTAACCAAAGTGCACCCAAAGACAGGCACTTCCACTGGCTTGCCTTCACCTGACAGAAAGTATTGTCAGAAACTCCTGCCCCTTAGGCTTGTCTACACCTGGATCTCCTGCAAGGCTCTTCTCTTTTTCAGCCAAAAGGTGTCAAAAGCTTGTTCCTTACATTTTCAGGACCTCAGACCATGTGTTTGAAACATAGAGATTTTATTAAATTATTATGACAGCTTTAATAGCTGTCTTCTGCAAATTCAGTGAATAGCTGGTATGCAAATCCAATAGAATCTAAGCAAAAGCCAGGAAAAGAGAAATAATTTTCATCACATGGTTGCAAAAAGTAATTTTTCATTTCCATGGGCTATTAAACAATTAGGATTCATGGCTGCATAACAAGGAAGGGATATAGCATCAGATAGAACATCTTGCAAAGATGCAATCTGAGTTGAGCCTGCATAAAACTTGCATTTTATGAATTATTTTCTAAATCTGGGAATTGTAAAACAATGCAACTTTTCTTCTTTTCACACATAACTCATCTCCTTTGGTTGAGAAACACTACTTTCCTTGGGAAAGGAGTTCATAAAAGCAGGGAAATTTTGGAACCAAAATAAGATTATGGCCATTCAGGCTGATTGGTTGCCTTGGTTTATGAGTAAGTTCTTGAGGCATCAATAAAGAGGATTGGTCATCAGGTTCTCTGATTAACTAGGGAAGCCTCCAGGCAGGAAACTGTTAAAATTTGTCAGGTGGTAAATGTGATGCTCAGAAGATTTGACATCCATCGTTCCCTATTGGGATCTAAAAAGAAGGAAAGTTGGTGTCAATGTAACTTGGAAATTACTATCAAACCTACACCTGGTAGCTTATGAGGAAATGGGAGTTCAGAGAGGTAAGTTGTCTCCTAAGGAAGTAGATTTTCATTCAGTTAATATTATTGATTTAAGTTGTTTTAAATCAGCATTTTCCCCCCAACAGTCTATTCTGTCAGACAATTTAGAAACAACAGCAAGAACAATTGAGACTTTAATTTCAGCTTCAAGTATTTTTCCTGAGGATCTTGTTAGGGCATCAGAGAAACAAACATTAAACAGGTAAAAAGATGGGTTATTTGGAAACTAATGAGTGGGAGTAGAAATTGAACTAAAACCCAAAGTCTGTGGTACTCAGTTATTTTTTTAGCCTGGAGTTTTATTGATTGACATTGTTGGGGGATAGAGCTGTTGGCAGCACACTGCTTTCATTTACAGCACAGAATTCACAGACTTTTTAGGTAGAAAGAAGAGAAGAGACATGAAGAAAAAAGCAATGTTTTCTGATGGATGTTTTTTCACACCCCAGTTTTCACTTGCTACAATACAAAAACCAGAGTGCACAAGGTTATATGGAAATAAATGTCAGTTTAATTCATATCAAATGGGAATCAGAAGGAAAATGCCCTGCAAGTGAAAAAATTGGCATCCACATTTATAACAAAATATTTAAGAGAACAAAACAAGGAGAGCTCTTGATCTGTAAATGCTGTACTTACAGGTGCTTTATCAAGAAGATTATTTTGCACCAAATGTCTCCTGTGTCAAGATGTTTATGTCCTTGACATGATTTCTTGCAGTAATTGAGTATGTTTAGTCAAACAGAAAGGTGAAAGTTAAGCTACATCTTCTGAATCTGTAGTTTTTAGACAGTGCAAAACCTATCAAAGGAATTTAAGAGCAGAAGACTCAAATAATTGCTACTAGTTGAAGTAAAATGTTAAATGCTGTTCTTTTTTGAGACAAAATCTTATGTGGCTGCTCTTATGAGCTGATAGTGTATTGTTGCACGTCCTAAGCACCTCACAGTGGCATGGAAAGCTATCTTTCTGTTTAAATGTCTTTAAACAAATCCTAAAACATATTTGAAACAAACATTGAAAAAACCCTTAGACAATCCTCATATGTGTGCTGCAGAATTACAGCTCCACTTCAGCACAATAATCCAGCTATTTTGATACATTTTCCACTTTCTGGACTTCAGCTGGATACAGGGAAAGTTTTATAGGGAGCAAGAGAGAAACAAAACAGGAAGCAAGAAAGATAGATGTGTTATGTCAGAATATTTCTAAGCCACAGTTCTCTTTTCTTGTTGTATCAAGAGTTTTCATGTTAGATGCAGGATCAAAGGGTCTCTCTCAAGTGAATTTAAGTGTTATCACAGGACAAATGCTATAAACTTAGTTCTATCAGTCAATTACAATTTTCTCTGTACGTCCAGATTCCCACATGTAGGACTAAATATGCATCCCTGGACAGTTTTCTGTGTAGGCAAATTTCCTCAGGTTTCCTTAGTTATGTCCACTCTGGAAATTCTGAAGAAAACAAATAAAAAGGCACCGCCAGTTCATTTGAACTTCCAAATATAAAGCATCCTAGGCTACACTCTATGAAAATCTCTTGATTTCCATACTTCCCCAAGAAATGAACACAGATAATTGACAGATTAGTGCTAAAGCATGCATACTGTGTGTTCAGCACCTGGGACAGGTGTGCATCCAGACCACTTGCAGGCTGCCTATTCAAGGCACATTTATTCCACTCTTTTGGGTATATCAGATTCCTTGCTTGCATGCAAATCCACAAAGTTTCTGTCAGAGCAATCCCTGCTGATACTGCATCTTATGGGATCCCACTGTCATCAGCTGCCTTCTAACTGGCTGAGTAAAGACAGAAATATTTTGATTGGGAAAGGGTTCTAGTTGAAACTTGTCAATATTTGAGACTCAAGCAATTACTAATATATCACTGTGTACTTTAAAATGAACTAAGTACACTGAAATCCCCAAATATGTACTTCCAACATTAATAGATATTCTTATCAGGTTTACAATGTGTTATTTGTTTTAAAATAGCAATGACTGCTGAAAGCCTGTCCAGATCAGAGATGTTATTTTTTGCTGTCATTAAAAAGAAATATATGGCAAAAATATCCAACAGAAAGAAGACATTTTTTTTAAGTTAGGGGAAAAATGCTGAGAGACCCCTTCTTTACTCTTGCTCTTTTATTCAGCTTATTTTCTTTACAAATTTTATCCTTCACTTAAATTCTCGTCCCTTCAGATTTAGTCATCTTAATGTCCTTTACTATTTTTTTCTCCCCTCTTCTTCTCTCCAATGAATTTGTTTTCTCTACCAGCTTCTTTTTGCTCATTCTGTTGTCTTCCTTGAAGAACAACCCCTCCTATTTCAAGCCTTATCCTTCCTCTTCTCATTTCTCTCCCTCCCTGTTAGAAAACTCTGTTATCTATACTATTCATACCACTGTAGGCTGAGAAATTCTTGGATCAGGCAACTGCCTTTACTATTTCTTTCATGTTGTCTTAACTTTCCTTATCTGTCCCTAGCTGTGATGGAATGAGAGAACACAAACCAGATCTGAGAAGGGCTAATGAGAAGAAGATGAATCCTGTTCAGCACAGCAGTCACTAAACGCTATTGTAGACGAGTGAAGAAATTTCAGAAAAACCCTTTGCTTCTTGCCTAACAGTCTTATTTCCACACAAGGTTTCAAGCAGGTCTCTGAGATGCCCTAATGACAGAAACAAAGGATAAAGATTCATGTAGAATACAAAATCTGTGCTACATCCACTGATAAAGCTAAAGTACTTTGGAACTCATCCTTTCATTACTGTCTTGCAATTTGGTACCTCTCCTTCAGATGATGCTTGAAAGCTTCTTTATATTCCCAGCTACAGCCACACTAAAAGTTATTTTGCTTGTCTCTACAAAGCTTGCCCCTGCCATTATCTCACTCCAGTCTTCTTTTGCTATTTCAGACTGCCACAGTGCAGTCAAAGTTGTAAAATCACTGTAGCCTCTTGGACCTCGAAAGAACAACAGATTTTGAAAATAGTAACTACATGCTAGCACACTGAAGGATCACTGAAGCAATCTGGAGGTGTAGTAGCTCTCGTTTAGGTGCAGTTCATGCAGTCTCACTTCCTGAGAGTGCAAGTACAGCCCATCTCTGGGTAAAACACACTTTTGGTACTGGCACAGGAGTAAAGGGGATCCCATGAGGGTCTCTTTCCGATATGCAATATGAGAAGGAAGTGAATACGTGTTAAGGTATGTATCAAAACATAAGTAATAAAAAAGAAAAACTATAATTTTGGAAGTTTTAAGGTTTCTGGGAAAGAACTGGGAAGGAAAGCCAGGGTTCAGGGATCAGAATTAACTTTTTTGTAGCATATGCTATGACTATTCCTGCAATAGATGTGACCTCACAACATTAAAAAGTCCTTCCAATAACAAAAAAAAAGTGGACAAATAAGAAAAAATGCAATGGTGTAAGAAACACTTTATTTTGTTTACTCAGTAGTACAGTTTAAAAGGAAAATTTTATAGTTTTTAGGCTGATTTTATAAAATACAAAAATTGCATAAAGATAATAATACTTTATAGTTTGAGACTGTCAGTTCTAACCATTACCTTTTATAGTTGCAGGAATGGATATAGTGGTCCTGAATGTTTAGAAGAATAATCTGACAAACTGTTAGAGGATATAAATTAGTGAGGTTTCTTTTTTAACAAATTAGTTTGTGAAATGTAAATTTGACAAATAGACCATTGTAAGAATCTTACAATGAACTGGAAAAATCAGGCACATAAAAGAGACGTCTTATTTGTAGCTCAAACCCCAGCATCTGCCCAATTGTCTTTAGGAGCAAATTTGAAAAGAATAAAGCATCTCAGAAAGTGCAAGTAAGCTCAGTATCTGTGTGGTTCACAACGTGTCTCAGCAAACTGTTGTTTGCTATACATATGTCAGGAGTTAATTTTCCTGTCACTCTCAAGAAACTATTTTTATATAATTTATTTTTTTCTGCTATCACAGATCCCAAGAATTTCAGTTAAAGATCAGGAATCTCTGCTGGGTGCACACAAAACAAAAAGACAGTGTCTGCCTCTGGTTTATGAGAAGTCAAGGATGCTGTCAAGGGAAGACAAAGATGCATTAAACAATAGCATTCAACAAGGTAAGCAGCAGGGCAGAGCTCTCTGAAGCATCTTTGTCATCAACAGCCTCTGCAAACCTCTCAGCCATGGTAAATTTAATTCAGGGAGGAGAGGAAGGTTACATGGTACCAGAGTGAGCTCTTTTAAAGCATGAAGGGCACTGTGGGAGAAAGCATAAAAACTTGGTTTGAAAATCAAAGAAAAAGAGTGAAAGAAGATGTTGCACACACAGGAATCAGCCTCAGGATCTCTGGCTGGAAGAAGTAGTAATGGTCAAGATGAAGAAAGGATGTATAAGCCTTGAAAACAAAGGCAAGTAATTTCTGATGTAGTAAAGAGGTGGGAACTTTAGGAGGCTGAGAAAAGGGGTTAAGTGCTTAGAATAATAGAGCAGCAAAAATCTTTAGACAACTGTATTCTAGAAAAATGAGTAAAAAGTATGTTGTAAGAGTGTTGCCTAATAACAAAAGGAAAAAAACTCTTGCAACAGACTTAAAGTGATAAGACACAAAAGCAATTCTTTAATGAAAGGTTTCAGGTGTGCAAAATATGGCATTTCACAAGCATGATACAGGTTTTCTATGATTTTTATGAGGTTAATTAGTTAGTATATCTAGCCAGTACATCCAACAGGAAATAAGTTACCCCAGTAACCCACCCCTGGGTCAGCCCTTGGAGCTGGTCCAGGGGGTTTTTTTGCCCTATTTTCTTGTTATGTCTTTTGAGTTCTCATAGAAAATAAGATATCCTTGTCAGGAATTTTCTTCTTAAGAATGAGACTAAAAAGAATTTCAAGAATGTATTCATAAGAGTTTACTAAACTATGAGAGAGGGCAGAAAAAATACTAGGAGCTACACAAATATATATTAAAAATCTACAGGGCTAAAAATATATGAAAAAGGTATAAAAAGAAAAAAAATCTTTAGGCATCAAGGGGAATGAATAGAAAAGATTTTTCAGTCATTCAAATACAAGGTAAATAGACTTTTTTTGGGGAAAGTTTTCGGTGAAGAAATCAATGGTGTCACCTGTTAGATGAATTGTACAGAAAACATCTGCCAGACTTGAATACAACCTGGAGATCAGAAACTAGGCACACGGTCTAGATGACAGGCTTAGAGAAAGCCAAGATAATGAAGTTTTTTACAGGGATGGAGAAAGAATTCAGTGAAAAAGCTGGACTGCAGAGGAAGATTATGAAGATAAAGGGACATTGCATCATCCATCATTGTTCTACAAGTCACATAAGAAAAACCTGTGCCAATAAAATAGTGTCCAACTTTGTGAATACCTAGCTGAGGCCACCTGAGTTACTTGTAAAAGTTTATTTGATCTGAACCAAATAAATATGGCTTGTAATAAGACAATACTTGGAACATGAATATTTATTTGTAAATAAAATACAATTTCATTTATACCATACAAACACAAAATGCCATCTGAAGCAAATTCAATCCCTGTTAGATTTCAAATTATTTTTACTCCCCAGCAATGAAAACTAAACTACACTGTTAAGTGAAGTCTTACATTCAAGGCTAAAACATTGCAACCATAATTATTGTATGACCTGAGGTCACCTAATGTAGTCCTTTCAAGTACTTCATGGATGGAATGATCTTAGAGAGCAAAGTTTAATTATACTCTTACCAGATGTTTTAACAGACTTTCACTGCTTTAAACCAAATTATAAGCAAACTTTTTTAATTTTCAAGGCTGAAAAATATTATCTTTTAAAATCTAACAAATCTTAATTCTGCTGATGAATATGTGGTTGGCATTCCAGTCTAATAAAGTATTTGAGTCTTAAAGTCTCCTTTTCAGAATGAGGAAGAAATAACCATTTTATATATATATATATATATGAAACTTTATATAATTATACATATACACACATATATGCATCTATATGTGACACATATACATAAATATGATATCCATATACAGCACAGATACAAATTATTTCTTATAAACTATGTCTAAATGAATACAGATATTTCTGATCATAGTAATGGAGCACTGTAAAATCACACTTCTTTACTAAAGAGTTTGAATATGAAGTTTACATATGTATCTGCTGAGTAAATTTCAAAAGTCAGTTATTCACTATTTAGTTAAGATTATGATTTGATTCTAAGTTCACAAAGCACTAAAAGATGCTATGAAATCTGTCTTTACTCAATAATGTTGACAATGACCAGACACATTTTAAAATATATAAAGTTATATTTTATTCCAGGAGATACTACTTGAAACTGTAAACATAACCAGTTCCTGAAACTGGAGTGAGTAATGAGAAAAGTTCTGACAGACAAAAAGTCACTCTACACACTTCAAGAAACAGCCTTTGTCTAATCTATGTGATTATAGAATATGTCTAAGTTATACTGCAGTTTTTAATAGTCCATATAATGCTCTTTTTGCATTTCAATATCAAGGCAGTGAGTGTGGTAAAATTGGGTTAAAGGTGTCCTGAGTGCAAGGTTATGGCTGTGCTTCCCCAACACCTGATGGCTGTTTGCACATTAGGTGTGAGAACAGAGTGAGTCAGAGCTGCCTCACTCAATGGTTAGTAACAGCCCAGCACAGTGCATCTCTTTTGCACTTGTCATTACACACAGGAAAGAAAGATTGCCAAGTTCCTAGTCTATGATTCTGACTGAAAAAAAACAAAAATAATGAAACTATTGTGTTCCTGGTCACTACTGCAGTTCCACATAGTCAACCGTGATGGTCAGTGACTATCTGCACCTCTAAAGCATTCCCAGGCCTGATTCTCCCTCCCTTTGCCACACACAGTGTGATCTGCTGCTGTGAACCCCTTCATCCCATCACGTGCTGCATTAGTGAGTACAGGGCAGGTGTCCTTCCTGGGGCTCTGGGTGGGCTCTCCCATCTCCATCACCTCAGCCACTGGGAAGGGCAGGATGCAGTGAGAAGGTTTCTTTTGGGAAACAGAATTTGAAGCAAATACTTCTGTAGCAGTTATGTTTCTATCTTGATATACTTACAAACTATAAAACCAACTACTTTTAATACAGTTTTTCAATGAAGTTGATTGTAATCCTGAGATTCTTTTTGAGGAGTACTTTCAAATCTGCTTTTCAAACTGACTTCTTAAAATTTCCATGCTTAAATTTGTCTCTTTTTTGAGTACAGATTTCTACCACCTTCAAAAAGCATTTGCTAGTAATAATAGAGTAACAGTGGCAGGAAGAATAACATGGGAAAAAGTGGTGACACGTTTGCTTTCAGTTTTTTTCACTCAGCAGTGGTGAGACATCCTCTGAATTTTACAGGCCTTGCTGATAGAAAAGAAAGCTTCTTCTACCAGCAAGGCCCGTAAAATAAACTATGATGTTGCATTTTTTAAATCTCTAAATCTCCAAAAACCCCCAAACCCTGTGAACATTGGAAGACAGAAATGAAAGGTGCAGATGGCCTTTTCTGTATTGTCAGGATCCTGAGTAACCTGGATATCATTGTGTACCCCTGCTCTAGTGATGCTCTGTTCATGTCTGTGTCAGTGTATGTTAGCAAAGAAAAAGACTCTCTTTTTCAAAGTAACCCAAGTTCTAAGTATGAAAGCCTGGACAGCAGAGCCCTAATATCATACATCTTTGAAATTATTATTTCTCCTCTCCACTTAGATGAAATATCTATGATAGTATTGGAGACAAGAAATGAAAAGCATGGAGTTATTTTAATAATGTTTAACAACAACTGATCTGCAATGGGCCTTGTGCTCCAGCATTTGTTGCAGGCTCTTTGTTAAAAGAAATGAAAATGAAAATGAAATGAGGAGAGTGAAGTGTAAGAGAATGCAGTGTCAGCAGGCCAAATGTAACTCCTCCTCCTTCTCCTCATTAGGAACTCCTAATCTGTATTTAACCCCTATAATTTAAGAACTCATCAGAGTTAAAAGGACAAATTCAGATATCTTTGTCTATGAAATCTCATTAGCTCTATTGTTTAGAGGAGAAATTTTAGTAGGCAAAGACAGTGAACAACAAGCTTTTCTAAAAAATTTGAAACTAAAGAGCCACTTGATCAACTGTATCCTTTAAGTGACAATTAGGTAGTTGCAACTCAGTTAACAAAAAAAGAAATCAAAAATCATCTCTACACCCTGCTCTTTTTTAAATTTCTTCTTTAAAATTTTGAATTTAAAGTAATTTTAAAATATGCAATTTATAGAAAAGTATTTTCCTTGAAAATGACAGCTGTTTACCAAACATTACCTGTATATTCTGCTACCATATTTCAAATGCTAATAAGCACACCCAATTACCATAGAATATGACAGTTTCAGCCTTTATTTATCAATTCTATGAACTTAATATTTAATCATTTCTATTGTTTATTTGATATGCTTTATCACACCAGAGAAATATATTAAAAATGATAATGCCTAAGAATAAATAATACAGATCCCCAGATAAGTAACCATTTATTAATAAAAAATATTATTTTTGAACTTAAAATAGCAATAATTTCAGCAACAAAACTCTTGCCTGAAGCCATTGCAGATTTGCTTAATAGTAACAAAACAAACACGAAAATAAGGAACCTATAATCTGTCCCTTATCACCCTGTGAAGTAACTCAATTCTTGTTGACATAAAAAGGAAGAAAGGATTCAAAAGTTGGCACAGGAATGTGAATATCTTTCGCACTGTCCCTTCCTAGATGCAGACCCATACAAATGTAATAATTTTTGGGGTGGGTGGAAAAATTTAACTCAGCGATATTATCAGCAATGTTTCCTAACAAACTTCCAGTAAAGCCATTAGAAAATGTCAAAGTCCATACCATGTCCCCTTTCATTCCCAAATTCTGCATGTCTATTAGATGATAATAGTCCATTTCAGACAACAACTGACAAACTGTAGGTCAAGAGACAAGAAACCTCTCCAGTCACCAAAGTTATAGTTTCAAACTGTTCTTAGTTTCAAACAATGCAGCCTTTATATTATCAATGACTAGCATTTGTGATTTAATAATTCATCTTGAATCACGTCATCCTTAATAATGACAATTATATGCACTATCTTTCCTAAAATGTCTGTAAGTAATTTATGTCTTTATCAAATATCATTTATTTTAAGTTAAACAGAAATTTATGTCAGCAAAGATTCTCTGGGCTGTAGATTGTAACACTTAAATACTTAAAAGTATTTGATTCTCAAATTCAAACAGAGATTGTCAGATTTAACCAAGTTGCATTCATACAGCCCATATAATTTCTGGTTTTTAGGACATGGGCATCTAACATCCTCAGAATTCTGGTTTCATTACATAGTCCCAAAAGTTTCAAATTCTCTTCCAGGCAATTCTGGAAAAAAGAATTAAAATTCATATTTCAAGCTTCCTAGCTAACAAATTCATCACTGAAAATAATTGCAAAAAAAACCCTGTACAGCAAGAGACTATAAGATGAGTTTTGAATTGTTCCTTTACATTTCAAAAAATGTTCACATTGAACGTCCTGTTACATTTTTCTAGGCATGACAGCAAAAGTGTGATTGGCTGTCTTGGTTTGTTAAGATAAAAGAAAAAAGAAAATAGTTCTCTCCTTTTACACCTTCTATGTGCAGACAAAGAGTTTTCTGTTCCTTCTACTCCTCTGTCAAGTGTAAAATAGTCTTGGCAAGCAGACATGAAAGTTTATACTAAAAATCCACAGATAATCTGGCAATTTAGCTGGTCTGATAATGATACTTTCCCTGGCTGTCACTCAGCGCAGAGCATTGTCTTTTACACCTAAAATGAGTCAGCAGCACATTTTACCACTGCCTTCCTTTCTTAATCTGCTCACTCAGTCTTTCTCCAATGTTATCAGCACTTATTCCTAGGCATGCACAGGAGAAAAGTAATGGCTATGTCAGCATATATTGTTCAGCTAAAAGATAAAGCTGGTTTCACCACTGCACATGTTGCTTTTACTTACTTGCACTTATTACTCCACTATAGCCTGACTTTCACTCTTCGGCCATGAAATTGAAAATATGTCATCTTGAAGTCTGTGATGTACCTGAAAGGTACTTTCTTTCTGACAGTTTTGACTTGTCTTGTTTCTTTCCAGCATTCTTTTTCCTAAGCACTTCTTCAGACTCTTCTGTTGTTGTCAACTAGATGGGAGAAAAATGAAACCCTAAGAACTGTTGGTCTTTTCTGTTGCTCTGAAACCAAAACGAAAAATAAGAATACAGCAGCATGATATCAGCAACTCAATGCTTCTTTTTCTATTATCCTACTGACTCCACAGTCAAATCTTTTCCAAATCTTCCTCATGGCAAGATGGCTTCTGTTTTTAATGCATATAAGACATCTTATGAGATTAAAAAGGATATTTTATCCACAACTTTAATCCCCTTCCCTATTGTGAGGAAAAGGGTTTTTCCTTAAAGAAGAAAAAAATCATGCGTTAAATTTTTCTGATTCTCAAAACCAGCTATAGATTGTCCTATATCTTGTCTAACACAAGTTGCAACACTTAGCGCTCTGCCATCTTGTGGAAGTCCAAGAGTCTGCCTAATTACTGCCAAGGACTCCATGCAGAGCTTTATTATGACCTCCACCTAGCGGTGTTCTTGTGCACAGACAAAGACTACGACTGATAAGACTACACTAAGACTACTCTAAGACTACTGGCTACCATACAGTGAGAATTCCTTAACTACCATCACACAGACAGAATATGGCATCATATAAACAGGAAAGATGTTCACCACAGTGTTCCCCAATCACCTGGGTCATTGCACAGTTTTTACCTATTATTGTAACAGGTAAACAATACCCTATAAGGTCACAAACTCTAATCCTCACTCTCAATAGGTCCAGAAGGCCACAAACCCACAATTCCTCTCTCCCTGCCCATCCCTGGTTGTCGCGTCNGATCTGGATATGCTCCCACAGTCACCTCTGGGCCTAGAGAAGAGGCTCATCGTAGCATTCAAGGCCTACTTCTCTATAACACACATAGGTTAACCCTACATAGCACCAATATTAATTGTCTGAATTTGAAACTGAAAAGTTGGATTGTTTCATTTTGAGGAAACTTCTCATAAAAATCAAATAAAACAGAAGCTGCTTTTTGTTTCAACAATTGTATATGACCCAGATCCAGAGTTTAGTATTGACAGAGATGAGTTAAAATACTATTTGTCAGAATAATTTACCACAAGCTAAGCATCTAAGGAGCTCTGTCCTTAAAAATTATTATTATTTTTGACAGGCAATTACCTTTTGTGAGAGACAAAGGCCATGTCTGTTTACTGAAATGATATATTCTTTTTCTTTTTTACTCATGCATATGTACAGAGGCAGAATTCTGATTCACATGTCATGAACAGAAATACAAGGAGAATTTATTCTGTTGAATCTTCATCATAAATGCACAATGAACTAAGAAGCAGCTGCCTCACTTTACAAATTTAAAATTGAATATGCAGGGCTAGCAGATGGAATAAGCTTTTTAATTTTAAGCTAAACATGTTTGAACTAGGAACTTAGAATACATGAAAGACATTGAACTTCAAATATAAACTTTGCAGAGACACATTTCATAGTGGGATCATCGTTTCATGTTGTTAATGTTTGCTCTCTCCATTAAGGCCGCAGCAATTGTAAACAGCTGTAACACGTTAATGGCAAAAAAAGCAGGCACTTCCCTGACCTGCCTGTATGGTTTTGGGTGTTATCTACACAGGAAAGTTGGAGTGCCAGTCTGGGAATTTACTGCATAATAACTGTTCTACACAGCTGTTCTCCTCTAGAGTGAGCATCCTAGCTGCATCTTAAATAGGATTTTATTGTGTGGTGTTTTCTTCTCCTGTAATGCAGAGCCATCCAATTCACATTCAGTGAATGTGAATTTTGCTTCCCAAAAAATGCTAACAGTTCTTCAAGCTGGTCAACAACAAAACATTAAATCATTAAAATCATTAAAATATTAAAAATTATACCCCCTTCCACCAATTTTTTTTTTTTTCACTTCAAAAAATACAAAATATTCTATATTATGTGATAGGTAGATGTAAGTTAGGAGAATGTTCATAGCATTTTTGCAGAGGATCTTTTTTCAGGGGACAGAAACTGCCCAGTGCTCATGCACAGTCAGTACCTCAAGAGATGCTCAGGGTCAAAAATACTTTAAGCATACTAATTTTTTTTCCTTCACCAGTACAGATCAGTTATACACTTGCAAACAAGTCTATGAAGGGAGTATGACTACTGAATATAAACACATCATTCTGCTGACTCTAACTCAGTTATGTTAGTTTTACTGAAGGATTTTATTGCTCAAAGAATGTAACTTTTATTTCTGCAGCTGCTCTGTAATGATTGTGTCAGTTTTTCTTGTAAAAGCAAATTTAAGTCTCTCAAAACAAGTACTAGTAAAATTAGATTGATAACATATAGCAATCTAAGTCACAAATGTATTTGAAATCAGCTTCTGTTAGTTTGTTAAGGACAATACACTTGTGTTTTGTAATTGTGAATATCATGAGGTTCAACAGGACCAAATGCAAGGTGCTGCACCTGGGTAGGTGCAACCCCTAATATCAACACAGTTTGAGGGATGAAGGGATGGAGAGCAGTCCTGCTGGAAAAAGCTTGTGGGTTCTATTGGATGAAGAGATGGTCATGAGCCAGCAATGTGCACTCATAGCCCAGAAAGAAAACCATATCCTGGGCTACATCCAAAGCAGCTTGGCAAGCAGGTCGAGGGAGGTGATCCTTCCATTTTGCTCTGCTGCTGTGAGACCCTACCTGGAGTGCTTTACCCAGATCTGGGGTCACCAGCACAGGAATGACATGGATCTGATGGAGCGAGTCCAGAGGAAGGTCCCAAAAATGATCTGAAGTTTGGGATACCTCTCTTACAAGGAAAGGCTAAGAGAGTTGGGGTTGTCCAGGTTGGAGAAGAGAAGGTTCCAGGGAGACCTTACTGCAGCCTTCCAGTACCTGAAGAGGGCCTACAAGAAAGATGGGGACAGATTTTTTAGTAGGGCCGATTGTGATAGGACAAGGAGTAAGGGTTTTGAACTAAAATAGTGTAGGTTCAGACTTGATATAAGGCTGACATTTTTTATAAAGAGGTGGTGAGACACTGGAACAGGTTTTCCAGAGTGGTGGTAGGTGCCCCATCCCTGGAAACATTCAAGGTCATGTTGGACAGAACTCTGAGCAACCTAGTATAGTTGATGGCTGTGCTTATTGCAAGGGGTTTGGACTATATGACCTCTAAAAGTCCTTTTGAACCCAAACCACTCTCTAATTCTACGAAATAGCAGTTGCCAACTTCCAGGATTTTCCCAGAGATATCTATCGATGGACAGCACTATTTAGCCATAAAGAAATCTTGCTTTCACTCTACTTTTCCTTCCATCTGCCTATGGGCCAGATCCTACTATATTGGTAAGGTCTGAAATTACTCACTTCTCAAGTACACTCAGTACCTAGCAAGACTGGTATCTAAATACTAGTTTAACTTCACTCACATCAAGAAAATGACATCAGTGAAAAATTGAAGATGTAAAGTAGAATCAACACTACCTAGAATACTATAAAACTGATAACAAAAGGTAACATTTATCCTGTAATCAATAAAATAGACTGTTAAATGTGGTCTAGCTTGCCTAGGTAGTTGACAGAATTCTGTCTCAGTTGTGTTTTGATCATCCTGCAGAATAGCATCTGGGAACAAAACTGTGTTCTAGGAATGTTGGGCAGGTTGGACTTGTTCTGCAGCTCAGCAGCTGAATCATTCTGGATGCGTTGAAAAACTACATGGAGAACTGAGAAACTGCTCTTTCATTTCATAATGAGGATTTTTTCCTTTAGACATTTATAGAAACATATGTTTAGGATGAAAGTGAAATCATCCATGCATTCATACATCACCTGTGATTCACTGATCAGGTTTTGTTTTTTTTTTCCAAACCAAACTGTGTGCATAGAAAGTATCAAATAATGAACCATAAAACCCAGGGACAATAAGAGCATTAGCCTTGTCCCATAAAATTCCTCTTGCAAGTGAACCCAAACCTTATTTGTGGATTGTAATCTAAAGCTCTGTTGCAGCTGGTAGAGTAGGAAGAAAGTCCCACTTAGTATTTTATTAAATATCATAGTAACATCTTCCTACAAAGATTCTTTTTGTCAAAACAGCATAGTCATTTGTTGGTGCATTCTGTTCTGTACCCTTTCTATCGTGTTCCACATTTACTTTCCAATACTAAAAACTCACTTTCAGGAGAAAGAGACATTCCTGAGAAGAGACTGAAAGAATCAGAAAGCTCTTTCAGTTGCAATCAAACTTTTTCAGTAATCTGTAATTTTCCTATGAAAATTGTTAATCCCATTGTTAAAAATATAGCAATTGATATACTTGTAGAGGACCCTTGGGAATCAACTGAAATTATAATGTTATTTTCAAGTGCTACATTTTCCATAGTGTGAGAATTAATTCTCTTGGAAACACACTCCCCTTGTAAATCTTTCTCTTGTGGAATAATTTCTATTCCATGTATAATAATTTCATGGATGCTGTCTTTAATGTTTCCTGTCATTGTATATTTTACAGTTCTTGACTAAATAGAAGTGATATTGTGCAAATTTAATTTTACATGCACAAGTATCACTACCATGTTTCAATTTAAATGGAACTGATTTGCAAGTCAAACAATAGAGCATTTCCCAGCAAAGAGCTAAGACTCTGCTACATGCAAGCATGTTTGCAAATGTGTCTCATAATCTTGGATTCGAGTTTTAGAAACCCTCAGTCAAACCTCCTACCTACATCTGTGAACAAACACATAAGCAACTGGGGGTCTGTTTAAACCCAGCAGATGGACGGTCCTTGCTTGAACAGATTGTAGGAGAGGCAGTGTGGGATGCAGTGCCACCCCTTCTGAACAGCAAACTCGAGCAGTCTGAGGCAAAGAAGCACACAATTGAGGCTCCACATCTCATTTCTTTTCTGAGATGAAGGCAAATCCTCTCCCACCCCACCCCTGCAAAGTCATTTTACTGGAGCAGAATGATTTGCATTCACTTCCAATATGAGCAAATTGCTTCCTAATATTTCCCGGTCTGCAGGACATGCTGAAATACTCACACATTGTGAATGATAAAATTATGCTTAGAGCTTGTATCTGTGCAGGAAAGAGATAGTTCTTGGATTTGGTTTCTTTACAGCTGATTACTTTCTTTGGCTTGGCTTGTGTAAAGACATTATTTCAATTCAGTCTGATTTGACTGCATTTCTCACTTTTTGTAAAGGGTGCTGTGAGCTCAGGATAAAGGCTTTTTTAAGCAAAATGGAGCACTGTCTGAACTAATTTCACCAATAAAGGCAGAAAGGCAGATAATAATGATGTGTTCTTCCTTGCTTATGTTTGTGGGTCATTCTATTGTTTCTTTGACTCCCTCCACATCTGCTCATGCATCTTTATATAAAATTTCATGTTCTTCTGAAAATCTTCCCATCGTGTAATTTTGCGTCTTTTATCACTCAAATGCATACTATTACACTCATGCTAGTGGATGCTGCATTTAATTTCACAGTTTTTCAAAAAATCAACACAAACCCTGTTTACATGACTGCCTATTTCACTGGGTGATCTGTCCAAACTTAGCCTCAAAGACCTTTGTACCAAGGGGACAATCATAAGAAAAAGGACTACTAAGAATGCAGTCTTGCTGCACAACTAAATATGCCATATTCTGTGGATTACAAGCCAATGTTGCCTTGTTTCTAAGGCATTGGTGTGCTATAATGAGCCATTAAAAAACCCATTTTCATTCCATAGAAAACTTAATCAAAAGATAAAATCACTTGGTCAAAGACTGCTTCGTTCTTTAAAATAAATATATGAATAATTGAACTGACTAAAGATGTTAATTTTTGATTCTTACCCTGCTTTTTGAATTTTAAAATCTTGTTGATTTATTCTGACAGCAGTATGAAGGATAAAGAAGGAAAAATGGGTCCTAAAATTCTAGTAACTCCCTCAGCACCATCAAAATACCTCCATTTGGTTACTTGGATATCTATAACAAAAATAAAGACCACCCATATTTTTG
This sequence comes from Drymodes brunneopygia, assembly GCA_013400955.1. NCBI lineage: Eukaryota > Metazoa > Chordata > Aves > Passeriformes > Petroicidae > Drymodes > Drymodes brunneopygia. The sequence continues at coordinate 590,943 of VZTZ01038741.1, forward strand.
TCTTGCACTGGAAAGAGATGGATTTAAAATCCTACTGGATGAAAATGATAGAGATTTTATGTCATTGTTGCACAGTGTAATTATGTAATTGTGCTTGATAAGGGACAAAAGCAAAGAGAATAATTCTTATAGCATATGCTTATTTGTTAAAAAAATGAGGGTTATATTATGATTGGAGGTTTTTTCCTTCTTTATTACTATGAAGAGAGAGATGACATCAAAATTTTTGTGTAACTGGCAAGCAATTGTTGAATAATAATTGAAAATCATTCAAGCCATCTTACATCATGTAATATCAATATTTCAATGTGCAGAGACTTCTAGAGTCCTCTCTGACCTATAAAAAGTGATATTTGTACTTTGATTCTTTACTTATAGCTGAGGTTTAGTTTTAGGTAGAAGGGGAAAAATAAAGAAGATAAAAATAAAAACTCACAGCCAAGTTAAATCAAAAAAATTATTCTTTTGTGAAATTTCAAGATTTCTTATGGAAACGTTTCCCTCCTCTTTGTATTGCTTGATACCTCCTATGGCTATACCTCTGCCTATTCAGAACAAACTTCTGAAAAAGGACGTAAAAAATTAACAGGAAATCTGAGTGAATAAATAAACAGATAAACAAAGAAGATGCCAAAGGACAGCAAAATCTTATAGGAAAAATCTTGCATTCTTTAATAGTGTAACATGAAAAGTCCAAAGCTGTTGCCCTGGTTTTACAGGGCCCCATAAGTTGTAACACTGTAGCTGTAGTTTCCCATGCTTGTTCTGTAAACATGGTCCTTGTTTTCCTTAACCAACCAGGATTGTTTTGCACTTGTGGAATTATTTTTCATTCCTTTCCCTGGGGTGGAGAAAGATAATTGACCATGTCTTTGTCCTGTAAACCTTTAGGGGTGTTGACCCCTTTCACCAATCTTTGACTGTCCTTAGAAACATATAAAAATAGGCAAATAAAGAAGGGCAGGGCTTTTGGTCAGTCTAGCCTGGAGAATCCACTGCTGCTCTGAAACCCGCGTGTTTCTTCTGTTGCCAGCTGAGCAACAAAAAGCAGAAGACAAAGAATTAATTCTTATGTTCCTGATATAAAAGAAAATTTGTAACAGTGGGCTTCAAATTCCTGACTTTTTTCCACTGTAAAAGTCTTTCAGAATAACATTTCAGGAAAGACCATTATAGATTTTTTAAACCAAGTTGATTTTCTGCTTTAAATATTAGCAGTGTCCACACGTGATTTTAATGCTCATGAAATGTGCTCATCAGTCTGTTAGAGTGAAATATCTTTATTATCTATTGATCCAGTTTAGAACTGGCAGAGAATAACTCTTTGCCACCACCTACCAATGCTTTCACCTGGCAGAAACATTTTCTGTGAGTGGGTTATTTTTGGATCATTAACTCCCAAGGGAAAGGAATTTGTCTTTATTTGTTTCCCCATGTCTAGGACAGTGTAAAGCTCAGCACAGAGGTTCAAATTATAAGTAGCAACAACAATAGCAGTAATAATTAGTTATATGATAAAGACATCTTTATCCTTCATGCTGTCCTCATTCATATTGCCAGAAGGTTGGTAGATACCTACAGTTAGTCACGTGCAGCTGTTTCAATTGTAGCTGTCTGTGACTTTTTATTCAGAAAGGAGGGGGATGCTTTGACCCTTTGAAGTAAGAAATAAACATTTTTATTTCTACTAGCCACTATAATATAAGCCATATATTTTCACCTGGTAATTTCTGAGGTGAAAAGAATTATTATTTCCTTGTTTGTAAATGAACATTATCAAGCTGAATAACATGGCTGATCTTTAAACTACTTTTTAAAAGAAATTTATTCTTAAACCAAGAGTTCCTAGTGTCATAGGATGCATTGCATACTTTAACATGGTGTTCTAAGGGCACTAAAGGTCACATTTTATTTCCAGTCCCATTTTCAGTTTTCAGCATACTTATTTCTGCAGAATTTGGATCAAAACAACTCCCAAGTCACTCCACATATGCAGGTTTGATATTAATAGCACTATAAACATCTTGATTGTCAGCGCTGTAAATTAGAATGACATGGTGGAAAAAATAAGCTCACAGCTGAAATGTTACATTTTTGCCAGTTTTACAAAATAAAAGGTGATAGATTTTTGTCTTGTGGTTTTGAAATAGTTCGATCACAGTGAAACAGCTCAGAATTATCTTTTTGGTTCCTGTGAGAAAATGGCCTTTTAAAAAGTAGTTTATTAATACATTCAGGATTTTTGAGAGCTTCCCTGCTGTGTCATTAGACTCAGTAAAGGCACTGTATATATATTTCCATGATAGTATGAAGTTTCACATTCCTAAATCTTCACTCTGGAAAGGCTTCCACTGAAGTCAAAGCAATGTTGTTTTACTGGATAAATAAACACTGTTAAAGTGCTATAGGATTGCTCCTGATATTAGAATAATTATTTGCATGTAGTCCTGGTTTACACTTGTAAACATGAAAAGAGTGTTTAATTGAGGCTTAAAATTATTTCTTCCTGCATGTTTCACATCCAAGTGAATGATTTACTGGCATAGTGTAGGTTGTTTTATTAATATTAATATTTGATCAAATTTGGATTCAAAATATGGAGATGAAGTACGACTTCTAGCTCTGACACAAGATTTACTATGAACAGGCTGTCACCTATCTACTACATCAGACATGACAGTTGAGATGCTAATTATTTTGTATTCATCAGTGGGGAAAAAAATCGTCCCTTGTATTTCAGGTATTCCTCAGTACTTGTTCAGCTGTCAGCCCAGCTGAGGGCTTCAGAGCCTGTTGGCCACTATGTCCCCTGGTGCAGGCATGTGAGCCACTTGGGTCTAGAGAGGATGGCTAAAGTCCTGCTTGTTACCCAAAATGTTCCTGTGCCTGGTTTTCAGCATATTCATTCAGTTTGATCATTACCACACAAATATAAAAATCTGTAAAAAAATCAGAGAAAAGCGTGGTAACATATTACTGGAAAGCAGGGAGGAATGAGATACCTACATGTTTAGTGGAAGGCTGATGCACATGGTGCCTGTGTCCATCCGTGTCTAGGTGCTGGCAAAGGGGCACTGCAGGGTGACCCTGGTGAGGAGATGCCAGTGGCCACCTCATGCTGGACACAGCTGGTTCCTGACAGAACCCACTGTATCCATCAGCCAAACTGGGGGCAACTCTGGGAAAATCTATTTAAGGAAGAGTGAAAACCACACAGGCTATGAGGAATGTGGAGAAAGAAAATGAGAAATAGTCCCACGAGCACAGGTTCAAAGAGGGTGAAAGAGATACTCAGGCACTGGGACAGCCCCTACAGCCCATGGAGATCAAAGTGGAGCAGTTATTTCCCTGCAGCTCATGTGGGAATCCACACTGGAGCAGGAACATCCTGAAGAACTGCAGCCCATGGAGAGAACCCATGCTGGAGCAGGGAGTAAATGTAAGGAGGAACAGTTGTGGGCTGACCATAATCCCCCAATCCCCACCATCCCTGTGTTGTTCAGGGCTGACAAGGCAGAGGAGTGGGGAGAGCAGTGAAGTTGTCTGGGTGAACAGGGGGATGAGGGGAAGGTGGGTGTTCAATTTTGTCTTTGTTTCCCATGATCTAAATCTAATTAGTGATAAATTTATTTTCATCAAGGCAAATTTGTTTAGTCTGTGATGGTTATTGGTAAATGATCCTCATGTCTATATCTCAATCTGCAAGTTTTTTAATCATATTTTCTCCTGTTGAGGAAAGGGGATGAGGGAGTAGCAGGATTGGGCATCTGGCATCCAACCAAGGTCAATGCCCCCATGATTGGTGCTGGAACACTTACCCTTCAAGGAGAGGCAAAGAAACTGGGACTTGCTCTGCCTGGAGGAAGGGGTGGCTTCAGGGAGCCTCACCACCATCCTCCAACACTTATGGGAAGGTCATTGAGGCTCTTTGCAGGAGTTTAACAACGACAGAAGAAACCAAAGCACAGGGGATTCAGTCCAGACATAAGGCAAGACTTTTTCCCCACAGGCAGAGCCAGGCAGTGGAAGAGGTTACCCAGAGAAGTTGGCTCCTTGGAGGTTTTCAAGCCCCAAGCAAGTAAAGCCCTGAACAAAGGAGTCTGACCTGAGAGATACCCTAGCTCAAATCAGGAGTCTGGAATAGAGACAAAGTCTATTTAAGTTTTACAGTGATGTTTCAATAAGAAAAGACCTTCAAACTGTCCTACTTTATTAGAAAAGAAAGTTAATAAAGGATTTAGCCTCTCTTTATGATTTTTCTAGTCTGTGAATATGTTCCTATTTAAAACTATTACCCATGAAACCAAAGTACTGAACTTTAAAGTGAGTAAATTCATAATCTGCAGCTACAACTGTTTTCCATTTGCAAATTTCTTGTGCTTTACCTTAAATAAAATACTTATATCTTCAAGAGATATTCTTCAGGATCCATTACACTTAAAAGAAATCAAATTTAAATTTGACTACCTGAGATACGAGAAGCTTCAGTTGTGAATAGAATTTTTTTCCAACACACAGCTGCTGTTTTTTCTCAATTATATAACATAATTTACATATATCAATGTCTGAAACTTTGTAACAGCTGCACATTTAGGTCCATGTGTTCTTTTATATGTCTTTATTCTCACTGTTATTCTTTTGTAATTCGGGAAAATTACAGTTAAGGAAGAACATCACATTTTGTTCATAATGACATCAAATATGTTTTCCCATATCATTAAAATAGTCTTTATGCTTTTGTGTTTGGGTTTTTTTCCTTATCTATGAGGCTTTCTTATATTTGCTAGCTTAAGAACAACCTAGTGAAAGAAGGCTCAGGCAGACAGTTGAGAAGTGAAAGAACTCCTTGATATTTGGTAATATTTTTGACCTAAATAATATGGGCAATTTTAAATGTAGAAAAAATCTAGCCACTGTACTTTCCATGCAAAGCATTTTAGAAGTCCAGCTGTTATAATTTTAATACTGGTTTCACTTTTATGTACAGTGAAAACATCACATTCCTATAAAAATATTGAACAAAATAAATTAGGTTCTTTAAAAAAAATAAATTCTATCTTCAGGTGAAATTCCAGTATCCAATCTTTGATTAGGGAAAGAAACACTGAACATAATTTTTCATGTAACTCAGAACTCTAAATTTGTCACTTGATGATATTTGAATACCTCAGATTAGCAGAAGTCCTTGGAAACCTGTTTATGTAGAGATTATAGCCATGAAGAAATTCTGATACATTGTACTGGAAATAGATTGTCTGAATGGATAAATCCAGTATGAAAAGAAGATCTGGATACAATTAAAAATGTCTTTGCTAGAACACAGCCAGGGATGGAGACCATAAGCCCTTCTTTGAGAGCTATTCATTAAACCATTGCTAGACACCCTAGTGTAGAAAATGAAGTTACATTTCTTGATTTGTTTTTTCCTGGTGTCAAGAGCAGCAAGAGTGGACCGCTCTGCAAGGGAAGGAGAGGTTAAGACGTGATTCTTAAAATGAGCCTGAGGATACTTGTCACAGATTTCTCCAAGATGTCTTTCCATGGTTACCCAACCCAGGTTGCAGTTCCACCACGCTGGATCAGTTAAAGCCCAACAAAGGAGGAAAGAGGTTGTGGAGCCTCTTAGTGCACTCATATTTCCAGACTAAAAGTCAGAAAGACACTGAAGAATCAAGGCGTGAATTTTATCAGCAGAAAGCAATTTAACAACTGATAAATAGCTCTTGAAAACTGTTTTAGTAAAAATAATGTAAGAAAATCTTGGAGACTTCTTTTCATTACTCTGTGTTATGCATAATGATGTATTTTCCTCTTAAGACTTGATGTGACCACAATCCTTCTCTTCATATAAATTCTTGTAACATTTTACATTTTCTTCTGAGATATAAAATCACTTCCCTCCTTTTACTGCAGGATATTATAAAAATATTCCTATTGTATTGTAAAAATAGAATCTATAAATGATTCTGGCAATTGCCATGCACCAGTATTGTCTGTACACTGCTGGAGTATTTCTCTCCTACCATTTCTATCCCTCCTTATAAAGCTGTTTCATTGTTATATCGCTTTATCACAAAGTATTTCCAGCTGTGATATGTAGAACTTCACTATTAATTCAAAGATGCATTAATATGTATATATATATAAACATATATGATTTTTCTACAGATCTCCTGCATCATTCTGTACTATTTTTAAGTTATAGAGTATTTATCTTTTTGTTCCCTGTAGACCTCAAGTTCCAGTATTTGTACAGCTCATGGAAGAACATATAAATGTCTAGCTAATAAAGGTCTAATCCAAGTTAAATATAAATATATATAGATAATAATATCTGAAGTGTTTAGTTTATATCTTTCCATTGTATACTTCTCGTTCTTCCAAAATTACAAAATTTGTAGCCTAAATCTTACATAGCACTGCAGTGAATTCCAAAAGATGTATTATTATATCCATTGTTTTCAGATGATATAACTGAAGCACAGTTGAGGGAGATTAAAATTATTTTCTAAATATCTTAAGCAGTTTTAACAAATCCTGCCTTGAAGGCTGCACGTCAATAATAACCACTTTTTGCTATTGGTATAATTCTTCAACCAGTTATGGGAATGATAACCAGACAACTGAGATAATTATGATAAATATGTATATATATAAAATAATTATCTAGGGCTCAGGGCTCCAGTTTCCAATATTTGATCTCAGTGTTCAGGTCAGCACTACCTTGACTAATACACTACTGAAACTTATGAAAGTTTAACTTTTCATGTAAATGATGCAAAATAATTTTAATAGATGTTTCTGCAACTCCTTGCAATATTTTGAACAGCAGCAGTAAAGAAGTAAAAATTCATAAAAAGTTTATGAAAGCCAAACAACGACAGCAACAAAAGACCAAAACAAAATTAAAAACCCAAACAAAATCAAACAAACAAACAACTCCCCCCGCAAAAAAAAACAAAAAACCCCCCCCAAAAACCCCAAAACCAAAACCTGTAAGTACAAGAACTCTGAACAAGAAAGCAGAAATGCAGGCTGAAGAAATTATCTGAAGGAAATCAGGAGATTGCATTTATCCCACTGATGTTGCTGAAACAAAGATTTGCTGCCTGTAACACTCAGCTAAAATGAAAGGTTTTCCATATTAATGACACATAATTCACACCCATGTCTTGAAGGAATTAGCTTAAGACCTAATTAGAAATTGGTTTTATTTCAGATTTCACTCTGAAAAAAATTCACTAATCTGAGATGAATTCCAGTTCCTCGTGGAAAGAGTGTGTGGTGCATCTACCAGCTGAATAGCTAGCAAAACCACCACAAATTAAGATTTGTAGGTTCCACGTATGAAGAGTAGGACAGAAAATGAGTGCAGCTGGAGCAACAGTGCTGAGTTGGGTCTAAAATATGGCAAGGAGGGACAAAAATGCTGTTTTCTAAAAAAATTATTTCCAAATTAGGACCAGAAATCCTGGTGTCAGGTGTCCATGTACTATATATGACAGCCAAATTTCTGTGGCTAATAGCACAATGTCAAATGCAAATATTCCCAAGTAGGCAGCAGTAATTAGAGGTTATCTTGTAGTTCTTTGTGAACATAACTGAAAGCAGGAGCTACTTTTCAAAAATATGTGTAAAGATTTTTCCTTATCTAGGTTCCTGACTTTTGCTGACTGGGTAAGCAAACAGAACTTACAGAAGGAATATTTCTTGTCTTCAGCAAGACTTTGGACACTGATGATTCTTCCAGCCATCAAAAGCTGGAGTAATCTTTCTGTCTCAGTAATTCCAAAATTAGTGCCCAGGGTTTTCTCCTTATTTTGGAAATACACATTATCTACTTTAGACATCAGGTCAGATTGCATCTTTCATTTTCATCCTTTTTCCTTTGTGATTCTGCTACAAACCCACATTTACAAAAAACTGAGATCTAGGAAACATAAATCCTTCATGACAGAAACCTCTAGTAGATATAACCAATATGATAACCAGAGGATTGATACCAAAAATCCTTGTCCTGTTAACTGGACTAAATTACTTTTCCTCTTGATGTACAGACTTGGGGAAGGTGCACCACCACAGACCTGACTCCCTTTCTGTTTGTCAGAGATCTTCTTCTACTCACCTGTATCACTTTTTATTACACTATTTCACTTCCACATTTTTCTGGTACATTTTCTTGACCAGTGACTGATATTCTGATGCAGTTACAATGCCTGTTATGCCTCAACTGCATAGCTATTGTCTCCCTACAGCAGTGAGGAAATATATATATAAATACAGAATATGCAACTTCTTTCTAATCTTACTGGTGGAGTAATCAAAATATAGATGTGTCAATGTTTGTGTGACACAAGATAATAGGGTGGGGAAGAAGGAGGGAATAGCATGCCTCCTACGTTACAAAGCCCAATCTCAAAAATATAAGTAATTTCTTTTAGGGTGTGAAATAATTTTCTACACAGTAGTATCAAAATAGGGAGCTTCAGCAGAATCTGCTATAAATTTTGTAAAAAGAGATGCCTTTTGATCCCAGCATACTTCTTTCCAGAGATTTGGATGAGCAGGAGTGCTACTGGGCTCCCAAATCATGGTCATCCAAAAATAGTTTCTCTCTTCTTCTCCGATTGATGATCAATTAGGAGCAGTTTTCCCATGTAAGGAATGGGTGTGTAGAAAATGGAGCCTGCACAAGGTCTATATAGGTAGCTGACTCAGGAATACAAAAGTTAGGTGAACCCTCAAAGACTTTCTCCAGACTTGGCCAAAAAGTGATTTTACTGCTGTAAAGGCCATCAGAACTGCTGACTGTGTCAGCAAAAATGTAAGCTACTCATCAGGTTAGCTGATGCTACAGAAAGAAAAGACTCAAGCAATTAAATCCTATTATCTATTACATTAATTTATTAGGTGGCAATCTACCAATCAAATGTCACGCTGCCTTGCCAAACTTCAGCTGCTGGGATGATAACAGAATACAGCTTGCTGAATCCTCCTGTATTTCAGATCCTCTGGCAATTTAGAGATCAGAGCATCAAGTGGAGGCTGAATGTGGCTTAGAGCCAACAGATAATTTATGAAGCAAGTGTGTAATAGCAGGAGCTCATCAAGAATGTAGAGAGCTACTGCCTATGGTCCTAATTTCTTTTTATGTTATTACAATGGATGAAATGTTTAAGGTTCACATTGTGGAGAACAAGGCTCTCTGGGTTTATTTTCTGTAACAAATGAAGCTCAGAGAGCAGCATCAGAAGATTCTCTTTTTTAATATGCTTCAGCACCAGCTCTTTTTGAAATGTTTATTGTTAAAAAAAATCAAAGGAAAATCACTTTCTCTCTTAAAATGAAACATTCATGGAACTTTTTGCTAAAGTAAAGGTTTTAATTTTTTTCCCCAGATAGAGAAAAATGCAGCATATTTTTTTCTTTAAAAAAGTAATGTTGAAAATAATTTAACTTCTTTGAAATTTATTGAAAATATTAGAATGTATTTCTCAATATGTTTTACAAATGCCGAATCCAAAAAAAAAGACAACTCCTGGCAAGCAGTGCACTTTTAGTTTAGTCACTTCAACAAAAGAAATAGCCTACAAAAAACAAATGGTAAACTGAAATAAATAAAATCTGTTGAAACACTTGAAAACAAATTTATTTTTTCATAGAGAAATTCACCCAGATGATGGGATTTCCTATAAGATACACTAAGTATGGGGTTGTGCTTTTTGCTACTTCTACTATTCTAATATAATTTTTATTTTAAATATATGAATAAAAGTAGCATTCTAATAATTAATAGTTCTGTATTGATTTATCATATGTCAATTACATAGTTACCATTAATCTTTTTTTAATTTTTATAGTACCTTAAGTATTAGTAGCTACATTAAAGTGAATAGCCCTATTAATAGCATTGGCAGCTAAATCAAAATTAGATCAATTGTGCTACGTGTGTAAGTTTGTGCCTATTCTATTGTATTTTCATTATGTATTTTGAAAATGTCTGTTAATATAGAGCTTAAAGACCTGGTACAGGTCATCAGTTGCTTCAATTCTATACAGATTAATAAAGGCATGGTCTATAGAGCTAAAAGTGCAACAATACTGCAAAGGATCTAAATGTTTGAGTATCTAATGGGAAATGCATGAATTCCCATGCAAGACAAAGATGCCAAATTTTTAACATATCTTTTAAAGACAACATTACTAAATCAACTTTTCTTTAAGTCCTGAAACGGAAAAAAAAAAAGAAAACACATATCTGTAGGGGACATATGCAATCACAAAAATTGATAAGTATCCAAAAAGGCATATAAGAAATAGACAATAAGACAATATACAGGGCCAACGTTTTGGCATTCTTAGAATTGTCATTATTTCTCTACAATCTCTGTTTCCCTTTCACATTGTAATTTTTTTGTCCTCTTGTTTATATACTTTGTAATATAACAGCTTATTTCCCCAAAATATTTCAGCTTAACTAGAAAATAAAATCTCAAAATTTGTTTAGCTATTTTTTTCAGCACAGAGTAGGCACAGTGATAGCAGCAGACTGTGTTAGTAATGGAAGTAAATTCTGTGGGTAAGAATATCCAAGCACTAATTAAACTACAGAGAAAGAAAGGAGAATTTAGGAAGAACTGTTGAATTGAACTGGGTCTGATGAAATTAGAAAAAGGTGATGGAAGGAGATTTAGTTGGATGACAGGAAAAAATATTGAAAGAAAAAGTCAGTTTGGTTCTTGCAAGAAAAAATCTCATAAAAATCTCTGATAAGCTTTCTGAAAATCCAGTCATCCTTGCTTTGACTAGAATTTTGTTTTGTCTTTCTCCTTGCTCAAGGCCTGTGTGTTGGTTTTTCATAGCAAGATTTTGGTAGCAGGTGGCTGCAGGAGTGACTCTGAAAGAAGCTTCTGGAAGCTTCTCCCATGTCCAACAGGGCCAACACCAGTTGGCTCCAAGACAGAGCAGCCACTGGCCAAGGCCAAGCCCTTCAGCAACAGTGGTAGCACCTCTGGGAAGACAGATTTAAGAGGAGGAAAAAAGTCCTGTGCAATCACACCTGGGCAGAGGACTTGGAACGTGATAGAAACAGCCCTGGAGACACCAGTGACAGGGCAGAAGGAGGGGTAGGAAATGTTCCAAGGTGCCAGAACTAAGATTTCCCTGCAGCCCCTGGTGCAGCCCATGGTGAGGCAGCTGTGTCCTGCAGCCCATGGAGATCCGCGCTGGAGCAGAGATCCACCTGCAGCCCCTGGAGGACCCCAGGCCAGAGCAGGTGGATGCCCAAAGGAGGCTGTGACCCTGCAGGAAGCCCATCCTGAACAGGCTCCTGGTAGGACCTGTGAACCCATGGAAAGGAGCACACGTGGAGCACGTTTGCTGGCAGGATTTGTGACCCTGTGGGGGACTCACACTGAAGCAGCCTGTTCCTCAGGGACTGCACCCTATGGAGCAGTTTGTGAAGAACACAAGCCTGGGGAGGGACTCACCTTGGAGATGTTCCTGGAGCACTGTCTTCCATGGTAGGAGCCCCACTCTATAGGGACGGTGTGAGGAGTCTTCCCACTGAGGAGAGAGGAGTGGCAGAGACAGCCTGTGATGAATTCACTGCAGCCCCCATTCCCTGCCCTCCTGTGACACTGATGGGGATGAGCAAGAGAAAAAAGAAAGTAAAGTGAAGCCCAGGAAGGAGCAAGGTGGTGTTTTTGCAGGGAAGATTTTTAAGGAATGGTTTTGTTTCTCATTATGCTACTCTGATTTGATTGGTTAAATTAATTCATTTTCCCCAAGTCAGTCTGTTTTGTCCATGATGGCAATTGGTGAGGGATCTCTCCCTGTCCTTCTCTTGGCCCACGAACCTTTTGTTATATTTCTCTCCCCTGTCCAGCAGAGGAGGAGAGGAATAGAGTGCCTTCAGTGGGCACCAGAATCCACCAAGGATCAACCCCTTACAGTCCTAAAGAGACTGGAGAAGTTACTCTTTGCAGGAGTACGTGGGGCAGTCAAGTGAAGATCCAGAAGGATGAATTCTGCACTCAGTATGTTCAGTTATAAGCAATATGAGATTTAGAGGCTTGTTCAATTTTGAGCAATATGAGATTTAGAGTCTTTCAGCTTAGCCACATTTAGAAAGTTTTTTGCATACAACCATTCATAAGCCAGATTTAAATTTTCATTCCGAGGTATAGTAACTGATTTAGTTATTTAAAATAATGACTGAGCATGGAGAAACAATTTATTTTCCCCATTACTGTTCTTAAATGGAATTTCATTGATTTTTAGGAGCAAATTTAGTGTGTGGCAGATATTCTACAATAAATACTGTGGTTCAAACTTTGGCGGTATCTTTTTGGTGCCTTTTTTTTCCTAATAATGGAAAATGCAAGGTACATCTTGCTATGTGCAGTGCTACAGTTACCAGCTGTAATGGCATGAGTACAGAAACAGGCACTTCACTTTCTTCAGAAATGTCTAACAATTAAGCCCTACAAATGCTGAACTAAAAATAAATCAGAAAACCCTGGGTCTGATCTGCTTGACTCAAAACCTTTACTTCTAAATGAGTCCTGCTGCGTGATTTAAATTCATCTTGGAGTATGGAAAAAAACCTCTGAGCCATTACTTTTTCAGTTAGGCCTCACTGCTTCCCTTTTTTTTTTGAAATAAGCCATCAGAGATGGATTGACCTTAAATTAATAGACTTAGAGAAATTGTATTAAAATGAAAACACCAACACTAAGACTCTCGAAGTTGCTTTTACTCTGTAATAAAATGTAAGGTATAGGACTGTCTACATGTCATACAAATCCCTTATTTTAATCTTTTTTCTGGGTTATTTTAATCAGATAAATGTGCAGTATTATGGTTAATATCAATGTTTTGGAACTTGAGGTATTAATTTAGGGTTATTGGGGTGGTATCTGCCTGCACTCTGGAAGGACTGATAAACAACAAGAGAGTCCTCTGCTGTTAAACATTTTGCTATCACACATGTAAACACAGATTGAGTTAATCCTGTGATGGAATCTGTAATAGTTGAAGTAAAGCACAGGAAATTACAAGTCAGAATCAAACTGGGATCCAGGTTATTTGGGTATAGAATTTTCATAGGCCTTCTAAAGACTCAATAGGATGTCTCCTTTGTCTATACAGAGGAATTTGAGCAATTTACTTAGCTACCTAGAGTAAAATACAGAAGATATTCTGTCCCTGGTGATGCTGCAATACACACTTGTGGAAGGAATGGTTTGTTACTAGTAATAATTACTGTAATTAGTTTCCATGTCACAAAACTTGGTGTTTCAGGTTGCATTAGTCTTTCATTCATTCATAGTAAGATAAAGGAAGTGAATAGAGGGAAACATAATGTCAAATAAACTAATGACAAAAAAACAGGGCAAGCTAGATAATGAGAAGTAAACACCAAGGTTTTCAAATGTTTGAAGGACTATTTCAACCCAACAGAATAATTCCAGAATCATTTCATTTATGCATACCTCTTAATCTGTGCAGGGAAACAGTTAACTGCTTTTGGTTTTGAGGTAATTTAGCTGATGCTGCATTCTATTAATCTAGTTTCATGCTGCAATTATGCTGAAATCAACAAAGAAAAACATTCTTGTTAATAGAGTCCTGTGATTTTTTTCTCAGCATTTTAGCCATTGTCATCCCTATTGACTTGCTTATTACTTCTTAACGAGCTCTTTTGTTAGACCTTCTAATCATCAAAAGACTAGGAACCTAAACCTGATTTCTCTCTTCTGCTTTCAGGATAGTGTTACTTCACTGATTTTACTTGAACACATATTTATTTCCACCTGTTTAATAGGATAATCAAATAATGTGCTTCTTATATTTTTTTTTCTTATCTGTTCTAAGACCTCACTTTAGCCTCTTTTTAACCTCTCTCTGGTGGGACTATATTTCTTATCATCACTTTATGAATCAGATTAACTTCCCCTGTTACTGTTCTCAGCAAGGCAGCAGCATCTGACTTTTAGGTTTTGGGGCATTAAACAACGTGTCAGGAAAAGGTGCAGCTGACCCTTAGGTATAGAACTGTCAAGAGGGACAGATAATTACACAGATTGCTCTGGTTTTGCTCTTTTTAGTGATCTTGCAGTCTGTCAAAATCTATGTTATCTATTTCGTAATAACAGAAACCTGGAAACAAGATTTTGGGCACAAAAATTTCTCAGTCAAGAGTCTCTAGCAGCCAAATTGTATGTTGGAGTATTTGAATGCATCCAAAAGCTCACTGCCTTTGAAAGGATTTCCATCTGGCCAAGAATGGCCACCAACTCATAGTCAAACCATGCCTCTGATTTTATTTCAAGACGATCTATAATCATGAATGAGCCTTCAAAAAACCTGTAAAGTCTTCAAATTATGTTTATTTAGATGTTTATTATGAAAAAGACACAAATAATGTAGGCTATTAATGGGCTTTACTAGATAGTGTATTTATTTCACTTACAAAAGGCTTGGATGCTAGAGAAGCAAGCATGACAAAAAAAATGCACTGGTTTTTGCTTGTGGATACTGTCAAATGAAATGGGCCCTTTCTGCTATTTCTGTTGGTAAGTCATTCAATCTTTTTATTCTTCTTACTTCTTACACATAGACTAAAAGATCCTGAAACTCTATGCTGGAATCTCTCCCATGGTAATACAAACACCACATACAAAAAGCTGTTGTATGAAAAAGCAGAAATATATATTAGTTTGGGAAATGCTTGGCCAGATCTCAACTGTCAAACTAACTGAGCACAAATTGAAATGTGTCAAAAGCATCAAGCAGTTGATTAAGAGCATGTCTACACTTTCTCACTGCTCTATATTCATCATGACAATGATAGAAGGTCCTTTGCTTATCACACTTACTTCCATTAAAGATATAAAAGATATATATTGGTCTAAGGCAGTGTAGGTGAATTCTGTGAATTACTGAAACACATAAATTTTATTTGTTAGAAGGCTAAGGTCAGCTGGTTTGTGATATGTGGAGACTATTTATCACTGTATTTCTGAACTTTATACTAATATATATTAACTCAGTATTTATTATTCTTGATAACCCTGGTATACATTTAATTTTGGCCTTTAATAAATTAAATATGTTTACGAAATTTATCAATGTGCATTTTTCAGCACTGAAGATGTTCTAGACAGTATTTGCTCACATCCTGCTTCAGCATTACTATCTGCAGTGTATAGTAACTCTCTGCAGTGTCCATAACTAGTGTCCATTCCTGGTTATGGACAACTATCTGCAGTGTGAGCAACAAATTTCTGTGACCCTTGGCAAGTGGACCCTAAGAACACTAGGAACCTCTCTGTCTGTGAGATGGGCACCCAAGTCCAGAGAGAAAGATATATAAGTCTGTAAGTTCTGTACTGCAGGAAGCTGATAGAGGAAGACAAACATCCTGTTCTCAACACAACTTGTGATGTCTCCAAACAGGAAAACATTTTACAATATAAAGGGGAAACAATCTTCCTTTGGGATTCCTGTTGCCTGTAACATTTGCCATGAAGGTAGCAAAAGGAATAAAAGGAATAAGGAACACAGTCCAAAAGAAAGAAAACCATTTCTGAAGGTGAACGTGAATCACATCACACAGACACATTTTCTAGTCCAACCACCTCCACCTCCTTGCTGACAATGACTAATCTTTTTCATGGCTTAGGCAATTTAAAGCTAAAGCATCAAGAAGAATCCTATGGAATGGAGACAATAACTGCTTTGAGACAAAGCAGATCTCTCACTGATCATGAAGAAAGTGGAGATGATCCAAGAGCTTGTGGTCTTTGTGTCCATGAGAATATTACAGGGTACACAAGGAAGCAGGCCGAAACAAATGCAGAGAAGACTTGCAGATGATCTGTCTGGAGAGTGATGATTGTAAAGGACAAAGAATTCTGGGTCTACAGTATCCATTGCAGCATTGGCATTGGGTGCTGAGTGTAGGGAATTACTGAGAATAATTTATATGAAGGAACTAAGATAAACGATATTTCCTTCCTCTTTATTTCGTCTTTTCCATTCTTATATCTGACTTAATTTCCCACTATAGTTTCAATATTTCTTCTCCTGTTATGGGGTGTTGTCACTCCTTCTCATCCCCTTTTTCTCTTCTTTGGATGTTCTCATATTATTGTGTTTCTATACAATTCTGTGTTTTCTTCTTTTGCCTCTTTCACTTTCCACCATATTTATTCACCCAAACTAATTTTCATAGACATAGTCCAAAAGTCATTGCATTTCTACTCACTCTCCCTGTCAGCTTTCCTGATGAATCTCAGCTCCACATGTCATCTAAACATTGCTGTAATTAAAATAATTACTGGTGATTACCAATTACTAGGTATCAGAATACAGATTCGTTATCGCCTGAAGCAACCTTGAAAGGTATTATGCCTCTTCCATTTTAATTCTTTAAAATGTAGGGTAGATGCTATAGAAAATAAAATTGTATTTGCAGACAACTTTTTTCTCTCTCTCTTTTTCACTTTTTTACTTTTATTACACCACAATTAAGCAGGTAAGTAAAGAGATCAAATATACAAATATGACTGGACTTCCAAAATTATACAAAGTGAATAAACCCAATTTTAAAAGTATTTAAACCCATGCCAAGGATCCCAAAGTCATTATTTGGACCAAATGAAATATTTTTAGTCTTTAAGGGGAGAAAAAAAGCACAGTACAAGTGTTTAGATACAGAGAGATATGAAACAAGAACCATGGCTTCAAATGATCAGAGCTGAAACAAGCTTCTCTCCTTTAGTAACAACATTACAATCAATTACAAACATTTGTATCCCAGCTTAGAAAACAACAATTTTCACAGAGAATGGAGGACAGCTTTGTCTCTTACATCAATGAGTCTATATATTCTGCAATAGCTAAACAAAATCACAGGAAGCAGAAAGCAGCATACAGATGTGGTTCTCTCAAACAGCGTGAGCACAGCGTAGGTTCCTGAGGAAATCAGATGCCCAAATCAAAGGGCTCACAATGTTTGTTCAGACCAGTTTAAACATGGCCACATAATCCATATATAAATCTGAAACCATAGACTTTTATCATAATGTAGTAATTTTCTGTTCTGTGAGAGCAATGCTTCCTCATACACAATAATTTCGTTAACTAAAGCTTGTTAATGCCAATATATGTTAATAAGGGGAGATAAGTCTTAGAAATAGATGACTTCTTGACTGAGTAGTATTGGAAAGTAAATATATTTTAGCTTGTTTTTTTCCAGTAGTACAATCACTATTTTTCTTTTTTGACATATTCTGGCAACTTAAATTCCATCAAAATCCTTCTATCTATAAATTCCTAGTTATGGACAACTCTTTATTCAGTGCTCTTCTTAGGCCTTTTGAAATGTTTTCTGATATCTAGAATAACTTGATTTTCTTCACAGGGGAGACACAAATCTTAAGGAGATTTTGGTCATTCTGAACATCCCTCAGCTACTGAATGTTTCTGCCTCTCCTTCACTTGAAGTCTCTATGGATCATTTCAGTGTACAATTCTCTCCAGAGTTTAATAGTCCATATTTTTTTTTTTTTTTGAGGGAGAAACATTACATCAGGTTTAAGAAGATTCTTTCACAAAAATGTTTATGAAGACGAATAATTTATGTTTTGGGTTACTATGTTTATTTTAAAAACTTCTTTTTGAAATATGGTTTTCCCTTCATAATATGTTAATTGAAAACATATGGGTTTAACAGCTCTTCTATCTATTTTTTGTTAAACCTCTTCAATCATAATAAAGAATGCTCTTAATGCAACAGTTTGCCTATGAAATTATTTTTTGCAATTTATAACTCACAATATCATACTGAAGACTTTTATAACTGGATTTATATCTCGTATAGTACTATGTATAAAAATGTGAAGACAGATGTGTATGAAAAAAATAAAATATTGAATGTATTTTATTTCTACAGAACTTCTTGGTATTACTGACATTGCAGGGCTATGTTAGAAGAAAATGAACCTAACAGAGCACTGCAGAAACTTGAAGCAGTAAAAAAGCATCCATCATGAGAGTGACTCAGGTATAGAAGCTGTCCATGAAAAGGCTGCCATTAAAAGCTATGCTACTGCACTACAACATAATTTCATGTACTACTACTGGGAGTAAAACCTGCAGAAATTTGAAAGGAATTATTTTCTCAAAAATCTATGGAATCATGAGGAATCATGCCCCAAATTTCCAAAATTATTACAAAATGAAAACTCTTCAGAAGTGATTTGGGAAAAGCAGGTAAGAAAACTACAGTGATATAGAACAAAATGTACAATTTTCATATTGAAAGGGAAACATTCTCTTTTACTAGAATTCAGCCAATACAGATTTTGAAAATCTGTGCATGTAGGCAATGAGAAGTTACCACTTTGAATGCAGAATTAGTTGTTATTTAAAAAGAATACACAGAGTAGGAGTAACAGAAACCCAAGAAGATTTATTTTCTGCATGCATGAGATTAACAATTGAAATAATCTGAAGAAATATGAGACAAAATAAACCATGCTATACATTACTTGGAATATTTGTCCTATTATTAAGCACATAACCTCTACTTCCTCTGCTCTAAAGAATTTATAATTGAATGTACTGTTTTAAGCTTTTCTTTCATTTTTTTAAGAAACTCTTAAGACAATTCTAGGGATAAATTAAAACAAACAAAAGAAACACTCATCAATTTCTGTCTTCTAAAGCATTTTTGACTGGAGAATGTCTGTCACAAAATTTAAATTATTACTTTTTTGAAATAAAATTTTGATTATGATGTATTCCTAAGAAAGCCAAAGAAAATTAGCATGCAACTCGAATCTGTAACTGTAACAAAATCAGAAAAGAAACAGAATTCATTAAGGAGGACTTCATTTTAATAATAAGCATGCAAGGATTTTCTTAGTCAAATGTTATGCAGAGACAGGTAATAACGATTCTGAGGCCTAAATGTGTTGTAAATCTTCACCTCCTTGGAAAAAAATATAGAGAGGACCAGTTGGATGAAACACAAAAGTAGGGAATTATCTTCCTCTGAATTATACTCTGTGGGCATCATAATTTGTAATACTGCCCATATCTTCCAGTAAATGAAGCTCTACGCAGAAAATAAGTTATTAAATAATGTCAACCAAATATATAAGTTTTCATTCTCTGAGCAGAGGTTTACTGCTTCTTTGAGCCAAACTAGTTAAAATGAACACTAGTAAATTAGAAATATTTAATGGTCACTCTGCAAGCAAGCTTCCCTGCATGACAAACGTATACCTCCTAAAATTATAAAGTAGACTTTATATTATTTTTCAAGGTATTGTTGTTGTTATATAATTCTTGTTATTATTATTAATTACTTTGCTCCTAGTGCTATAACAAAAATCGGCAAAGCCTAATGATAGATGAACAAGCACTTCTTTACAAATTAGGCACTTAATAGTTTGTAATACTAATATAAATATATTATTAAAATATTTCCACCAGAATTCTATTCACGATCTATCAATTTCTGAATAAAAGCAGTTATTTTAATCCTGATACTTTTTTAGTTTCTAAGAACTGCAGTTCAAAAGACTGTAAGAATGCTCTTACTTCTTTGTGTGAAGTATGACTAACATCACTAAGATCTTAATCAGATGTGTTTTAAATAGGTTCAAAAATCCAATCAAAAAAGATGCTATTGGGTGAAATTCAACCTTTATATAAGCCCATTTCCTTCAAATGAACATCGGCTGCTTACACCGGATCTTGTTGTTGTGGGGTGAAAACAGATATTGCTGGTAAGAGAGATAAGAAATCCTTAATATCCAGAAACTATGGCCTTCAGTCTTTCCCTTTTGATTATCTGTTGATCACATGGTTAAATATTTGTTATATGATTTTTTTAAGTTGAATTTTTGACAATTCATTTTTCTGTAACCCAAAGAGACTCATGAATATACTTAGTTTAAAGGGAAAACTTTCTTATTAATTTGAGACACAGAATGGCAGCTTCATCTTGATGGATCTAGGATATCTCTAAAATTCATCCTAATATTACATATCTTTATAACATTCAAATTTTCCCTAGGCTCTTCAGAATTCCTAAATGGCAGAATGGCAGCCAGCCAATCTGTTGGAAAATGCAATATTATTCAAAATGTTCCTGATCTACCTCAAAAAAGTGCTGCACTGCCTTCTCTTAAATTGTATGGCAATGGAGTAGACTAAAATTGAAGATGCTGGAAGAAATATTCATTATATTAAAAAAAAAAAATTAATTTTGATTTCCTACAGGCGACATAAGAGTCCCTGAGTTACATATTGTAGAAATGGCAGGGAATCTCAATTTAAGACAAGTGAATTAAAACAAATTGTGTACCAAGCCTAACTGATAATTTAGGCAGTAAATGTGAATTCCTCGTTTTTAAATTGAGATTATCAACAGTAGAGACCTCAAACATCTTATTTCCAGAGAAACATCTCTGTGAATAGGGAAAATGTTCAAATGAACAAACATATGAAAAGAATACCTGTCCCTAGATCTCTCTTTTCATTGATCAGAATACAGTGTTAAGTAGCACCTTCCTTTTACTTTAAACTAGAATTTCCCTTATGTTGTGCATTATTAATATGAAAAACTCTAGAGATGAATTTGTAAACTGATTATCCAAATTTATCTTGCTACTCCTTACAATAAACATTTTTAATCTTTTTTTTGATCATATCAATAGAGAGAATTGTTTGACAGAAATTAGAATAATTCCTTTTGTTTGTTTGTTTGACCACACTTACACAGCCCCTAATTTGAGCTCTTAGTAGGTAATGATAATTACTGTGATAATGAGCACAGAAGTATTTTTCTCAGGCTAGGTTTTAATGTTTTTTAGTCACTGGGGCATTTGCACTGTGCAGGCACAACATATTACTGAGCCAGTTCATGCTCCTTGCTCCTGCCTCTTACAGCACCAGGCTGGCACTGTTAGCTCCATCCTGTGCTCAGTGCAGGGGAGAAATCACCCCAGGAAGATGTTACCAAAGGTTATAAACTTCTGGTGGAGATGAATCTCAAGAATCCCAAAGTATGAGCCACACCATCTTGTATTTTTCTTCAAAATTTCCCCTACTGTTTTTCAGTTTTTCTTCACACCCTCACCATTCTTCTGTCCTTAGAGCCAGACAGCAGTCAAGTTTTCTGTAGAACAGGAAATTCCAACATTTTCAAACTTGTTTTTCTTCTTTATTAGACATCACGTCATTTCATATTAAGCATTAACACTACTGGCATGTCATATTATATTAGAGTATGATACATTAGCTAAAATATTATATTATTTAATTTGCAGCTCTATTTTGATTATGTAAGACTGCTTTTTATACATTGTTTATTTTACTTTTATATTACTTTAATACCAGAAGCTTTTTCATTGTCATGCTCAGTGTCAAATGTGCCTCATTGCAAGAAATGTAAAACACACCATATTAAAAAATGTCATATCTTATTATCTTCTAATTAGAGTAAAAGGTTTGAACTGATGTTACTGAAGTGTGACACACGCTAATCGCAAATCAACCAAGAGCTCATTGGAAGGAATTCTAATTTAATCTGTTTATTGGCTTGATCTTTGCAAAAAAAAAAAAAAAA